>ML675622.1:7548390-7616116 GCA_007922155.1 Mesoclemmys tuberculata | reverse complement strand
CCCCCTCCCTGTGTGTGTGTGTGTGTGTG
This sequence comes from Mesoclemmys tuberculata, assembly GCA_007922155.1. Taxonomy (NCBI): domain Eukaryota; kingdom Metazoa; phylum Chordata; order Testudines; family Chelidae; genus Mesoclemmys; species Mesoclemmys tuberculata. The sequence continues at coordinate 7,616,087 of ML675622.1, read as the reverse complement.
TGTCCCCCTCCCCGGGGGTGTGTGTGTGTGTGTGTCCCCCTCCCCGGGGGGGTGTGTGTGTGTGTGCGTGTCTCCCTGTGTGTCCCCTCCCTGGGTGTGTGTGTGTGCGCGCAAGGCGCAGCCAGAGTCCAGATCACGTAGAGACAATCGCAGAGCTGCAGAGCCGGTAGAGCGGCGCAGCCCGAGCCGGATCCGGATCGCAAAGGTAAGGCAGGGACGGGAGGTGCCCTTGCGCCCCGGCCGGGCGCGCTCCCCGGAGAAATCGCCCTTCTCGGGCCGGGGGCGGGAGGGATCCCGCCGCCCCCTTCCCCGCGCGGCGCGTACTGGACTGTCCATGCCGGAGGCTGCTCCGCGGAGGGGGAGCCGCGATCGCCCCTGGCTGCCCGGCGGCGCCGAGCCCGGGGGGCCGGCCCTAAGTCCGGCGGCGCTCGCCGGGCGCCCGGAGCGGGGCTGCGGTGAGCCCGGGGGAGGCGCTGGCCGCGCAGCGAGCCGGGCTCCCCTCCGCTGGCAGCCGCTGGGAGCCGGGCGCCCGCCCCGGAGCCGAGCCGGGCTGCGGCCACCGTGTTGCGGCAAAACGCTGCGGATCATCCCCTCGGCGGAGGGACGGCCCGGGGCTCGCGGCTGCCCCCCGCAGCGGCTCGGATCCCGGGGCACCCCGCGGCGCAGCCTTGCAAGGACCGGGCGATGCCGACCAGCCGCGGGCAGGAGACCCGGCTGCGGGGCGGGGGGCTCGGGGCTGCCGCCTGGATCGTCCCCCTCCGCGGTTCCCTTCCACGTCCCACCCCGTCCCCCCCCTCTCTCCGCTAGCCGGTCCCCTGCCCGCAGCCCAGATCCCCCTTCCTTCCCTCCCACCCTCGGTCCCCATCTCTCTCCCGTTCTCCTGCCCGCCTGTCTCTCTCCCCTTGGCCCTCCTCTGCCTTCCAGGGCCATCCCCTCCTCCCGCGGGCTCCTGCCATCCCCTCCTAATCCCCGGGCTCCCTGTCGCTCCAGCTCGCTTCCTTCCAAACTGTGGCAAAGGAGCAATGGATCATTTAGAAAAACCAACCCCAGCCGGCCCCTAACTCCGAGGAGAGGCAGTGGCTTCGGATCTGGCACTGAAACATGGCAGCTAAAATGGCCTGGCTCTGGGAGAGGGGCTCCTGCGAGCTCCCTTCGTGTCAGGGATCCGGGCAAATGGTATCAGCTTCTGCCATAAAAGTTGCTAGAAGGTTTGGGTGATGTCACGCTGGCGAATTCCGACTTTGTTTTGCACTGCCAATCAGGGTATTGTTGTTGGGAATGGGACTGCATGTCTGTGGATGGTCGTTACACTTCCATATCCCTTCATCATTACCATATAGCTGATCCTCAGGATTTATGGATAATGCATTGTCTCCCCGTGACCGCTTCAGAGTGTATTACTTACAGTAGGTTTAATAAGCACGGTAGTGATATTTCTGGTAGTATATGAATCTCACTCTCTGCATAGTGATAGCTATATATGTAGATGGAGAAATAGCATTGTATAAGGACGTCGCTCTTTTTGCACACATCTTTGTTTCATATGTGTATTATCTCCACCCACATGTGTGTAACATACCTCACAACAAACCGTGTTTAACAACCTTTAAATATATGGCAACATATGTGCTGTAACAGAATTATGGATAGTTCTTATGAGTAAAAATTGCAACCTGCTTTGCTTATATTACTTTGCTAGTTATGCATGTTTATCGTGCATATGTTAGATATGTTATAGACCCACATATATTTGTGAGTCTACACAGATTCACGTTCTAAATCTGAAATTTCATCTAGCCCATCTTTGTGTGAGGCTTTTAAAAAATATATAAAAAATAACTTTCATGTTACTTTACATTTAGTGTCTGTAGTTTATCTATAATACTTCTCAGGTACAGTAGCTCTGTGGAGTACAAGTTTAACCCAAATTATTTTTTGGAATAATGACAGCTGAAAAATATTTTATTTTATTATTTTTCTTTTCTTTCTTTCTTCTTTAGATTCTTTATCTTTATTCAGGAGCATAAGGTTGCTTGCTGATCACAAGAAGATGTTGCTGTGGCTGTTTCTGGTTTTGTCAACCCCGGTTTCTTCTACAGATGCAGATCTTGACATCTCTGTGGAAATTTGCAATGTTTGCTCCTGTGTGTCAGTTGAGAACGTACTGTATGTCAACTGCGAAAAGGTTGCAGTCTACCGACCAAATCAGCTCAAACCACCTTGGTCTAATTTTTACCACCTCAATTTTCAAAACAACCTGCTAATTATTCTATATCCAAATACATTTCTTAATTTTACACATGCAGTGTCCCTACAACTGGGTAATAATAAATTACAGAACATTGAGGGAGGAGCATTCCTTGGGCTCAGTGCATTAAAACAGTTGCACTTGAACAACAATGAATTAAAGATTCTCCGAGCTGACACTTTCCTTGGCATAGAGAACTTGGAGTATCTCCAAGCTGACTACAATTTAATCAAGTATATTGAACGGGGAGCCTTCAATAAGCTTCACAAGCTGAAAGTCCTCATCCTTAATGACAATCTGATTTCATTCCTGCCCGATAATATTTTTCGATTTGCTTCTCTAACCCATCTGGATATACGAGGGAACCGAATACAGAAGCTTCCCTACATTGGAGTTCTGGAACACATTGGTCGAGTCGTCGAATTGCAGCTGGAAGATAACCCTTGGAATTGTACTTGTGATTTATTGCCTTTGAAAGCCTGGCTGGAGAATATGCCCTATAACATCTACATTGGAGAAGCTATCTGCGAAACGCCCAGCGACTTGTATGGCAGGCTTTTAAAGGAAACCAATAAACAAGAGTTATGCTCCATGGGGACAGGGAGTGATTTTGATGTGCGCATTCTGCCTCCATCCCAGTTGGAGCCTGGTTATAGTACACCTAATGGCCACACCACACAAACGTCAATGCATAGATTAGTCACCAAACCTCCGAAAACTACGAATCCTTCCAAGATCTCAGGAATAGTAGCAGGAAAAGCTCTTTCTAACCGCAATCTCAGTCAAATTGTGTCTTACCAGACCAGGGTACCTCCTCTAACTCCTTGCCCAGTCCCATGTGTCTGCAAAACTCATCCTTCTGATTTGGGATTAAGTGTAAACTGCCAAGAAAGAAATATAGAATCATTGGCCGAACTCGTACCAAAACCTTTAAATGCCAAGAAACTGCATGTAAATGGCAATTATATTAAGGATGTGGACACCTCAGATTTCATTGACTTTGAAGGGCTGGATTTACTACATTTAGGCAGCAATCAGATTGCAGTAATCAAAGGGGCGGTTTTCCGCAACCTTACAAATTTACGGAGATTGTATCTTAATGGCAATCAGATCGAGCGGCTGAGTCCAGACATGTTTGCTGGCCTCCACAATCTGCAATATCTGTATTTGGAATACAACGTTATCAAAGAAATTTTAGCAGGCACCTTTGACTTAATGCCAAATTTGCAGTTGCTCTACTTGAACAACAATCTTCTCAGAAGTCTGCCAGCTTACGTTTTTGCTGGTGCACCACTTGCTAGACTGAACCTGAGGAACAATCATTTCATGTATTTACCTGTAAGTGGCGTTCTTGAACAGCTAAGATCTCTCACACAAATTGATCTGGAAGGCAATCCATGGGACTGCACTTGTGATTTAGTTGCTTTAAAACTGTGGCTGGAAAAACTAAATGAAGGTATTGTGGTGAAGGAATTAAAATGTGAAACACCTGTTCAGTTTGCTAACATTGAACTGAAATCTCTCAAAAATGAGATCTTATGTCCTAAACTTTTAAACAAACCATCTGCTCTGTTCACTAGTCCTGTGCCTGCTGTCACTTTTACTACACCGTTGGGTCCAATTCGAAGTCCTCCTGGTGGCCCAGTCCCATTGTCCATCCTAATCTTAAGCATACTAGTTGTGCTTATTTTAACAGTATTTGTTGCTTTTTGTCTTCTTGTCTTTGTGCTTCGGCGCAACAAGAAACCTACAGTAAAGCATGAAGGAATTGGGAATCAAGAGTGCAGTTCCATGCAACTGCAGCTGAGAAAGCACGACCACAAATCAAACAAAAAGGATGGACTAGGCGTAGAGGCCTTCATTCCTCAAACCATTGAGCAGATGAGCAAAAGTCACACTTGTGGTTTAAAAGAATCTGAAACAGGCTTCACGTTTGCTGATCCACAAGGGCAAAAAGTCATTCTGAGAAATATTACTGACAAGGAAAAGGATTTATTGCATGTGGATACCAGAAAAAGACTTAGCACAATTGATGAACTGGATGAGTTGTTTCCTGGGAGGGATTCCAATGTATTTATTCAGAATTTTCTTGAAAGTAAAAAAGAATACAACAGCATAGGGGTCAGTGGCTTTGAAATACGTTATCCAGAGAAACAACAAGACAAAAAAACCAAGAAGTCATTAATAGGTGGTAATCATAGTAAAATTGTAGTAGAGCAAAGAAAGAGTGAATATTTTGAACTAAAAGCTAAACTTCAAGGTTCACCTGACTACCTACAAGTCCTTGAAGAACAAACAGCATTGAATAAAATATAAGTCATGCAATCTTATTTCTTACAGAGGACATTTATTTAATGATGAAAGTGCCTTTTGTTGACTTTTAACTTCCGAATACTATATTATATTGGTAGGCATAGAGGCAGGTATATCCAAGGGTATCTATCCATAGCTGCATACGATTTGTCAAGTAGAGGAGAATTTCCTTTATAGATTTTACTACATAAAGCTGATACCCTCTGGAATCCTGTAGGGATACTGAAAACTCTATTGCCAAAGGGATGCTTTAGACACATATTACACTGAATTTAACCTCAAGAGGCATATATGTTTTGTACCTTAAATGCAAAACCTTCGTCTCCTTGTGATTTGTTAGAGCAAACACAAGAAAATTGGTACTAGTGTTTGTACCTCAGCTGGGTCCTTCATCTTGCACGTGGATTAAGTTGGTGGAACTGGAGCAATCCTTTGATTTGTGGTGTTGTAACAGCACTGTTTAAAGATTATCTGAAAAGTAAAAAGCATGCAAAGAGAGAACATTCAATAGTATGTGTAAATTGGTTACATTTATGGCCTGCATCTTGAAACCACTGGATTTATAATGTTAAATTGTGCAAATATTTGTTTAAAATATACCATGCATAACATACCTATAAAATAAATTTGACCACTTGAAGTATACCTGTCTATACATAAAATTCAAAAAACAAACAAACAAAAAAAACCAAAAAAAAAAAGAAAAAGAAAAGAAAAGAAAAAAAGTGCAACCTGACTTCTGCAGCATTTGTAGTGATATGAAGAAAATACTTGATGTTAATGCAGAATCTTACGTAAGACTCAAATCCAATTAAGACTAGAGTTCCTTCTCAGTTATGTGAAACTCCTACAACCCCAAAAAGTTGACCAAACTTTTCAAACTGCTTACTGTGTGAGCGTAGCAGAAATTATTTTTGTAATATAATTCGTATTCATGAAATACTTTGTATACTAAATAGGAAAATATGTACTCCTTAATATGTATTTAATATGCCTGACTTGTTTTTCCTGATCACAATGCATTAATCATTCAATATAAATTAAAACAGAACAATATACCATACAAAAACCGGTGACAAATTGTATAGAATTATCCATGATCCCGTGATCAGGTACAATAAGAATAAGAATAAATAATAAAATTGTTCTGTACTATTCTTGTGAAATTAGTATATTATCTTATTTCAGATTTGTTACCAATGGTGCATTTTAAAATAGATTCATTAGTTTTTTAGTACTGTGTCTCAGGCAATTATTTGCCATTGGTTGTCTTGCTTTTCAGGGTTCTGCAGCTTAATCTAAATTGTTTTCACTACAAGTATTTACAGGCGTTAATGAATAAGGGAAATAGTTCAATTGTATATGCATCAATTTTCTGTCCCTCTTATCTGTCTGATTGCTGTCTGTCAGATAATGAACTAGATCAGTAAACCATATGGCAATCATGGGTCTATCAAAGCCACATTGTAAAATGAATTTAGAGGTCTCAGTTCAGTTCAGAGTATTTTGTAGTTCACGTCTATAAAGAGTACAAACTTGCCTTTGTGAAAGCTGAATCTGAATTGATAGCAACAAATGGTTGAGAAGGAAAACACCCTCTTTCGCTCACTGAGAGATGGTAACTTAAGATCCGAGTAGGCATGTATTAGTGAAGCATCATATAGAAAATCTGTTCTACAAGCCTGATCCAATGTCCATTCAAGAGAATAGGGGCTTCTCCACTGATGTCAATGGACCTTGAATCAGGACCTTTATCTGTCTTGTGGCCATAAGTCCCCTCCCCTTCTACCTTTTAAACTCAATACACAAATCAATCAAGTTGCTATACAAAATAAACATTAATGTTTTTCATGAATTCCAAGTGGCAGATAGTACAACAAAGCCTGATAGTACCACTGCGGTTTAGGCTGTGTCAGCATTTTCCAGACTAAACCTCTAATTTCAGGGCTTTTTAACACTGCTGTAAAATTTTATTCTAGGGTGATACTTGGCATACAGCCTGGAACGTTTTTTTTAATAAACGTTTTTAAAAGCATCAGCTCTTCTTTATTTTAAAGAAAGAGAGAAGAGAGAGCTCAAGATACATTTTCTACTTGTAATTTCAAAAGTAGTTTGGGTTTTTTGTTTTGTTTTGGTTTTATTTCCCCATGGCACAAAGTGTATGAGGGACTTTCAACAGGTTTTCAATAAATAAACAGTTGAGAAGTTTATCTTTGAAAAAGCTGCTATTACGGATGCACACTAACTTATTTCATCCAAAATGTCATAGCGATTTTCTGGATTTGGTTACTATGCATGCATATATTCCTGGCTGAAAAAATTCCCAGTTGCCTGTTGACCCAAAACACTGCATAAGAAAGTGTTTTAGTTTGTTGTGTCCAGGATCTATGGATTAAGGAATTTTAAAGATGCACTGAAATGCTAGACCAGAAAGGTACCATCAGCAATCTGAATATAATGGGTTACTGCCTTCCGCTGCACAGCTTTGGGAATGTGCAAGGGTTACTGAGATTTTTCAAGACAGAGAGCATTTGACACATTTCAAGCCTCATCGGAGCCTATCAGGCCACATCTCATACCTTTCTGTTGCGAGACGTGCATTAAAGAGAATACAACAGTATTTTGAAAATAAATGCTTCATTTTAAGTGTTGGTAAAGGTGATATGTTTGTGGTTGAGATTGATCAGAGTTAACAGAACAAGAGTTAAAGCTGATACACTTCCTTCAGCTACATTAATCGGGTCCAGGCCTCCTCTCTTCTGCTAGGGGAAATCTCCCATTGACTGTTTAGAGAAGAGCTTTACCTTTCTGCCCATCTTGGGTAGATCTTGCCACTCCTTTAGGTTCCCATCCAGCAAAGCATTTAATCACCTGCCCAAATTTAATCACGTCCACTGAGAGTACTCGTGAGTTTCAAGATAAGCACGTGTTTAAGTGTGTTACTGGATCAGGGCCTACATGCATGATAGCTTTGGCATTGGCTTAAATGGGACGGGGTTCAGGAGCGGTACTGTGTGTGTTACGTAGTTTGTTTCTGGTTGTAGAACCCTTATTCACCTGGGTGATCACTTTGTTCCCATGAGTTGTCTGACTAAATTCAAAACAGTCCTGGAATGCACATAGGCTCACCAGTGTGAATAAGGGTTGCTCAATCTGGATCTTATGGTGGAGGTCTCTCAGTAGTGTTTTACAGAGCTGGTGCAATACTAAGGCGTAGCAGTGGGAATAAAAAATGCAGAGGTGGGCAAACCACTATCTTACTTTGATGCAGTTGGTTTAAATGACAACCTGAATGTTAGTTTACTTCCTCCAGTGTTATGGGACGGTGTATGTGTCTGGATAACAGTTTAGTGGAAAGTTCATTCAAATCGAATGCTAATCTATCCAGGAAAGGCACTCTTCTGGCATGGTTATACAGACCAGCCCCATCTTTGCGTGATATTGATTTGAGTGGCCATGTTATTAAAGTGGCTTCAATGACATATATGCAGCACTAAAGCAGTGAAGGTGTTAACATAATTTATTGTGTTCATTGTACTATAAATCAAGTTTACATTTTTTAAAGAAATCAATAAAGAGTAATCATTTCTTTGAAAGAGAAAAAACCTTGTGCAATTTTATCAGAAAGCAGTCCTTACAATGCAGCAGTTTGAGTCCAAACATCAATTTACATACATTTTATATTTAATTTTCCAGATTGATAGTAAATAAATCTGAAAGATGATCCAAACGGTATTTTTTTAAAGCCATAAGAATGGTATAAATTATAAAAGGGTTGGCCTTGTGAATAATGTTAACATATGTTTCAGAGTTAACAAACACATCTAGAAATTGATGGTGGTGTAATATCTATAATATTTTTGCATGGTTTGTACATTGATATTTTATGAAATGAGCACAGTGGGATTTTTTAATTTATTTTTATTTTATTTTATTTTGCATCCAAAGAGTTGGGAAGGAAATATAACAAGAATGTATTTAATATTCACTCTATTTTGAAATAAAGGAAAGAAAACAAAATGCATTGTTTTTACCCTGCTTTGATCAATACTATTTTTAGATTAGTTTATAATACAAAATAGAGTTAACTTATAATATCCAGTATAATGTAAAACAGAAAAATGTTTCAATGACCTTTGTTTGCTTTCAACAACACCAAAATATTAGACAATTTATTTAAAATATTTGTATGGAAATATTAATAAAATTGTTTGGTACAATCATATTTCTGAAACTAGACTTTGTTAAATGCCAATAACATTATTTTTCTTCTTGATTTTAGAAGAGAGAAAAAAACTGTAAAGTAGTGAGACATTATTTTATATTCATAGATATTTGGGACAAATATTTTAAAATTTTATTACAGTTTATCCCACTCTCCAATATTGAGATCAAATCTATTTGCCTTACTCACCCAAATAGCCCCATTGAAGCCAAATGGGACTGTTTGCATTAGTAACATTAGCAGAACATAGCCTCTCGTCAGTTTCTGAAAGAACCGTCATGCAATGGCAAGGGCATTTCTCTTGACCCTGATCCCCTCTCATTAATCAGTTTGTATAAGCCAATTTTGCAAAGGATCCAATTAATTTCTTTAATTAATTCCCTACAAACATCCATCTACCTACCTTCACTGTGGCTTAGAAGCATATGTAGATGAAAGTTGAGAAGAGCCCATTAGGTAGTTTAGGCTCCAAATTTAGATTTTGTATTAAAAACTGTTTTACAAATCTTAATAAAAATCTTCATGAGGGACTAGATTAAACATTCCCTTGCTGTCGTAGACAAAACACGCAGCATGGCAGTAGCGTATGGGAATCGGGCAGTGATACAGGCACAGGAGTCAGGAAGTGAGATTGATTTTTTTCATTGTCCAAGAGCCGTGAAATGTAAAAAGTGAACCAAAAGCACAAGTGGTGAAAAAGTAAAGGCCCAGACCTGCAGTCAATAGGAGTTCCTTCTGAGCAGGAACTTGAAGATGGTCCTAAAATAATTTTTGAAAATTATTTCATTTGTAATAATGACGGTGTTATTAATAATAAAGATGCATACATTTGTTTTTTAAAAATAGAGGCTTATTAACTTGACGGTGTCTCCTTTATATGTCTTGCATTGGCTGTACTGTATTTTAAACTGCAATGCAAATTTACTACACTCATTTTACAATGACTGGTAATGTGTTGAAAAATAAAAATATGAAGGCAACTTTCAGGGATAAATTCTTCTCACAGGTATGTTATTGGAAATGTAGGAGTATCTTGACTGACTTTACTGAAGTTACTCCTGATTTACCTTGCTGAGTATGAGAACAGACATTGGTCATGTTATGGAAGAGCTGAACCCAACTCCCATTGAAGTCAGTGCAGTGTTTGGTCATTGATTTTAGCCAGGAACATGATCAGTCCCTAGAATCTTGCTTCTGCTGCCATTAAAGTCAGTGGCTAAGCTGTCATTAACTTCAGTTGGAGTAGGATTGAACCTAGCATTGGGTTGACCCAGTGGCTATTGAAGGCAATTGCAAAACATCCCCTGCCCCCGGTTGACTTGCGTGCTGCGGGACATTGTATAATAATATAAATGCCCAAACATGTTAGTTTGCTGTTTTTAATCCCTACATTTAGTATGTACAAACGTGTCTTTACTATAATATCCTGATAAAAATGCTATCTACAGTACATATGTGTTTTTGGAGAGTAATAGATATTTAATAATAATAGATCCCCAAATATCTACACAATATTCAAATGATGATCCCAGATCAGATAAAAGTGTTATGGATACCGCTACCCCTTTCATCCTAACTCCACTCCTGAGATAAGTAAGGGCCCTTATAGTAACGATCTTTACTTTATTAGCGATTTATTCATAGTCATTAATAATATTTAACCCTCTTTTAGATAGTGGCTGAAAGCAGTACATTTTGAGTACTTTGCTATTTATAAAATATCAATCCTTATTCACTGACTCCAGTGTTATATTCGATTGATTTTTCTATCACTCCATATCAAGTGTGTAGTAAGCTAACACGGAGTAATTTCTCAAAGACACAAACACATAGAGGACAAGGACAAAGAAGCTCATTTTTTGTTTGAGACCCAATTTGTACTGAATATGAATAGTTCAAATATAAATAGGCCAATCCCTTGGCTAGTATAAATCAACTTCAACAGAGACACTACAGCTTACACCAGCTGAAGACCTAGCCCTATGGTCTCTGTTTTTTCAGAAACAATGGGTGCCCTAAGTGGAACTTTGCAGCTCTCTTGCACACATACTGAAACAAAGAAATCTGTCCAGTTCTGTGCCCTTCAATGTTTGTCTAGACAATTTCTAGAGAGCCACAGGCCCAGGTTTCACCCACAAGCAGCTTGCAAAAAATAAGACAAGTTGTAGTAGGCTTGCATCTGGGTAGTTTCAGAGGCCTGCCAGATGATTGATGGGGCAAAAATTAGAGAAGAACACAATATGAAAAGGAGGTGGCATAGCTTCCCTTATGGAAGATTGGGGTTGAGTCCTTGAAGCCCAAACTTTCCATAAGTTCATGACTTTGCGGGGGCTATGGGTGAAGCCAGAGTGGCGGTTCAAGATTCTCCACAGATCTTTCATTTAGAAGGGGATTTGTACTGTGGAGGGAGGAGAAGTGATCCAGCCCTTGGGGACTGACCAATCAAAGTAGGCTAAATCACATCCATATGGATCCATTTATAAGCTCTTCTCCTAGGTTTGGTGCCATTTGTAGGTCAGGAGTGCAGGGCAAAAGTTTACACTACTGTTGCTTTTCTGCAGCGTATTCATTTACGTTCGTGGATTTTATTTGTGTTTGGGTGCCGGGGTGAATTCAGGTCCATTGTTTGTCTCCCAATATTTTGGAGCGAATGTGTTTGTCTGGTGTATTAGTGCTCAGACTTGGATGTGAATCAAAGCTTTATAAATATATCTCAATGGGGAGAGTAACAAAGTGCAGAGCTTTCTGACAGTTTTTGCAGCTCACTCAATGCGAGAACCTGTAGGAAACTATGTATTGTACAGCAGAATTCCTTGCTCCCTGGCAGGATTTCATAGACTCTGTGAGTCCCTATCTGCATGCTATTTTTCTTGCCTATTGTCTACAAACAACAAACACAAGATCCCAGGTTGCTGGTGGGTATTTTGCAATCTGTGTTGGTTTATACCCAAAAATAATTTTTGGGAAAAACAACCTTCTTCTCTCCAAAAAACCCCAAATCTTTCCCTATAATGTTCTTTAAAACATTTCAGATTTACATTTTACAATAAGGAAGAAGAAAAATGCAGAGGTTTGAAGAATGGATACACTAGTGGGTAATTATGTATGTTTTAAAAGTATTTTCCTAACAGAGAGAAAAACCGGTAGTTGATATAGCTTATATATATCATGCTTTTTCACTTCATGGGCTAAATTCTGCCCTGTGTTTCAATCAAGCAATCCCTCTGTATACCAGTGGGTTCGCATGGGTGCAATTGAGGTCAGTATTTATCTGCATATGTGGGTCCTAGTTGTGTCTCTTCATTTTGCCTAGAAATTGAATGTGAGGTGATGAGCCTTCTCACCTTCCATTGACGTCAGTGGGAGTTGAGAGCGTTCAGCATCTGTCAGGATTGGTCCCTAGATCCTGATCTTGCAACCACACCTGTGGTGAGACATGTCAGTGAGGTCAACGGGATTGCTTTTTGTGAGTAATAACTATATCCACCTCAGCAGAGATGTTTTTCAGGATTGGACTCGTCGTCAAGACGTATACTGCCCGTTTAACGGCCAGGCTGGAGCCAAGAAGGAAGACAGCCTGAGGTAATCAAGGAGGGCCCCTATCCCACCTTGGGGCAAGGCTACTCAAATGGATTATATGGTTTTCACTTGTAATGACTTCTCTCAGGGCACAAGAGACTAGCCTGACCAGACTCAGAGACTTTGTTTTGTGGACTTTAAGTTGAGAAGCTCTGAGGCGAGGGCCTTATGAACTGTTCTTACAATTGCTTCTTCCCTGAGAACTATTGCTGGTATGTTTGGGCTTCTCCTTGTCCAGACGCATTAAAAGTGAACTTATTGATGCCCCAAGTGGAGGAAATTAAGGGGGGCAGACTTACAGTGCCATGCTGGGCTGCAATGGGGTCAGAGGAGGATGGCATATGCCTTTTACACCCACAAGAATTGGAAATAATCATTTTAAAAATTCGCTGGCTCAATAATTCCTTAATTTTTGGCTTAATATACAGCATGTTGCCTTGGATTAAAATAGTAAGGGCCTGGTTTTGCAACTGTCTTTCTTCAAGTGACATTTCAGACGCAGAGGTTGTCAACCACCACCTCTCATATTTTGCAGTCGCAGCAATGTTGTAAAACTTCTACTTTCTTTTGCCCACCAGTCCATATGGTGATGGTTTCTGATGTTGCTGTCTTTCTTCCTCTTCCTGGTTTGCCTGTGATGTTGTCTGATCATAGGAGGGCTGGAATTGGGTTGTGCGCCTGGCGAGCAATGCATGCAGAGAAATGTTATTCTCTTACACAGGTTCTCAAGTAACTCTCATCTTTTTTACATTAATCCTTTTTATCACGACATTTCTTGTAGTTCTGTTTCTCCAGCTAATTTTTAACATAGGCAGTCATGGATATCCCTTGTGGATAGTCCTATTAAACTTAGGCCTGGTCTATACTGCCAGCAGATTTCAACGGCCGCCAACAGGAGTTCCTCAAACTACGTAGAGTAGCTTGCGTATCTCCCATCGATTTACTAACTTCTACTTACCGCGGCATCCCCGCTGTGCTGGGCCGATGGGAAATGCCCTCCAGTCAGCGCAGAATTCCTTTTCTTGTGGGGATGGATTAACGGCATCCACTTCCTGGTTCGATTGCGCGGGTCTGCACTGCCGCTCAATCGATCCCACAGAATCGATTCTGCACTGCTGACAATGCCGCCGGCGATGTAGACAGACCCTTAGTCAGACTGCATATGGTGAAAGGGCTACTGTACTGGGCCCAAAAGTGAGTAGTTTGTGGCAAATCGATACTCTCAACATTCACGTTGCCTTAAAAAGTAGATAGAGAGCACAGCATTATGAGTAATCTACATATCAAGGCCTCTTTAGCTTTGATGGAAACGTCCTTTACATCAGAAGAAAATACTGTGCAGTGAGTAATTTGAACGAGCTGGTATTTACCTGATGAGTAAAGTCCTTATCCTGCAGTCTTTATGCAGGCAAACCTTCCACTTAAGCAAGGAAAGTTTTGCCTCCTGGGTTGGGTCCCCAAGGTCAGGGGACTTATGATGGCGTTATATAATGCCCTACGAATGCTTCTGTGATGCCCTCCTGTGAGTTGAATGGTTCAGTGGCCAGAGTCCTTGATATCAGGAACCCAAGGGTTCTAATCCTGTGCCCTCACACATGTTCTCCCTGCTCTTTGAGCAAGACTTTTAAACTCTCTTCCTCAACGTCCCCATCTGAAAACAAGGCTTACACCTTTAAAAGCTGTGCTTATAAGGATTCATTTGGGTTTGCAATGTTCTCTCAAGATGAAAGCAGTACGTGGATGATGAACATTATCAGCATACAAACCATTTCATAGGAGGAATACCAGCATACAAAATACTCTATTGTTCAGCTTCAGAATAACCACTGAAAATGAAGGGGGTTCTTTTTATTATTTTCCTCCTGTATCCATTTCTTTCTCCTAGTTCAGTAAACCTATTTTCTTTATACATAGCCACACAGCCATGCACAAGAAAATGCAGATGCCTAAAATAGGCAGAGATAAAGGAAAATGTTCCCTCCAAGGAGAACAGCTGCAAAATAATAATAAAATAAAACACCTTTTACAAGAATACAATTCTGGGGCCTCTGGCAGTTTCTGTGTATTTGTCAGCAAGTAGCATGGAGTTGGGCATTGATTTTGAGTCAGATTCTGTTTGGCTTATTCACACAGGTATTCCCACTGACATCATATGAGCACCATGTCTCATAACATTACTTTTTGCTGCATGGGATTGCAGCAATAATAACATGTGTTGGTATGAACCTCCCCAGCAATTCATTATTCACACGCCCAGCCATGAAGGTCCTCAGAGGGAACAAAAGACAGTGGGAGGCAGGATCTGGGATACCTTCCGCGAGGGTGTGTATGCCGGAGCACAGCTTTGGGGAATTTCCCAGCGTGGTATGCAAGGCAGAGCTTGGGTCTGTGGGTGGAACTGCTTCAGAGAGAGCAGACGTTGCCTTCATGGTGCAGGGGCACAGGAGTTGTGGGAGCGGGACTGTGGCAGAAGCCATTCAACAGGTTTTCACGGCTGGCAAGTAAGACTCCCTCTACCCTTGCATAATGCACCGATATACAGCCATTTACCTGGGGTGTATATTAAGAGGAACAATCTGCTCCCCTCCCCGCCTTTGGTTCATTCCAGCTATAGATAAAGTTGGGGAGAGAGGTTTTCCTATTGTAACTGTTAGCTTTGGTTTTCTGCAATGCAGCTGCTGTCCAATCCTGGTGCTTGTGTCTATTTGCTGGAGATATGATTTTTGTTTGTTGTTGTTGCAAAGCCTTGTACAATGTGCAACTGGCATTGTATGAAAAAAGGTGAATGATTCAGTGAGCTATTGTCCATTATGCAATATCTTAAACAAACACGGGTGGAAATGTGATGCCTGTCCACCTTGGGTAAGGGTCATTTGCAGGGATACGGAGAGACGTTTTGATTCCAAATCCTGATCAACAGATTCCTGGATAACATGCAGTTGCAGTGTTTCTTATTTTCCATAATACATGGCATTGCATGTCTTTATGTGGCTGATGCATATTATTTTCTGAGCCATAATGCTGTGATTCCCAATAACACATTTAGGGAGAGGGCTCTGGCTTTTTTTTTTTTTTTTTTAAATGCAGCAATGACAGCTTTTTCTATTTTCAGCCTATAAAGAGCAATAAACAATTCTGGGCAGGAAAAATCCACTTTGTATAATGCACTGAAGATGGCACTGTAGTAACAACTTCACACTGTAAATGATAAGATATGCCCATGTTTGTTGCTGGGATTCATGGCTAGTAATTTATTTATTTAGCTCAGCAAATATAATGCCAAAGGTCAGTTTAATGCAGCAACCTGACATTGCTACTATAATTAAAACTGTACTGGTGTTTCCATTATTTAGACTTATTTGTAAGGGGCCTACTACTCAGCTATAAATGTGTGGATTGCTTGTAGGTGATCATACAATATCTTAGAAGGCAGGTGGTGGGTTTTTTATTTATTTTTCCCCATCCCTTTATCCAGCATCGAGATCTATGGGTGCAAAAGTCTACACACAGGAAGCCCTATGGACACGTCAGTGGATCTCTGCGTTGGTGTAAGGGATCCACACACACAGATCTGATTACAAGATCAGGACATACAAAATTGCCATATTTGTGTAAATTATACAAAACACCTAGAATTGAGCTAGTTTTGGTGTCTTGTTTCATTCATATAAGTAAATCGAAAAGATTCAGTTTAAAAAAAATAAATGGGAGAAGTTGTTGGAATCCATAATTTGGTTAAATGGTACTTGTAGTTTGAAGGGGAAAATAGAAGTCTATACTAAACTAATGAGAACTGAATTGTGCCATAGGCCAAACATTGAAGTCGTTAGTCATTTCTATACCATCCCTTAGTCAACATTCTCGCTCAGGTCAGGTGGGAGTTTTGCTTGGGTTAGGACTGTGTGTGAACACTGAGTAATTGGACCCATGTGCAGTAATTATTTTTCACAGCTACTTTCCCTGCACCTCTCCAAGCATAGCTATCTATTTAATGGGGAACTATTTTCTTTTGGGGCCAAATTCACCTTGCCTTACTCATGTGAAGTCATTAGGACCGTTTGTGTGAGCAAGTTTAGCAAGGGTTAGCTTTTTATTTGTTGGAGAAATAATCCAAGATTAAAAAAACCTCACTGCCACAACAGACAGTAACTGTCCCAAAGGATCTAATATGGTCTGTCAGGAAGCCAATTCTATGCCTGTTTAAAAACACCCTACTTATATGCTAGACTGCTAAAAAAAAAGAAAAAGGAAGTCTCTCCTGTCAGTCCTCATGCACTTCTATGATGGATTGTTCTTTTTTTTTGTCTAAAGGCTATCATAGGGCTAGCCAGCTGGCACATTGCTTTAACACGCTACACAGGTGGCCCAGATTGGATTACCAGTTATGGGCTGATCCGACCGCCACTGAAGTCAATAGGAATCTTTCCATTCATTTCCTTGTGTTTTTCCATCAGGCTTTTTATGGTTGTTCCTTGTGCTGACAAGGATTGTTGCAGAACAGCCCCCAGAGTGGTGGAAGGGAATTAAAACAGTATTTTGCATCACTTGACTCCTTTGATCAATTAATGAGCAGTGTTAGCCTCCCAAGATAGTCGTAGCTAGTGTTTCTTAGCGGGAAGCAGGATGGACAGGCACGGCGTGGGGAGAGATGTTACATGAGATATTTGCAGAGGAGACACAAACACTTGGTTGGGAAGCAGCATGATGGTTTACTGCAGTAAGACGGAGATAGTCACTTTGTGTGTGTCACGGATGCCTCCTTAACTCCCCTGGGAAGGCTGGCTTAGCCTGGGACCCTCTTTAGTTTGGACATCTCTTCAGGCTCAACAGTTCCCCCAAAGGCCCCCTGTCTTATCAGAGTGCCCAGTCTTCTCTACCCCCCTCACTATGCCTCCTGGTATACCTCCTTTCCAGCTCAACTTTTCCTAGCCCATGAATTCTCACTTTGCTCCCCCAGTTATGTAGTCTGGAACTATGCCTCCCGTTCTGTCTTTTCCACTGAACAAAAATGTCCATGCTGCAGTGTTTTAAATAACGTTCCAGGCTACAAGAAGCACTACATGCTCCATAAAGAAACATTCGTCTCTGGCCCTGCTGGTACAGAACCCGCCGCTCTAGCATCTCACCTCCGTACTCACAGTCTGAAGGAACAAAAACAAAATCTTAAGATTTCCTCCAAATGGGGCCTGATTCTGATCTTATGCCAAGTAAATAAGGAGTTAGCAGAGCTGCCCCAGAGGAAAGAGCAAAATCAGGCCACACAACCTTTAACCACTTCGTAGCACCAGCAAAATGATCTTTTTTTTTAATTCATCTTACGTGCATCTGGTAACACAGACACAAAATACGTTTACAAAATGAATGAGATGATAAGACACAGTGAAGATGGCAAAATAGCTGAGGGAGTGCCGGGGTATCAGAGAGGGAAAAGGGATGATTTTAGGCACCGTTGGAACAGTTTGTGACTGGTGACTACAGGTAGATTACCGAGTCACCATCTCTCTTTCTAGCATGGGGAGCTGTGTCTAGAGAAGTCTGATATTTTTAGACTTGTTACCGGACCAACCGGGATCTGCTATTAGTGCGTTCAGGAATCAACACGACACTTGTTCGATAATGACAGAAAGACTTTTCTTGCTACACTTATAAAATGAGCCCCCCTTTCCCCCCCAAACCAAAAATCCAGTCTATATTAGCTGCAAAAGCAGTTTTCCTCACCAAGACAGGCAAGAGGTAGGTGGTGGTTTCAATTCTTGACACTTTTCTGCGAGCTTGGATCTGTAGTCCCAGAAGAAAGCTGGGCGAGATGACAGTTCTGTGCCTGGAATAATGTCTCAGTCTCGAAGTGCACTTGCTAGTGGGATCGCTTCCCTCTTCACAGTTGTAAATTCAGTGTTTTCAAAGCATCTTTGGTAATGGCGCGAGAGAACAAAGGAAGTCCAAACAAAAACAACAGGGGAAAGACCTACATATTTTTACTCGGTTCAGAAGGTGTTTGCTGCCTGGATTTTCTTTATTCCACAATCCAGCACTTGTTTGTCACAAAGTTCCACCCTTTCCTAACAAAAGGGGGTTGGAGTTTACTGGGATGAAACTTGAGTAATATCTGATCTGGCACCCATCAGAAGATAGGATCATACGGTATCCTTGAAAGATACGGAGCCACTGAGGTATAGATGAGTTAATTACAGATGATAATTTCATTAGGGAGACTGGTCATTCAAGAAAGGCCATTAATCTTAGGAAAAGCAGTTACCCTTATGAGATGCTAGACATGCTTAAAGAAGAAAAACAATGGGGGATGGAATAAGAAGCAATCACTTCTTTTCAAAAAGGATTTCCAGCCACCACCATACTTTTGCGATATGCATCTTATTAGTAGTATCTGGTAGCTGAATTTTATAAGTAGGCCCAGACTAGCTAGTTCATAGTCTACAGACTTGAGCTGTTGTACAGATACACATATGCATGTGTATGTAGATGTGTGTATTTTCCACTGCATTGCCTTAATTTAACGGACAGCCTCGCATTCACACTTAGACTAACTTATTATTAATGTAAACATGTCTAGCTAATGTAATGTATTGGCATTTCTTAATATAATCAGTATTTTCATGCACTTGGTTGGTCCAGAATTCAGATGAAAAATGGTAAAAACTGAATAACATCATTTGTGAAACACAAGGAGTTTTTGGTGAAAAGCAGTAAAATCTGAAAACAAAGGGCCTTGCTATATGGTATGTACTGATGTAAAGGTTCCAAGCCCTCTGTGAGGCCCTCGATGACACTTTTAATATTGAATTATGTACTAATTAACTAAGGAAAATGATTCTTGTCGAGGGATGTGTTGTCTATAACAACCTGTTTGAAAGAACACATATTTCGACCCCCCCCGCCTCCCTTCTCAAGGTATTTATAACTAGCTAGCTGAAAGTAAAACTTCTTATAAAAAAAAAGATTACTCCTGTGTAAATGTATCATCTCAGTTGAGTGAAAGGTAAATACCAAACTACCAGAGTATGTGACATACTGGAGTAATTGTCATGATTATATTTAAACTGATGGGGGATGGGACAAATAGACAGGGAATCCTAATTAAAGGGGGCAAAAAGGGGAAGTGACCCATCTGTAGCATTTCTAACCTCTTTCCTGGAACCTGCGGAATTCCCTGAACAGAGCTGGGGCTTTTCTAATGAAGAGGGGTGGACTGGCTGGGGCAAGAGTACGTGAGGATGACAGGATCATCTCCTTCCACATTAAGGCCCTTATTCAGAAAAGCACTTAAACCCATGCTTTACTTTAAACATTCTATGTTGTTATTTGTAGTTTTAGAGCTGAATTCCAGCCTGCAAGAACAAATGCTGTCTTAAAGATAGTATGGTAGGGTTTCATAGATTTCAGAAATTGAGTATGAGCAGCATCTCCACCCCTGGAAAAAAATGTCATGCCTCGAATAGTAAGTTTTCCTAAGGCATGTCAGTGATGTGTGGTGTGTAACAGTACAGTCCCAAATCTATTATTTTATTTTGCAGCAAAGATGCTGTAGAGATCATCTCTGTTCCAAGAGAAAACAGAGCACTTTCCAAATAGGGTGTCAGGGCAAAATTCATGTGTGTGCTGAGAGCTAGCATTAAATACGTTTTGTGGGTGTAAATAAACTTGAGTGTGGTGGTCCTTTGCCTGGGGTGAAATTCACTCTGCCTCACAGCAGTACGTGCTGCATAGCTGATTAACATTACTGTGTAAGCAAAGGAGCTACCCATTCTTGCTATTTAGATACAATGAGCAATGTATAAGGAGCCTCATCTAATGTTTTTGCTGGTAATGGGGAAAGCTGGAAGGAATTTTTCAAAATTCCAGAAAAAAAATCATAAAAATATATCCTTCCAAACTCCCATTTGACATCAGAGGTACAGTAATTTGGCTGATCACATTTTGAGTCTATAGGATGGTCCAGACAAGTATAGAAAAGTGATTTTTTTCTATTAAATTCATGCATCTATTTAGATAAAAGGAAAGCAAAGCAGCCACTCAGTTATCTTTGAAGATACCTGCTTCCCTCTGCTGCTGAAACCTCTGTTGTAGTGAAATGAAAGCAGTTCCACCGTGCAGGATGTAGACAGAGGGAGAAGGGTTGGAGTGTGCAATTCTTATCAAGTGCAGACAGGAACTGGCTCATATTGCCCAACAAAAGCTATGCTAAAATTTAGTTAAGACTAAGCAAAGCTCTGTTACCGATGGTCAAAACCAAAGCATTACAGGGCTGTAGCACTTATTGCAAAAATAAGCATCACAGATGCAGTAAATACAGACAACACAATATAAACCAAGTAACAGATTTAGCACGTTTAAAGAGAAAAACTCAACTCAACCTTAATTATGGAATTACAGCCAACACTTCCATAACATTAAAGCCAGATCCCAGCCCATGTAAATCAGGGGGAGCTCAACTGACATCCCTGGAGTAAGGCTGATTTACACAAGATGAGGATCTGGGCCCCATTGTGTGATTGGAGGCCTTATAAATTTAATGGGCTTGAGCCGCAGTCTAATGCATCTACCAGAATAAATTGAATCCCAAGGAGGTCCTCAGGTAACATAGTGATCGGATGTAGAGAGACTTATGTGGAGAGTACTTTTCTGTCCGTCTCTCCCTTTTAGTGCTACACATATATACTGAACCAAAAGGGTTTGTACTAGTCACGTAATCTGTTACCCAGTGACTAACCCCTCTTGGGGCCTGATCCAACGGCCAATGATGTCAACTGGAGTTTCACCTTTGGTATTGGTGGGCTATGGTGTTTACTGCTGCTGCTTTATAAGCCATCTCTGAAAAAGCAAGATACAAAACTCAAAATCTTTTTATACTTGTGTCACCAAGGCTCCATAAGTGGTGGCTAAGACACAGTGTTTACAATGTCTCGTCCAGTGTTTCAAGAAATGGAAAACACAATAATGGGAGTATTATATCTGCAGGACATGAAAATAAAACTGCAGCTTTCCTTCCTTAGTTATAAAATTTTGCTCTAGCTGTCAGGGCCACGATATCCTTCGATGGCTCGGGCTCGTGCGGTTGAATTTCATGTTTAATGTCACTACGGGGCCAACAAAGCAAAAGCAGCAGTGACTTACAATCATGTCATTCTTCAGTACCTGGTTTTTTCTTAATCATTGCTGGACATAGGTTGAAGTCTTTGTTAAAAGAGTAGACTCGGAAACGCAGGCAATAACGGCTAAATGTTTCTTTATTATAGACTCTTTCCATCGAAACACTATTGTACGGCAAAATAAGCACATAGCATGCCTTCAATTTCCTATTGTAACAAGTCTTAGAATTCCCACGTACAAGGTAAGCTTTTCTAAGAGGCCTTCAGATTTAGCACTAGCTTTTCTAGTCATTTCTCCTCCAGTACCCTCAAACAAACCTATTCATATCGGGATCAACACAATAATAAGCTGGTCCTTGTGTCTTTGCTAATTCTACGTGCTGGTGTCATAATTTCTGCGCACCAAGTTAAAGTCTGAATTATTCCATTTAAAACTAGACTTAGCAAAAAATGTCCAGTCCAGGCTCTGGGCATCCTTGACGAAAGCAGCAGAATTTTTCATCACTCCACCACTTTCCCACTAGGCAGACCCCCACCTCCAACAGCCCCAGAGATAGGACGATTGAAAATGCGCCACTGTGTAAGCAATGTAGTGTCCAATTTTCTGTTGTACGTAAAGCTGGCTGAAAACACTTTGGCATTTTTTTTCAAAATGAAAAATGCCTCTTCAATGAAAACGTCTATTTTTGTCAAAGATGGTCAGGTTTTTGTCAAAAATTACTTCTTCTTATTATTTTGTTTTCAACAGTCATAAACCGAAATTTTTTACTTTAAAATAACGGAAACCCAAATGAATGTCAGTTTGAAGTTACTGGAAAATCATGATAATGTCATTTTTCAAGTGCTGAAAACCAAAACAAATTTCAACTTTTTTTTTTGACAAAAACCTCAAATATTCTGTGAAATAAAATGTTGAAAGGGGAATGATTTTTATTCAAAACATATTGCAGGGGAAAAATCAGTTTGTAGTTACACCTTTATATACACAAAATAACCCTACTGATTTAAAGAATGTGGTAAGCAAACAGCTGAAAACACTATATTTTTCTATGTATTTTGTTGGTGATACATATGGCAATTTTTTTTAACCATACCCTTGAAGAACCTTATTGAATTAAGTTTAAGTATCTTTGGAGTCCATTGTTTTAAATGAAAAGGTTATATATTATTGTGGGCCTGGATGATCAGTGTGACAGACAGAATGGGACAATATAGGTGAAGTAGATTTCCTAGAAAACATCTAGAAGTTGAATGCAAACTTCTCCCTGCCCACAACTCCTGCCTGCCGGTTATACAAAAGCCCAGCCCTTCGAAGCTATGCTTTGAAGACAGGGTGATTATCTGCTGATTACCTGTTCCTGGGGTCCCAAGATCAAAGACTCAAACCGTATAAACGAGGAACTCACAGATTCTGGGGTGCCCTTGTTTTGAGCTAACAGCTGATATGAACTTGTAAGCACAGAAAAAACCCGTGGTGGGCTTTGAAGGACTGTTCACCTGCGAGAGCCTTTGTTGGAGGTAGAGATGATCTCTGGTAATCTTATTAGCATGTGTGGAGGTTCTTTTATTGTTTTAATATGTTTTGCTCTGTAGTGCTTCCCCCGCTAAGACTAAATGTGCTGTCTTAGAAAGAGCTGTGTGGTAACTTCAGTTATGCTGGTATAGCCTCTGAATAGAAAGCAAAGCAGGATTGCTTAGGCCATCTGACTTGTTAGGGAACTCACAGCATATGTAGCAAACTGTGCAGCCTGGAAAAGCTCCAGTCAGGCGGGGGAGAGACTCAGGTCTCCACCAGCGAACAGTGACAGACCTAGGGTGACTGGATTTCCCGATTTTATAGGGACAGTTCTGATATTCGGGCTTTTGCTTATATAGACGCCTATTACTCTTCCAACCTCCATCCTGATTTTTCACGCTTGCTATCCGGTCAACCCTAGATGTACCACAGAGTGGCAATACAGATGCAGTTGCCTTGAAATGTGACAGTGGGAACTTTATATTCAGGGACATAGAAATATCCCAACTAAGGCAAGACTCCATTTAAACAGATTTGATTCCCCTCCCACCCCATACAATCAGCATCATATCTTCTTTGAGTTGAAAAGACATACTCATCTAACGAAGTTTGTAATCTCCCATACTTCTAATTTTCAGAATAGGAGTTCAAGAAACTCCCCCACAATCCAGCAATGATGAAGATTTGTTAGAAAAACATTGCAATTTCCACCCTGTGAAGGGGACGTGTCTGGATTTTTGTGACAAAGATCTTATTTCACAGCAGGTTTTCATTACACCATGCAGTTTAAACAGTGCAACGTTATGGAGTCTGTGCCTACTGCTCACGATGCTTGCTCAAGAGCAAAGTAAATCCCACTAAATGAGAAGGAAGCGATGAGAACAGTAGGAAAATTGACCACTAAGAGAGGGCAGCATTTGATCCTGCTGTTTGCCAGTTGCTGTTGTCATATTTGTATTCACTGAAAGAATATCAAGGAATATACTATTGTTGGTATCCTTTCCACATTACTTTTGTTTATCTATCCAGCGCATTAGAGCTCTTGGAGTGACTAAAATCTGAGTTTAGGTTCAAAATAGGAATTATTGTTCTATTATTTATTAATTTACAGTGATCCTATAAGTTCTGGCCTTGTAGCGTGAAGCACTGTACATATGTATACACTTTACACTGTAACACAAGATTGGTAAGAAAATTCCTCTTTGTAAGATTCAACAGGCAGCCCAAATGACTTAGGGTTTTGATAAATATGGACATTTTGCAAATGTACATTTTTCTCTCCTTTCTAAAGTGTGCTATGTTGAAATAGCAGCATGGCCAATTCTCACAATTTTATTGCAAGTCTCGTAATACTGGATAGCATTCTTAAAGGCACCAGTTCCTGGAGGTAAATTAATTAGGTAAGAAACTCAGCTTTCATTTAAAAAAAAATATATGTATATATATATATCTAATCCTGTGGAGGAAAGCTTGAAAATGTGACCTGAAATACATCCTGACGTCATAGAATGATAGAAGATTAGGGTTGGAAAGGACCTCAGGAGGTCATCTAGTCCAACCTCCCGGTCAAAACAGGTCCAAGCCCAACTAACTCATCCCAGCCAGGGCTTTGTCAAGCTGGGCCATAAAAACCTCTAAGGATGGAGATTCCACCATCTCTCTAGATAACCCAGTCCTGTGCTTCACCTAGTGAAAAAGTTTTTCCTGATATACAACCTAGACCTCGGAAACCAGACTACAAACAAAATAACAAGAAGAAGAATGAATAATAATTAATTAATAAAAGGTGGCTTGTTTTAGTTCTCATGATTTTTGAGCCAGTCTCATGATTTTTGGGGGCCTGACATCATGTGTAAAAGCTGAGAGTTAGCAACACCGGAACAGTTTAAATGAGCAATGCTTGGCTATACCAGTTCACATTGTTTACTTTCCCAAGGGACACAAAACAGCTATTCATTGCTGGATTTCCACTGAAGCATCTGTGCTAACCGTTAAGCAGGGAACCTGTGTGGAACGGGAGGAGGGGAAGGTGAAGTTTGAGTAGCGCTTCCACATGCCCATGTTGCTATGGAAACAATTGCTTTTGTCTCCACTGCCTGTTTTAGCTGTATATGTTTAGAAGATCCATGTCTTCTGCTTATTAGTAGGCGTCTATGGGTTGGCTACACTTCAGGTGTTACAGCAGCACAGCTGCAGCCAGGGCCCAAGCATAAATTTTTCGGTCCCAGTACAAACTTGTAACACAGGCCCCCTCCCACACGCATACCACAATCCCTCATTTTAGACATACAATCTCATGAGCCATGAAAAAAGTTTGAATTCTGAAATTACTGTTGCATATCCTATATTTCTGAAAAATGCTTCCCCCTTTCCTAACACCCAGCCTGAGAGTCCTACAAGTTTGCTGACTATTTTGTAACTTTTTGGTCATTATAAAGGTATTCTCTTCTGTCAATGTCTTGATTTCTTTATTCTAATGGACCAATGTGACTGCAAACATTTTATAATTAGGCCAATTCACTTTAAAGCTTTATTCTTCTGGCCTTTTTCATTGAAAAATCATGTATTAGCCCTCCAAAGTCAATTTCTCTTGCAAGTTCACACTCAATAGACAAGATAGCTAGGTGGCTTAACCGTTCTTGCCCCATTGTAGAACACCTGCAGTTTTTGATAAGTGCTAGCTTGCTGAAACTTCTTTCAGCTTCTGCCACAGTCACTGGCAGTGTGCAAAAAAATCCATAGGGCTATGCACACTTCACTGAAAATTAGTTTTTGTAAACTCGTTTAATAAGATAAGTGGGGGTAGTTCATATTCTGCATTGTTTAAGCCTCCCTTCAGGCAACAAGCAACATGGAAAACAATCCAGGGCTTGTTTGGTAGCACTCCAAACAAGCCAGTCTCTTGGTGTCTTTTCTCTCGTTGAAAGTCTTACATTTGAGAAGAAATTCAGGAAAATTATGCCCATCAATATCTTTTGGCCTTGACTTTGCTAGCTTCTGCTATGAAAACAGTGAAAACAACAGCTTTTCTGGTAAGTGAGCACCCTATTAATGTAGGGTAAATCACCAGTATTGTGCTGAAAAGGAGCTTCCTAGAAAAAAATAACTGATAGAAACAGAATTGTACTCTTACATTCACTTCCAGTATGCACTCTGGGAATAACATCCCCCCCCCCCCCCCCGATTATTTGTTAATAATGCTCAAGCCTTGAAAAGTAAATTCTTCCATTTAAACCACATTTTCTTCCACTGTCTGCAGTTTGTTTATATGACCAACTTTGTGACTGTTACCTAGGCAACCAAGGGAGACATGATTTTGATTAGATATAGATTCACGGATTTGGGCATTGTTTCAAGTATGTATGTGTGTGTGTTTTCAGAGACAAAAGTAAAGCTTGCAACCTTTAGGTGGTTGTTTTCATTATAAAAGGCAGAAAGAGAAATATTTTATTATTTGGGATTATCCTTCCTGTTAGTTTCTGTTCGTTATTCAATAGGTGGTGGATTGTTGTAAAAAGAAATGAAACTGTTCTGCATGGAAACAAATGTGAAAAAATTCCAGTACTGGAAACAGGAGTCTGTGGAAAAGGGCAAGCACTTTTATTGTCTCCAGGGAAACACTTTTTTTTAATGTGATCATTCTTGAAAATGAATAGTTTATTATGAAGACTATTTGGCCATTTCTGTATAATCACACTAGACTATACCAGGAGCATATTCTGTGCTCAGTTGCACACAAACTGACCTGAACGGAGGTGGTATAGGTTTAACTGTGAGCACCATTTGGTGCAATATACTTATTTTTACCCTGGATACTGGAAACATCTGTTGAATATGCACGTGAAAGTTGAAAAGAGGTTAAAGGTCGGTATGAGCTATGTTGGAGGACAAGGATTTGCTATTCAGGACCACACTTGTCCATTTCCTCTTTTGTACAGCTATTCGCTAGACACAGTCATGTCACAAAGTCCAGAACCAAACTGGGATAAGAAAAGAAGATGAATTTCCCCAAAGTTTGGGGGTTTCAGATTTGATGTTCAGTCTGACAAAGGGACAAGCCCAAATTTCAGCTCATGTTCTACATTTAAGGAAGGGGCAGGGTGTTCAGATCTTTTGTAACAGTTCAGGCTCATGTCTATTACAAACAGCTCTGTTATGGCCATTTTGTTCATGTTGTCAATGACCTGTACATTTAGAATTGGGAAGCTTACTGAGCGTGTACTTGGGTGTTTTTACATTTGCCTTTGCAGATTTGCATGTGTATCACCTGTGATCATCAAATGGCCTTTGGGTTCATGGTCAATTTGAAAACAAAGAGTATGGGGCTTGGTGGACCAGCGTTCTCTCCTCAATTTTTGTAATATCCTTACATCGCTCCTGGGACAAAAGTGGCTACAACAACACTGCAAAATAGGTTTTTTTTACTCTGTTATACTGATAAGATGTTACAGCTACTGGCTGGGTCAGAATATTGACTCCTAGAATGCAGACTTAATAGCAAGACTCTTACAGCATTCATTGGAAGTAGGAGTAGGTCTTTGGCCAAGTAAATCATGAGAATATGGTTAAAAGTGAAACCTAAGAAACAATAATCATGAGTCATTAAATGTCCATCTCAGGAATGGTAGATCTGTAGTGTATCTTCCCCGTTAATTGCTCTGCCTTTTTGATTCCTCACCACTGAAATGAAATGATCTCTGACAATGACTTGATGGGAAGGTCTAAAACAGGCATTAAATCAGTTTGGTTTTACTTTTTGTGAGGTTAGGATATATGCTAAGTGGATATAAAACCACGAAACTCAGACAAACATTACAGTTACAGATGGTTAAATTCAATTTTTTCAGGGAATTTTATTCTTGTTTCCTCCTCCCCTCTCTGTTCACGAGTCTAATGTAAACTGGGTTTGTTTGTTTGTTTGCTTGTTTTTTACAGATTTATTTGCTATTCATTATTGTTCCACCAATAATTTATGTGAATAAGTGCCATCCTACCAGCTGATTGCCAACATGTTATTTTGGGTGTTCCGGGGCCATGCTGTAATCACATGGTATTGTTTCGGCAGCACGGTTGTATGACTGTAATTTTTTTACAAAGAAGAATTACAAACAATGAATATGCTCCCCCCCCAAAAAGAGAAATCTTCTCTTTGTGCAAAAATGAAGATCAGTCATCGCCAATGCTACTGGGAACAAAAGCCTGTTTACACACCTGCTAATAAATATCGAATAAAATGGGACAGCTATCTGACTGAGCCAAATTATCATTCAGCGTTCACCAGCCGTATTTGACTAGCTCTGGTTACAATAATTACTGTGCCTCTCATATCACAACTGACCCTGTTTAATTAGACCCTTACTAATTTTTTGGGCTGGCAGAATTCAGCACAAATTGTTTCATTAGCAACTGAATGAAATGGAGGTACATTTTACTTTTTTATTTGAGGTCTAGGGAATAAACCCTCTGCATACATGGCTAGTGTTTGTGTTGTAAGTATCCCTATGCTCCAGCAGACCAAAGATATAGAGTTGTGTCAATGCAAAGACACAAGTGAGCAAAAATTTAGGATTCATAACCTTTAATTTCACTCTCCTTTCAGACTGTCTCATGTAGCGCAGTAGAAGAATATAACAGCGTGCGATGTCTGTGTATCTGGCTATGTTTTGCAGAGCGTAGTTCTTGATTTTCACCTAACAGAAATGGGCTGAGCTAGAGAATGATAAGTCAGATGTTAACGATGCTTTATGCCCTCCAAGAAATGAACAAAGAAGCTCTGTCAAAGATGTAGATCTGGTACGTGCTAATCTTACTGAGCAACAGATCACACTGTTGTAAGTGTAAGCAGACCTACAAATTCCCATCCATCCTTATAAACTGTGCAGCCACATATATGCTTTTAATACATATTTGTTGTGCATTAAAACCTGTCAGAGGGAAAAAAATGACATTTGAACTGTAAAAATGAATTCAATTTATATATCATCTCTTTATCACAGTAGCCTGTGTGCTTCGCAATGAAGCAAATGGAGATTGGAACTTGAAAAATGTGGGTGAATTAACTGTTAAAGCCCAGTATCATTCAGGTATTCTTAGACTGAGGCAAAGCAATACATTCAGGGCTGGATTCTGTCACCTTTACTCACAGTGAGTAGGACTTTTAATCAATAGGGCTACTGAAAGAATAAGACCCTGACCCGCAAACACTTCAAGATGTTACTAGTCCCATTGGTGTCAACGGAACTGCTCATGTGCCTAAAGTTAAGCATGTGCATAAGAGGTTGCACATCAGGGCTATAGGGTGATACTCAATCTCAGGGGGCGGCTTATGGCCTTTAGCCCTGAGAATATTTGCACTTCACACGTTAAAACACAAACAAACTGTGGCTTGGACAAGGAAGAAGTTTATTTACGTGCTTTATGAACTACTGCCCCCTGACAAATATAGGGTGTTCTGCAATTATTGCTCCTTGAAAAGCTCCGACTAGAGAGCCACTTGCTGTTTTTGTTTTATGCCTCAATACTTTCTTTACAAAATGAACATATGAAGAATTGAAGTTGTGTATGTGGCAGGTAGATATGTCTAGCTCCCAGTGTGTCTGTGCATTTATTAATGTTATTTATATTGTGGTAGTCACAGATTAGGATCTCACTGAAGACACACATATATGACAAAAAGACAGAGGATTCTTTTTCCTGCACAGAACTCCACTGAGATCATCCACTGTGGAATCAGGACCTCAATACTGTTAGTTAGCTTCATGTTTTACTGAATGCTAGGCATCACCTAATAGTTGTGTTACACTTCCAGGGTCTTTTTTCTTATTATGCGAGCAAATGCTCAGTCTTGGGAAGACGTGCTGTGTGGTTGGTTTTTTGGTCTTGAAGAGTTTGGTGTTTGATGGTTGAATTGTTGAGGGGGAGGCACCTGTGGAAGCAGCAGAAGAGTTTACGGTCTGCCTTGGTCTCTAAATGGAGTTAATTCTTGAGGCAGACCTACTCCTCTGGAAATGGGTAATGGTATTGGGCTGAGATTTCTGAAAGAAAGGATTGGTTGAATGCTGTTTGACCACCTCCGTTCCAGAACTGGGGTATATGTGTAAATAAAATGTTACACTCAGAGTATACCCAAGTTCTGCATCACTGGTTTCTCTTCCACTGGGAAGCCAATCTTCAAGGTCCAAAACACGTGCTACTGCTTGGCAGAGGGGCTACACTGATGTCATAACGGGAAGCTGTTGTTGGAAGTAGGGGCAGCAGTGTAATACAAAACAAAATATCTGTGCCGGATATAATGACATCTAAATTCTATTGTAAATCCTTTAAGGTAAGGACCATGTCTTCTTGTTTTCACGGTGAGGCCTCTGACATACATTTGGGCACTGTGAAATACTCAATAATAATTAAGAATGCTAACAATGGTAGAACAGCAAAAAAAAGATTTTGAAAATGTAATATCTGTTTCTTTACAAAAGACAGTTGCAGAAAGGATTCTCGGATGTCTCTGTTGGAGCAGCACAACTCCCATAAAAATTTGTAACATAAAATCTCTACACTGTTCCTCTGTTTTTAGTTTGTTTGATAGTTACAAATATTTCCAAAACCAACATTCAGTTTTGGCTTATGCTTATTATATTACAGCATTTTTTCATCATATTCAATCCTATCACATTAGGCTTTGGTCTTCACAGTCACAGTAGGAAAGTCAAAAGTTGTAAGCATACCCTAAATGGGTAATTGATATGATGCTTCAGAGCTGATATTATCAATATTCTCATTAATTTTTCGAATAGATTTTGTGGGGCACTATCCCAAATGCTTCACTAAAGCACAGCCACATGATGTGTACTCCGTTCCCTTAATCCACTTATTTTGTAATTTGATTAAAAATAAAAAGCAAGCAAGTTTATCTGGCTTGGTATAAACTCATGCTGTTCATTGCTCTTTCAAAGATGTTTAGGTCTCCCACTCTGCAGTGCCCACAGGAAAGAAGCTTTTCTATTTTTGAATTAAGAAATCTTAAGCACTTCAACTTGGGAGAGCAAGACCACTGGAGTGACTGTCTTTGGCTGTGCCCCAAATCATGATCTGGACTGAATCTTTCTATTTTCAATTTATGTGGCATTACAGCTATTTTTGGGTAGGCAGATTAAATTGCTTTGAGGTATGCATTCACACAGCTGTTCCCTCCAGTAGTAAATTCTCCAGATACTCACTTAGTAATCTTTTTTCCTGTGAAAAGAAGGGAGGCTGGGAATCAGCCGTGAATATGTGTCAGATGGCAAGTGAAATAGAAACTAATATATTCTGTAATTTAATAGGGTGTGTTTACTTCTTTGTATAAGTATTTGTTTTGGAAGTTGGAAGTTTGTGTGAATGTATTCTATAATATCTAGGTATGATTCTGTCTGCCAGTGAGTGTGAATGAAAGGATCAGCATTGTTCTGTGTTCATGGAAAATCAGGGATTTTCTCTAGCAGCACTGACATTATATATGGTGATAAGAGAAATATGCGCCCATCAACACATTAATGACCAGTCCTGATGCCAACGCTGTTGAAATCTATGGAGTTGTATCCTCTTACCTCAGCAGTGAATTTACCCTGGTATACATGATGACTGATTTGCCCACATCCACCCCATTTTTACATAAATATCTCAAACCCCTTTTCTAACATCTGCTCTTCACTGCTGCACCATCTTAGGAAGCTCTGTGAAAGAAATGGCTGGTCTGGAATAAAAGAAAGATAGTTTGCTTAAGTGACACAACAGAACCTTCCACAAAACATTTTAGTCCAAATCAAGTAATTTAGCTCAATTCAGGAGTGACTGGAAAAAATTCTATAGCCTTTATTATACAGGAAGTCAGATGGGATGATTTAATAGTCCCTTCTGGCCTCAAAATCTATGAATCTGCAAAAAGCCTGGATTATCTTCTGAATTTTAACGAAACCTCTCAGCTTGTCTCTTCATTCCGACTTACTGCTCGCCCACTAGACTGCCCACTACACAGTTCTCCAATTCCCAACAAAGTTCCCTAATTGCTTTCTCTGTGGAAAGGGAACATAACATTTCCACCCTCCTCTTGTCCCTCTCCAATTGCCACCAGTTCCATGATCTCTTATCTCCTCCCTATCTGTTGTAGGAGCAGAAGGACAACAAAGAGACCATAAGCTTCAGCAGAGAGCTAAAGAATGGCCTCCAGCTTGCTAGCCCCTCACTTCATTGACTTCCTGATAGAAAATTACCTGATACTCTCCACAAAACTTGAGGGCTAGGAACCCAGTGTGCCAGATCCTCAGATGGTATAAATAGGCATAGCTCTACTATAGTCATGGCAGCTGATGAACTGATCCTATAAAATACATTCAACTTCACACTTTCTCTCTTCTGTTTAAGAATCTTCTCTGCTGGATCCTGGTGCACCACTCACTTTTACCTTGCCGGCATTCTCACTTTCCTCTTAGTGTCCTAGGGGCTGATTCAAAGCCCAGCCTCCCACTGCCTTCAATGAGCCTTAGATAAGGACTGTGGGGAACATGTTACAAGGAAGAACAAGGGTATGTCTATACTGGCGGCAGCAAAGTCGCCGCTGTCAGATCGAACTTTCTGGGTCGATTGAGTGGTCAGTGTAGACCCGCTCAATCGATCAGGAAGCCGATGTACTAAAACCACTTCCTTGAGTGGCGCAGTGCAGTGAAGACACCGCACAGAACAGAAGTACAGACGTCAATAGGCGGTACATAGGCTACTCTGCATAGCTTGCATAACTCCCGCCGACTGCCACCGAATCTCCAGGTAAGTATACACCAGGACTTAGAGTACTAAGAAGTTGGTTGTGAACAGTGTGCCATGGGGAAAGCAGAGAGGAGGCCAGGTTTTCAGGTCAGCCCTGGGTAAGATGTTGGGATACAAGGCAATAGGTTGAAGGCAATCAGGGTGGGATGGAAGGAACTTATCCAAGTGGAACACTGTACGTTGGGTCAATGCAGGAGTGATGAATGTTCAACCAGTTCTCATTTTGTCTGATGTGGTTCACTCACCTGTTAAAGATACAAGTGTTAAATTGTTCAACTGAGCAAGATTCCTGGGCATCACTGCACATGGTGAAGCAACAGCAGGATGGTTCCTTCAGACTGAAATCTCTCTGTGTTTCAGTAGGACTTTCTCCAAATGTTGTCATCTGTTCCCGTTTGTTGTTCAGGGAGAAAAAAGCACAATGCATATTTGTTGTTTTATTCTTCCATCTTTTAAAGAGAAAAATCAAGCAAGCTTTTTGTTATGGCTTCAGGCAACCATTTGCAAACGACTAGTTATCACAGTGCACTGTAACCTCAAGGTACCTAGAGGAGTTTTAATGAAATCTTGTTGCTGTCAAACCAGGCACTTTCTTAATGGCTCTGACAGATAGACAAGAATAAATGTAAAAACATGTTTGCTTTTTAAAAATTAGTTATTTATTGCCATTTACAGTGGTGCCAATAGACCACAGCCAAAATCAGGGCTCAATGATGATACATTCTCAAAAATACGCAGGAAGAAGCCGTTCCTGCCCAAAGAGCTTCCAATCAAAACAGACAAGATGCTTGAGAAATGGGAGGAAGGATAATTATCTCCCAGGGACAGATAGGGAATTAAGGTACAGAGAAGAGAATTGACTTTCTTAGGGGTACACAGGAAGTCTGCAGCAGTGTCAGGAATTGGACCCAGATGACCAGCCCAGTGCCTTAACACAAAACCCTCCAGTCTCTTTTTAATGTAGCTTCCACACTTAATCATATTACTTTCATCTATTTTTGGTGCATATTGTATTTCCAAACATACATTTAATACATCTGGAGAAGCTTAATACAAGACTATTAGGCAAAAAAAGACCAGGTTGAGTATATATAGCTCCATATATATATGGAGTTGGTGACCAATTGAAGAGAAAGCTTCAGAACATGGATACTGCACTTGAACATATCCATCTACTTCCACGTTCATTACTTCTCCTCTCATCCTGTTTGTGCTGTCCTGAATGGACCATTTAACTTTCAGGAGAAAATAATACACAGTCCTTAACTGAATAAAACAGCCAGTGAGTTCAACGTGAAAAATATAGCTGATCTTTGGGTCTAATTCTGCATCCAGTGAGTCAGTGGCAAAACTTGTAGTCATGTCAGCTGCAGCAAGATCAGGTCGACCCATGTAGCTCTTCGAGTAAGTGACAATCAGAAAACTAAATACAGCTGGAAACAGAGGTCCAGATCATCAGCCCTACTCCAGTACCACTTGAGTCACACAAAAGGGCCTACCATTTCCCCAGAACAGGTGAATCTC
The DNA here is from genome assembly GCA_007922155.1 of Mesoclemmys tuberculata. Classification (NCBI taxonomy): domain Eukaryota; kingdom Metazoa; phylum Chordata; order Testudines; family Chelidae; genus Mesoclemmys; species Mesoclemmys tuberculata. The sequence continues at coordinate 7,581,780 of ML675622.1, read as the reverse complement.
TGGCTGGCATAGAGCCAGCTCCATGACAGCTTTTCCCAGCTCCCTTTCACATGCACTAAGAAGCACCCCATTGGCATCATACGTCTTAGGGGTTCTGATATTGCTAAGGGAAATTACAGGAGGACAGGTTCATCAGTGGCTATTATTCAAGATGGTCCAGGTGTTCCTAAAACTCCAACAGCCAGAAGCTGGGACTGGACGACGGGTTGGATCACTCGTTAATTTCCCTGTTCTGTTCATTCCCTCTGAAGCATCAGGCACTGGCCACTTTCAGAAGACAGAATACTGAGCTAGATTGACCCAGTATTATGCACAGATGTCCTGAGGCTGCTATAACTACAACAGGGACAATAGCCTTTGCCCCCACATGTTGCTCTGCTACTCTGTTTACTGTGTAAGATCAGAGACCTGTGATCGATAAGCACCTTGTGACTTTGGTAACGTACCTTTCTCTCAATGTATCTTTCTTTGGCTTATTGACTTAAAGGAGAGTTTTACTCAATTTAACTTGTCAGGATTTGGCCCCAGCCCATTCTCTGCAACAGTCCAGAAGTAAGATGAGGATGATAAGGATGGTAGCTACCTAGAGGTTTCAGTAAGGTGATTTAACATTCAAATCCCTTCCGCCAAGGGAGAGGGGAAAAAGGCATCCAGTCCTCTGCACTACTCATGCTAGATTGATGCAGAGCATACTCTCTCTGATTGGCATAGTAGGAGTAGAATGTTTCTCTCATTTACTGAAAATGTCCCTCCAGACAAAGGAATTCAGGGGTGCTGAATTTACCTTTCTCTGTATTATTCATGATGTCTGTAACGTTTCTTTCCCATGATCATCACTGCAAATGACGCATGGTTGTGATTGTTCTTCTTCAGGTCTTAGTCTTAAATCTGTGCAGGGTGGGTATGGGCAGGGTGGAGAGGGTCTTTATTCTTTATGTCAATTTGTCATAATCTCTTCTGAAAATATTAGCAAGAGGGGAACCAGAAAAACCATCAACGTGATGTACTGTGTATAAAAGCCCTTTGTTTCAATGGTGAGGTAAGAAATAATGTCTCACTCAAAACAGCCATGCAAGTCAGATTTGTCACGTTATTTAAAAACTCTTCCCACCTTCATGAATGAGGGTCATCCCAAGGCAGTGGTGAGCATGGAGAACACAGAATGTGACTGCAGTCGCTTTACTGCCAGGCACAAAATGACTTCAGCTAACACACTGGATTGTGATGCTATGGCATGAAGAATTCACGTCTTTTACCACTAAGTAGGGTGACCATATGGCTCATTTTAGCCCGGACAATCCCCTTTTTAAGCTCTGTCCTGGACCTCATAACTTTTTGGCAGTACTGAACATTTGTCCCTTTTGCTTTTGCCTGGGGGGCATGGGGGTGCGGAGGAACGTTCGGACAGGAGCAAGTGGGTCAAATGCCCGGTTTCGGCAAAAAAGTCACAATGTCCAGGATGTCGACTCAGGCGAGCGATGACATCAGGCACTTCAGGCCAGCCCTGAGTGGTGGGGTTCAGGCTGTCAGACCTGGCTCATTCTGACAGCCCCACGGCAAAGTCACCACCATCAGATTGACTTCTCTGGATTGACTGAGCGGTCAGTGAAGATCATCTCAGTTGATCCAGAAGTCGACATACTAAAACCACCTCCTCAAGTGGTGCAGTGCAGTGAAGATGGTGCATAGAAGAGAAGCACATAAATCGACGGGAGTTACACAAGTTCTTTGCGTACGTTGCATAACTCCTGTCGACTGCTGCCGAATTACCGGGGTACTTGTAGACCAAGCCTAACTAATTTCAGGCAATAAAAACAGCTTTAAAATGTCTAATAGGTACAATGCTCTGTGCTACATAATAACAGCAGTCACTTATATTGTGTTTTCATCAGGGCAATTCAGTATAGTGCTAGCCAGAGCGGGGATGCAAACACAGGTTGTCCATATCCCAGCTGAGTGCCCTAATCACTGGGCTAAACCTTGGAAGGGGAATGGAGTGGTTCCAGCAACAGGACCTCCTCATCTGGTTGTTTGGTGAATGGCCAAAACTATTTGTGTTGCATTCACGAATAGTGTTGGGTCAATCAAAACTTTTGAATAAACTAGTCATCTGAAAAATCCCTTCCTGTTCTAATTTAAAGCACTGTTCACAGGTGTGCAAATATCGCCATCTCCAGTTTGTAGATGGGGAAACAGAGCAACACAGAGGTTCAACATCAAGAAGCTTAAGTCAAAGCAGGTTTGAGAATAGACCCCAGCTCTAACAGGACGACACTGCATGTGACGTCTGAAGTCAATGGGACCCCTTGTGTGAGTAGTGTGATTTGAATGTAGCCCAAAGTGTGGGATACTGGTGTGATCATTACTAAAAAATACCAGTATAACCAATAATTGTCTTAAATCAATGGTAAAGTTCTCATTTACTTCAGTAGAGCAGTGTTGGGCCCTTAAAAATCTCTAAAAAGGTAACAGCATCAAAATATTAGTTGGACAAATGGTCTCAGTTTCTTAAGTGTTTGCTGAGATCCGTGATTGTTAAGTGACCTGATTCTTTCTCATCCTTTGTTCGTGGTTTAATTTTACCTTTATTTGTTTTATCCCAGATTGTATATCACATAAAATAATTTAATTTCACAATTTACATATACAAGAAATAACGGGACAGATTCTGATCTCACTTACACTAGTGTAAATCCTGAGCAATTCCATTGGCGTCAGATGACAAAGTCATACCACGAAGGCCCTGATCCAATGCCATGGTATTTACGGGAGTCTTGCCATTGATGTAAATGGGCAAAAAGAAGAATCTGACCCATTGTAATTCAATCTTTTATGATGTTTTCTACACACTGATATCCTGACAAATGTTAGTAATATATATTTGTGTTAAAACATTTCGACATTTTCTGAAGAGTGGTGTGTTGGGCTAAGCAAGACTGTATTACATGGAAAAAGAGGTGAATTCGTACTTTGTATTATGAGAATGCTGCATGTGATGTGTGACAGTCTGCTGCAGTCCTAAAGGATGCCGAGTCTGAAGTCTGCACATTGTTTTTTTACTTGTTTGGCATATTTGGTTGCCACTAAAGGAATCTGCTTGTGAATGGCAGTCTGTCTTTTATTCCATAAGAGGCAAGTGCACGCGGAGTCAAGTTTCCTGGGAGATATTTGTCAGCATCTGAAAGACATTTTTAAAGTTGTGAGCGAGACAGTGTCTGGAATCTCAAAAATAGCTACCGAGCTGCAGAAAATGTGGTGTCAAGGATTTGTTTCCAGTGAGAGCAAATAAATGTATGCTATCTAGCCAAAATACAATCCTGCTGGCTACAAGGTAATGGGGATGCAAGGCAAAGTTTCCAGCTCATGCAGGAACTTCTTAATTTCGTCTCCATTGGCAATGACAACTTCCATACATAACATGTTTTACTAACTCAGTGCGGGTTAAGCAATATAACATTAATAATATGGTTCTGAGCTACAAAGGGACTGTACATACAAATTAGACTTTATGGGCTCAAGCTTGAAAAAAGGGGTAGAGTAAAAGATTCTAAGCTAACTTTCTGCTCCTGCAGACTTGAGCTGGCCTAAGCTTTACTCATTTACCCTAGCTGCAGCAGTATCCTAGGGACCTCTATGCTAGCCAAGGATCAGTCTGACTCCAACCCACCTCACATTCACCATCATCCCTTCCTTATTCCACATACCAAGGTGGAATCTTCAGTTAGCCCTTTAGGGTAGCTCTGTTCTTCCTCAGCCAATGCTGCCTTTGTGCAACACAGCCAGACCCAGCACCAATAATCTGGCCCTGTGTTTCTCTGGTTTAGGGAGCATTTCAAGGAGACAAAGCTTAATTAGTTCAACGCTGACCATTATTTATCTCCAAATTTTGCTTTTCTTTCCAAATAATGAGCTGGGATTTTCAAAGGAGCTTAAGGGAGATGGATGTGTGGTGGTAAAATTTCCAACAGGGCCTAGGTGACTTAGGAGCCTAGGTCCTACTGATGCTTTAGAAAATTTAACCTCTAAATCCCATTGGCATCCAGTGAGAACTGGGCACCTAACTCTATAGCCTCCTTTCAAAATTACAGCCTTCACTGGTACATATTGCTTCATTACGGAAACCCATGTATAGTATTTAGGTACAATTTCAATTATCCAGTTAGCTGGGATTTTTCAGAGTATTTTTATTTTAAAGGCTCACTGGAAATGGATGATGATTCATACTGCTCAAAAGAACCAGTGCAAACATGCGCACATACAACTGAAAAGGAAGAAATGCTCCTTTGCCAAATTAAAATATATTTAAGTGGAACAATTTGTACTTAATATTGATGTTTATGCAGCACCTTGCATCCAAGGAAATAGTAAATTAAGCCTCGATCCATTCTAACTCATTTTGCAGAGGGATAAACATAGGTGCAGGGGCATTGCATGATTTGCAGACAGTCACAAAGTATGCATGGAAAATGAACTAAGGAGACATGACTGCCTGTCCATTCTCCTAACCACCACTTCAGTCCTCCCCAAAATGCATGGAAATATAAACATGAGGCTACATCATGAATATCATACCCTGGTGAGGCCCAGTGATGTGTGGGAGTAAGTGCTCACCATTTGCTCATCTATCCCATAAAAAGTGTTTTTTTCCATGACACTGAATACAAACCTATCCAGATACAGCAGGGAGTTCTAGTTGTCTGGAATTGTTTGTTGAAAGATTAATAATTCCAAAGTCTGAGCACCCTGAAGGAGTCCTCTCTATCTGACACTAGTTCAGGCTTTGTTAGCAAACACTCTTTATTTGTGACAGTCCCTGGGACATCTCAGGGAGGTGTTTCTTTTCTGTTGCAAGCATCTTATAGTTGCTCCACTGGGGATGGTGTTTTAGACCTTGGCATGTCTTGCTGCTCAGATAACAGCTTGTCTACTCTGGTGCTTTTCCAGTGTCTCCAATGCCCGTGTCAGGAATGCTGCTCAATGGCAATGTGGCAGGGGACTCCATTGTCCCACCAGGGAATGTAGAAAGGTGCAGGTGATGGCAGAATGGTCATCTCTCAAAAGTTGTTTTCACTTGTGCAATGAAAGCTGAACTGCAGTAACATCAACCTCCACCAGGCAAACCTGTGTACTAAATAGACCACTTTAAAGAATCCTCAGTGTTTTCAGGCCCCCCACTCCCTTTTATTTTTAGCTATATTAATTAGGTTCCTAGTTCGGCAAGGCATTTAAGCACATGCCTATCTCTACATACATGACTAATACCATTGACGTCAATGGGTCTCAGCAAGTGCTTACGTACCTTGCTGAAGTGGGGCCTACCAGAGAAATGAGCCATATAACCTGGGGCATGAAGAAAATACAATGGAGCCCATCTTAAGCAATCACCTTGAAGATCAAGGAAAATCAGGAAAAGTGTCTGAAACAAATATCATGCTTTTGAAAAATTATGAAAAACTAAATTCTGGTTCATTTCCCGACTGCTCTCATATTTGTCTTCAAAGGATACACACATCCGTAGAAGTGTTTACATGTAAAAAGGCTCGTTGCCATTTACGGGAGTAGTAATAAAATATATCATGGCAATTTCTCCATGCTTAAGACTCCGGGAAGTTCTGAAAAGGATAGTATGAATAACTAGACATAAAGACGGAATATTTCATTTGAAGTCAGAATTTCAGAACTGATATATAGAGAGAGATGGCTCTATCTTAATGCAGTCAGAGCTCATGAAAGGTGCTTGATTAACATCCCCCAAGATGTACACTGAAAAAATACAACATTAGCAGCAGCATGCTACCTACTGATGTGCCCCCAGCTCCATTCAGCCCTGATTCACCAAAGCACTTAAGTACATCCTTAACTTTCGACACACGATTAATCCCATTGAAGTCAAGGGGACTACTCGTGTGCTTAAAGCTGAGAATGTGCCTGCATTCTGCATTCTGGCCTTTCAGAAGGATCTTTCTGGGGCGGTTTGAAGGGCAAGTCACTCTCTATATCCATTCAGTCCTTGAGCTCTTCCCTTGAGATTGTGAAGAAAGGTTGCAGTTGTGGTGGTAGTTTGGGTCATCTAAGGAGGTGATGGAATATCCATCCTTAGACATTTTTAAGACCCAGCTTGACAAAGCTCTGGCTGGGATGATTTAGTTGGGTTGGTCCTGCTTTGAGCAGGGGATTGGACTAGATAATCTCCTGAGGTCCCTAATCTTCTATGATTCTGAGATCACTAGGAAGGTGTCCTATATGAAACTGTACACTGGTGACTATACCAAAAAGTCATTTCACATGAGCCAGCCATCAGATGGTAGCAACAACTTCTGAGTTAAATTAGGCCAGCCAGCTTGACAATGAAAATCTGGAGCAAGCAATTCTATATATGGTGCCACTGACAATTCATTCTAGCACCCCTGGCAATCGTCATCCACTTCCACGCCAATGACAGTGGATTTCAGGAATTACAGAAAGACACCAAGTACCTGTAACTTCATAAGAGTTGTCATAAATTTCAAATAATATGAAGCAGCTTTGGTATTGCTTGGCATTCCATGACAGGATAACTTTAATACCCAGTGTAGGGAAGAAAATGTGGGTATGTGTACATCTGTGCTCTCTGCAAATGTTGAGCCAGATCTTAGCAGGTATAAATTGGCAAAGCTCCATAGAGTTCATTGGGGCCATGCTGATTTCCACCAGCTGAGGCTGTGACTTGTTCTTTTAAAGGCTTCCAACATTTCTATAATCCCTGGAAATAAACTTAAAATTTTATTTGCTAGAGAAAAGCAAGCAAGAGCTCATAAACTAAAAGTAAAGATGGTGAAACCAGAATATTTAAAGACACTTTTTTTGTTTTTTAAAGTTAGCTGTTAGAATGCTAAAGAAGTGGCTATGGACTGGTGTTTTCAAAGGACTCCTATGGGGCAGCAGTGTCAATTTCCACCAAGAAACTAATATTTCAAGACAAATACACTCTTGATGAAAGTAGTTTTGCCTCAATACTGTCTTGTGGAAAACTTTTAAATCATCGGAGGCATTTCCGCTTCTATTAATATTCATGCAAATGATAAATCATAAAACCACATCATTAAATTGAATACCAGTAAGATCTACTGAAATGAAGAGTAAATATTGAACAAGCTTTAGTTTTTCATTTCAAGTGGTTAAAAACAATACTAAATCATAAATATAAAGCCAAGTATGGAAATGTGTCAACTAAATTGAAGGCACAATGCTGAATAAATCATAACTGCTTGTCTAATCTTAGTTTCAAAAGGTATAGTGAGTTAAAAAGAAGAAAAACAGCTTTATCAGCGATTTTTTATAACTCATGCTTCCATGAGCTTTTTCTTGTCTGTGATAGCACTAGTTTTATTACAGGTAGCAGGAGAGTTACACTTTTTTGTCTGTTATATCTCTTTTAATGTGAAAAAGAAACCAGAGAAAAAACATTGTGCCTTATTTAAAGTTCTACGTCAGGTGCACAAGAAGACAGTAAAAATTAATAGCAGATGGAAATGTAGGTCTCAATATAACAAAAACTATACGCATAACCTTAGTATTCCTCATTAGATAAAGGTAGCCATGTGGTTAAAGTCTTCGCAGGATCAGATTCTTCTTTTGTGTGAGTCTAAAGCCTTGGTCTTTTGTTGCAAGGAAAACTAACAAATCCACAAATTTAAGTCTGTCTTCAAAAGTCAGTCTCAGCTTTATTTTTCTAATTAGCAAAACAGATTTTATATGGCTAAAGCAAATGAGTTGTCAACTGTAATCAAGGGCTTTGTCTTTGTCATCATCAGTAGCAGGTGTCTGTAGCCAACAAACCCCCAAAACATTCCTTTTATGTGTAAAAAACATTATGATTCCACAGATGTTTATTGTGTTCCTACTATTACATAACCTTCTTAAGTAGCAATTTTAGAAGTACTTACCTGCCTTCATGCCATCAAATATTTGCAAACAAAACAGACACATATCTGAAATCACAGTTTTTAGCAAATCCGATCAGGTAGTTTAATTGAAAGTAATATAAATTAGGTTGTTTTTCTTCTTAGCAGTTCCTCCTCATTAAAAAATTTCATGCACTGTAATAGTGTGGGTTTGTTTCCTCTTCTACAAAAATATCTAGCTTTTTCTAGGTTCACTTTGGAAAGCTTTCTTGTAGCTGCTCTCACATCACCTGGGCTATGATCCATCTCCACTTTGCTTTTCAACCTGTCAGCTGATCCGTAGCATCAGCAAACCACTGGGATGTGTTTGCTATATAGAAGCTGTTTTAGTTACCACTGACCTAATGAATTCACTATTGACACAAAAGCACCAGACAGAGAAACTTCAGTCACTAGCTGTGCTAAGAGACGGGCACTAACTATACTGTTCTACAAGGCACTGGGAAGGCATCTGCTGTAGTACTGTGTCCAATTATGGGCTCCACACTTTAGGAAAGTTATGGATAAATCGGCAAGAGCCCCGAGGAGAGCGACAAAAATGATTAAAAGTATAGAAAACTTGACCTATGAAGAAAGGTTAAAGAAACTGTGCAAGTTTAGTCTTGAGAAAAGAAGACCGAGGAGGGACCTGATAACAGTCTTCAGATATATTAAGGGCTGTTATAAAGAGGACGGTGATCAATTGTTCTCCATGTCCACTGAAGGTAGGACAAAAAATAAGGGGCTTAATCTGCAGCAAGAGGCATTTAAATTAGGGAAAACTTTCCAACTATAAGGGTAGTTAAATTCTGGAATAGGCTTCGAAGGGAAATTATGGAATCCTCATCACTGGCAGTTTTTGAAAACCCCTCTCAGGGATGGTCTAGGTTTACTTGATCATGCCTCCGTGCAGGGTCTTGGACTTGAGACCCTCTTGAGCCCTACATTTCTATGATTCTACATCTAACAGGAGCAGTTCTAATACAAATGAATTTCCAGATGCATTAACTCAAATTCTGCTATGAATTTTTACATAGGGTGAGTATGAACTAGCGGAAGGAAGTAAAAATAAGAAATCCCCTATACTTACACCCCAGTCCAGGCTACCTTGGGTCCATGTGTGTAAGAGTAAGGCTACTTACTTGCCTACTGTCTCCCTGGAAGTGGTGAGTAGGGAGTGGACAGAACATTGCCTCTACCCTTACTCAGTGGGCAGAGTAGCAGAGTCAGGGTGTGGGGAGAAGTTGTGATTTGCTGCTGGTATAAGCCAGCGGTAAAATACTACTCTCTAGGAGCAAGGAGGAAGCGGGGAGGAAGGATGACTCAGAAGCCACCTTGCTGGAAATTTTCCATCGGGATAATAGAAATGAAATATATCAGTTCAACTGAATCAGAATGTTAGGTTTTGTATCGATCTGAAATGCTTTGTGTAATCCTGCAAGGAATGAGCTAGGAGAGGTGATTTTAAATCAGTTCGGTTTTTTGCCCCCACTGCTCTCCTTTGGGGCAAAAAAACCTAACATGGGTCAAGATGGAGCTTGATAAGTTTATGGAGGGGATGGTATGATGGGACTGCCTACAATGGCATGTAGAATGGCGAATGCTAGAAGCGAAACTCCCCAGTGGCTAGAGATGGTACACTCGATGGGACGGGGTCCGATAATTCTTTTCCAGGTACCCGTCTGGTGGGTCTTGCCACATGCTCTGGGTCTATAAGTTTATGTGCAGGAGGCCAGACTAGATGATCACGGTGGTCCCTTCTGACTTTTAAAGTCTGAGTCTATGAGAAGAGAGGTTCACCTTAGCTCCCAGTGGAATATACATCTGTGGGGAGCATATAGCTTAAAGACCATAGGTCGGGAGGGAAAGAGCATGCTCAAGATATCGACCTTTTGTTAAATAATCATATTCTGAAGAACTAAAACTAAATCCCTGAAGAAACAGGACTGAAAGCCTATGACTAGAGAATGTTCTTTGGAGACCAGGCTGACAAGTTAGGTCCCCCCACACCCACACAAACAAAATTTACCTATAGTGATCTTGATCCCTTCTGTTAATGGATTTGCATACTGTACCTAAAGAGAAGGTATAAAGGAGAGACCATCTGAAGAGCAACATCCTTCACAAAATTAAAAATATCAAGTTTTTCTTTAGAAAAACTTTTATTCATTCATGTGTGTATCCAAAATATTTGCCGTTTGCAGTAATGCTCAAAGTCACGTTTCTTTGAGAAGTGCTCCTTTTGTGTATCTGCGCCATGTGATTATTTGTTGTGGGTCCATTGCAGCTGAAATGAAGAAATGTCTTTGCACACTCAGCATGAAGTCTATTATTGTTACAATACATCTAAGTCTGTTGCTATGCTAGGAACCAATACTGATATGTTACATGCATGAACGCTTTTCTCTGCATGTAATGTAGACTGTTATTAAACTGTGTACTTTACTGGAAAAAAGGATAAATTGGACAAAACTGAAATAAGAAAACCGTATGTACTGGCAATGACAATGAGCCAAGTGACCATATACTGTCAGAAAATAGCCCGTTTAAACATGGTTCTCTGAGAGCAGAGGAAACTACCTAGTTGAAAATCACATTCTGCTCTGAGTATGTAGGTCTAGAATATAAACTACTGGATGAAAAATGATCAAGGCTGAAATTTTCAAAGGTGCCTCTAGGAATTGAATGCCACATTCCCATTAATTTGACTGGAAATTGGGTATTGTTTTCCTTAGGGAACTTTGAAAAATCTCAGGCTAAATGGTAGTTATCCAGACAGAAAATACACAGTGAATTCTTAGCACTTTTGCTGTGCTAGTACATGCTGTCAGTTGCAGAACTTCAGTTGAATTTAAAATTATACTTTCTCCCCGGCTCCCTCCTGGTTTGTTTTTACTGTGTCTCCAGCTATATTCACGTTTTTTGCCTGTCACAGTAAGCAGAAGATGCAAATGTTAGTAGTTACACATCTGACTTTCTGGGTTCAAATTGGTCATTAGATTTCTCACTGCCAATATTTTACCACATTCAATGTGCTGTGGGGTCATTTCATGGCAGATACAAAGGTTCACCTGAAGAACCAAAGCCCTCTCTATCTGTCTACTCATAGACAGATAGAGAAGGCGAGAGCGTGTGAATTAACTCTTTGAGTTATTTACTCTGTCTTAGACAGCTGCCTTTACATTTTATGCCTCCCCCTTGCCCAGTAGGTATCCTTTATATGACACATCTTTTTGTACCATTTCAGAAACATATTAGGGAGTTTTTAGAAACATTAGTGATCCATTTTTACTCTTGCGCCATCCCCCCATGGAGTGAAAGGCAGTTCTCGTACAGCTAAATTTGCAACCACTAGTGCTTTCAGTTTGACTGTAGATGCGTGCATTACTTTAACCTGGCCATTATGTCAGTATTGTAAGGCTTGAACAGCCAGAAGCAATTATCACCAGCCTTCTGGAGTTCATAAGCCCCATTGGCTGCCATGGTGGTAATATTACAAGATCGGGGAAAAGGTGACCAGGTCCATTGCATGAGACTTTCCTTGCCTGGGGAGAGGAGAGGTCATGAAGAGGTAAAGTTGCTTCCTGGTGCTAAATTCTGAAACTATTGCCATGGCATCATTTCTGGCTATGGCAAAGAACAGGCACAAAAGCTCCTTAAAAATGATAGGAGACTTTCTTATGACTTCATTGGAATCCTGCTCAGACCCAAATATCATTTTTAAGCAGCTCATTTTTTAAATTCAGCCCAGATAGCTTGGCCAGAGCCTCAGCTGATATAAATTGGTGCAGACCCAGAGGCATCACTGGAACTACACTGTTTTACAGTAGCTAAGGAGGTGACCCAGCGGTTTAATCTAAATTAGAATGAACTGAATTCCATCTGATTTTAATACTAGGGAAAAGAACAGGTTAAAAAGTACTTAATAACCTAAACAAGTTTTGAAACCAGTCTGTTGTAGATCCTGAAGAAAGAGGATTGTTCTCTTTGTGGCCCCTTAATTATTTATGACTGAGTGATTTATGGATTTTAGGTTATGGTTTGCTTTTGCTTTTTTATTTATTTATTTATTTTTTCACTTTTGCTATATTTTTTCCCCTGCCCTAATCGAAATGCAACACTCTCTTTAATATTGATCTGGAATCTGTTTATGCGTCAAGCAATGTCATTTGTCAATGTTTTCACTGTTTGGCAAGCTTCAATTATTGACATTTATTATCATGAATAATTTATGACTACGTTCTTTTAATCTGTCATTGATTGGTACCATCTTTTCTCAAAATGAATATAAAGCTCTTGAGAGTTGCCAGACTGGCAGGCCCGCATGCATGTCTTCTAGTTAGCAACAACATGTGTATGGCAGAAATAACAGCAGTTGAAGCTTTCACAGTATGCTTTCCACTTGGTATTTGACCACTTTTTAAAGGGAAAGTGTCTTTCAGGCTCTAGGACTGACACTTCTGTTGATGCGGGAAAGGAGATCTCTGGCTGTAACATGATCAGCTATGGAGTGAGACCATTACCTCCTTTCTCGGCCTTTAGGAACTGATGACTTTCATTCACTACTGATTTGGATTGCATATGAATTAATGACATAGGAGTATAAAATTCCCTACTATATTAATAATACCATATGCTAGCCCATCCTCCTCTATTTAGTATAGATGCTTTGCTCAGGTAACTATGAATGCAGTTGTGTGGGGACCTCTGGAAGATTTAGAAGTTGCTGAGCAGGCAGTGAAGGTATGCTTGTACAAAGGTACCATCTACAATAACCTCCCAGGTCAATGTGCCCATTAGGTGAGGAAACAAGGGAGCAGGAAGACGTCTTAGTGTGAAGTTCTCTTTGCCTTACCCCAGATCCTGCAGTCAGCACAGTTCAGCTAGACCCAAGTACTCTCCTCTGTTCTCTATGTTGGCTTCCCATAGAATATAAATCAAGTTCGAGGTGTCAGGGCTAGTTCCACAAAAGGACTTAGGGGTCGAGATCCAAAACATAAATCCTCGAAACCCACACTAAACTGTCGCCTAACTTTAGAAGCACCTAAATTTTTGCCGGTGGGCATGCACAAAACTGCCTAAGTCCTAGACACTGTTGAGCTTCTTGGCATCCTAGCTGACACCTAATCTCCGGCAGGATTCCCCCATCTACCCTCCACAGGGCCTAATGTTGTAGGTGTTTTTACACACTTACCAGATCAGGCCTCACACAGAAGACAGCAAGTGGTGACCAGATTGAGACTATTTGGGGATATGTGTCAGAACCATGACTAGTACTCCCTTGGGATGTAGGCAAATCCCCACTCTGCCTTTTATGGAGCAAAGATTTATCCCATCTGCCAGCTGAGTACCCTAACCATTGGGTATTTTTCTAATCATTTATGAGGAACGGCTGACCTGGTTTAGCTGGTTATCTCCAGGAGAGGGGTCACAGCTGTGAATCCTGAACAAACATAGGCACCTTCCTCTGGCTCAGAGCTAGAGGCCACAGATATCCTCAGCTTTTCCTACTATTTTACAGATCCCCCGCTCAGCTTGCTAGCTGGTATGAATCCCTTAGGCACCTAACTCTCCCCCTGCATTGCATAGGGATCTTGGGCACCAAAGGACCCGCTGCGTGGCAAGATGCCCCAAATTTGGGCATATTGCAATGCCCAAGTCCTTTGTGGATCTAGCCCTCAGTCCTTACCTAAAAGATGTTCTGTGGCCTGGGCCCAGGATATCTGGATAAGGCCATGCTCAACTTTCCATTAAGAGGATAAAGCTTGTCTGCGCAGGAGATGGAGCTCTCTCAGAGGCTGGTATGAAACTGTGGAACGAACTCCCACAGAAACTAAGGACCATCACAAACCTTATCACCCTCCTTGCCTAGTGCAAGGAGCACTTTTTTGACCTGCATTCTGTAAAGTGAACACAGAAAAAGTGTGTGTGTGTAAACACGACCAAAACAGAACACTAAACTGCACGCACAATTCTCCCTCTGGTGAGAGACTGAGAAAATAATCCCATCACTTAATGCACTAGTGGAAGATGCTCAGATGCCTTGGTGATGGGGCATCTAAGTACCATGGATAGGGAGAGGGATGAGGCACGAAAAGGATATTTGTAGGAGCTGAAAAATGGGAGAATTAGAATATTGCTGAGCGCTTGGAAGAAAAGAACCATAGCCAAGATGACAAAGGAAGGCTCAGATAATCCACCAATAAAGACAGCCGGGGGCTTCAATCAATGAAAAGTGCTTAGAGTCGTAATGACATTGTAGGGAAAATAAGAGGTCTGGCCTGACCCTGACAGCAGAATTACTTATTTAGCAAATGCAAGGGCATCTCTGCCAGACGGCCTGAGATTGCCAGTCTTCTCAGATTAACAAAATAGCTGAATCAAGGAAGAAATCATTCAAGAGTGGAAGTGATTCTGTAAAAGAAAGAGCTGCTCTTTCTAGAAAGGAATAATGACAGTGATCCTTCCCGGTGGCACCCTGATTCAAATGCACAGCTCAATCCCAGCCAGAGAAAGGACGGAGCTGCACAAAAAGCTGCTCGTTTGTACTGTCGGAATCCTGAGGCTGATTTCCTAGGATAATTATTCTTAGCTAAGCATCGCTATTAATGGGAATTTTCATTCAAAATAAGGGAATAAGATAAATGAGTTAGATAGGGGGAGGCTGAGTACTTTTCTTAGACTCATTAGCAGAGTGATTTGCTTAGCATTTCCTGACTTGTCCTTCTGTCTAATGAGAAATCACCATCTCAAACGGAGATCACCACGAGCAGGCTTTCCTACTATTGATTGGAAAGTTCAGAGTCAGTATTTTCAGAGAAAAATATATTAATAATATTTGGCACTTACGTAGCAAATTTCCTCCAGCTAAAGTAAAGCAATGCAATAGTACTTTCCAAACGATGATTGCTCCAGCATCACAATGTCTTCCATAATGAGGGGATTATCCCACTTTTATGGATGGGCAGACAGAGGAATGGGAAAAAGCAGCTAAGGGTGAGATTTTCACAAGCATTTAATGTTGGCCGAATTTTACTCCTCGAATGGCCCTTTCACAAGGTTTCCTTGGTCATTTTTGCCTCAGCAGCAGACAGACTGTGAGCCATTTTAGCTACAAGGATGATTGATCAGACTGCCACAGGTGGCGGACTTTGGCAAAAACATCCTCGTGACGTGAACATACTGACCTCTGCAGGGGTCTCGCATGTCTCTGGCTGATTAGGTGGTTCTTGATCTTCACGGAGGCTGCCTCTCTTTGGGACATGCCACGATGATGAGAACTTTGCTCCCACTGAAGTCAATGAGAGTTTTACCGTGGACGTCCACAGCAGCAGAGTGAGGGAAACTCTGAGCCTTTCCTTGCCTTCAGTGGGAACAGAGTTGGACCAACACGGAGCATTTCTGAAAATCTCTTCTTAAGTGACTTGAACCAAGGTGTCCAAACAAGGCAGTGGCAGAAATGAGAACAGTATTTAAACCACTACACTGCACTTTCTGTCTAGAGATGTTTTGAGAAAAGACTTTAGACAATTGCTGAGAGCCAAAGGAACCTATAAAGATTCAGCAAAATTAATCTATATTCTCTTCTCCCCAGAGAAGAACAAAAGGAAAATGTGAGAGTGCAGAACAAACATCTGACACTGCTGGCTATTTTTTAAACACCAGATGACTAGGAGGACATTTCCCCACACTGCCACATGTAGAACAAAAAAATCAAAACTTTCAAGTACGTTTGGGATCACAGAATACAAGTTAAATATTACAGCTCATTATATGGTCACAAGCCATTAGTTTCAGCTCCAAACTGGCAAGAAAGAGCAATTCAGAAAAAAAGTACTCAGAAAAAAAATCTAAAAATTAATCAGAAAAAAAATGTATTTCATAGCAATACCCTCTTTCCCTTTTAATAGCCTATTGCTTACGATTATGGCTCATTAGCTACTGTCAAATATTTCATCGTTTAATCCTCAGCCTTGTTTGAGAGTGTCTGCATTAAATTTTCCATTCTG
This sequence comes from Mesoclemmys tuberculata, assembly GCA_007922155.1. Lineage (NCBI taxonomy): Eukaryota > Metazoa > Chordata > Testudines > Chelidae > Mesoclemmys > Mesoclemmys tuberculata. The sequence continues at coordinate 7,565,849 of ML675622.1, read as the reverse complement.
GCTCTAAAGAGGCTTGTACTTGTGAGTCTTGATTTACCATTTAGTTAATGCTAATCCACTTCACCAATTCAAATATATGTTTATTCATCTGTCAGCCTTCTAACGTACTAACTCTGCTTCAGATGAAGTGGGAAGTTGTATAAAATACATTCATTTCTTCTTGCAATGATAATTATTCGAAGTCATCACTCAAAACTAGTTTAGTGATACATATAGAAATATACAGAAAGATGTGGTCTGCACAATTAATGACTTCCCATCACATATGCAGTCCATTATTTTCCCTTGTTCCAGTAATCTGTCAAAATAATTCTTTGTGAAATTAGCAAAAACTCTGAACATCTATTAAAAAAACGACAAATATTTTCTTTCCTTAGTCAATCAAGGATTATAAGAATTTAAGAATTACTAAATGCCAGAAACGTCATTGCAGCCAGGCATGCACCATTTATTTAAACAAGTAAGACACATTTATCTTGGTTTGACTTATGTTTTTAGATGGGGAATCTCTGTTAATGGATCAGCCAGACAGCATTTTTTTTTCTGCATTTGCTAAAGGCTTAGGGTGTCCATCTGTTGTCTTATTGAATGGAATGCTATGAAACACATGTACTCATTCAATCAATATGCATAACTTTATGGGGGAAAGTACTACTCGGTAAAGCTCTGTGCATTTAAAAATAAAAAAGGCATAACTTGCCCAATCAGCCAGAGATAAACAATAAATCTTTCACAGATGAAGCCTGGAATTCTTGCATCCTGAGCAAATATGGAGCGAAATGCTAGGAAAAAATCAGATCCTCTTTCCCCAGAACTTTGCCACCACTCAAGCGGAGCCCAAACTCTGGTGCAGTTTGAAGAAATATTGGTTCATTCATGAGGGTGTGAGGGCTAGAGCATGTCCCAGATACTCAGGCTGGGCATTGAGCTTTACTCAGTGCTGTCCCCAAGGAAGGAGGAAGTCTATGTCTAAGCCACCTTTCCACCCCCAATCCTGGGACCACCTGGGGGAAATAGTTCAAGCCCAGGCATAATCTGGGGCCTCAGGGCTGCTCTAAATCATTTTAGCCGTGCATTACTGGCTCTCTAGGGGCTTAATTACTGGCCTAAGTCAAGCAAAGCACAACGTGCTATGGCCCCACACTCTCCCCCCCATCTATCCCAAAACATCCCCTATGCTCCAAGGAAAATGTGGGGAGTGGAAGTGGTAGTATAGACCCAGATGCACCACCTTTTTGCCAACTCTTTATTCCCTTCTACTCTACGGGAATCCTTAGCTACACACTCAACTCAGCTTTCCTCAGGCGGGGTGTAGAGGATCCATCTCGGAGACCTCTGCACTTCCTGATTTCCTCCAGAAAAGGAAGCAGAAATACTGAAATAATAAAGGACCCTAGGAACTGGCACACCAGATTAGACTAAGATCTTGTATACTGTTTCTGACAGCATCCCACACCAGGTGCTTCAGTAGAAGGCACAAGAAACTCTGTAATATAATAGCCTAGCCTTAAAAGAAGCTTGTCCCCTAACAAAGATTATTGAAGATTTGTCAGCCCTACAGTTTTAACCTGAGTTAACTGATTTCGCCAATCTACTAATCAGTTAATGGACGCTCATTTATTAATCAGGTAATTTTGTGTGTGAGCTTGGCCATGCCACCAGCCTTCCAGAACCACAGATGTTTAGGCTTTACCCTGGAATGTCCAGGCCACATGTACAAATGTGTTGGCTAAACTAGAACTAACTGGCAATCAATTAATTTGAGTTAAAACACTCTAATTGTCCAGCATTTATTGATGGATTATCCCCAAAGCGGCTTTGCAAGTCCTTAAAATGCTACAGAACAGGAATTCTCCTCTCACTTGTAGATGGGCAAAAGCACTTTGCAACCACTTACCATGGCTGTAAAAAACCACACAAGTTTCAAGGCTGTCCAGGAGAATTGGGTTCTAAGATTTTCTAGCTCAGTGACATTGCAAGGTGTCATTAGTGGCACAGCAGAGGAAGGTTAGATTAGATGGTACATGCTTGTCTGAAAACAATGAGTGCAAGTTGTTTTGATGGCATCATTTCATTCCAGTTCCACAGAGTCCAGTAGCATTCAGAGTAATGCAAGGACAAGGTCCTTCAGCGTGATTAGTATAATTACAATGATTAGGGTAGTGGTAGTATGTGCGGGAAATGCAAGCAATTAGCGTAGGATAACAGGGCTTTCAAACAGCTAAACTGAAACAACGATGTCATATTGCTAGAAGAAAGAGAGCCAGATTTGATCGGAGGACTTCAGTTGCAACTAAACAGTAAACTAGGAGTCTGCAATGGATGTTACAGAAAATAATTTAATGTGGAATGCACTTGAGAAATTAGTTATGCTTCTCTTTTGTTGCTTTTTTTGACATAACAGAGGTATGGATAAGTGTTAGGTTCTAACGTAAATCACCAAGATTAGGATGTCTGCCATTTGTCTACAAATAGTCTTCATCTGTTTAATCTCCTCCAGTCCTGTCATCTTCCATTTTATCCTTTGAGATGTGATTTAAGGGGTGAGGGAGCAGGAATTATCAGGCTCACAGAAATTATTTTGATTTTATTTTAAGAAGTCATCTTGGGGTTTTTGACTATTTCTTTTGATCGGTAACTTAATCTTTGAATAAATTAAGATTGCACTTTCTTGTTCTAAAGGATTCTAGCTGCTCATAGCACACAGTGAAAAAAGGTTTTAATCCCAATACAGCAAAGCCATTTTAAATGGATTTCTACCTAGAACCCTATGTAAAGGTTGGACTTCTGAGTGGCGTTACCCAGGGCATCTTTCCAGTCAATGATTAGTCTAGGAGAAGTCCAGATAGCACACTACTCATCCGACACCCCAATATTCTGGAGTACTTTCAGGACAGTGGAGAAATTTGCATCAGGGATAGGCAGTCCCTTTGGGAAATGGCTTCAGTGATGTGTGGCACCAAAATCAAATGGAACTTTTCCTTCAGTTCTGAAATGTTTTGATAACTTTTTATCTATTTCTCCATACTCAAGTTTTGGCACGGCTGACCTGGAAATGCCAAAATACCCAAAGAAACACTTTCCCCTTTTGTTTCTGGCCTAGAAAGAAAGAATAAGAAATCTCCCAGAAAAATCAGCTATCACTCTCATCAGATCTCTACCCCAATTTTGCAGATTTAAAAAGGTTTTCATATTCTAGACAGGTCTTTGAAAAGTGTAAAGTCTTTTCAAACCACCAAACCTGGACTTCTAGACTCTTGTGGTTTTCCTTATTGCTTATTCACACCAAATACCTTTTTAACCCTTGCAGGGAAAAAAAACAAATTGAAAATTAGAAATTTTGCACATAATTATTAATCACGTATGTACAATGATTTGGCAAAATTCTGCTCTTGTAGGTAATTACATCCAGTGTACATCTGTGATATGCAATAGATCGTTATTACAAATGTCCCTTTCCTGTATATATTTTATTTGCCAGTTCAGCTTTTGCACATGGACCTTTTCAATTATCACGTTGAAGTACAAGGGCTTACACAATATCCAGTAATTTTTGGCAGCCAGCTCAGTCTTTGGTTGCTCCCAAATCTCTGGCAACATAAGCTGAATTCTTGTCTATTACACACCAAGCTCAAGGTCCTCATTATGCTGAAATTTGATACTCAGGGCCATAAAGCTCTGCATACAATGTACATCCAGAATCTCTCTCTCTTTTGTCTTTAGGCTGAACAACTGTTTCCTCTGTGGTGTATTATAAACCTGCCATAACTAAATGGACACTTGCTTACAGACACACAGAATTAAAAACAAATCAGCAGACAATGGAATAAGCACCAAATGCCGTACCCAAAGATGTGGGTTATTTCACCACAATGCATTGCAAATTGGCAGCAACCTGCAAAGTGTAATTGGAACACTGAGTAACTAAGCTGGTGCTGCTGTAGTCATGCAAGCTAGCACGCCAAATCATTTTCCATGTGGGCAGCGGTAGTCAGATTTGATCATTCCATAATAAGCTATTGTAAATATTGGCGTTACAGTAGTAAGCGGAATGCAAATTGATGTTTTAACATAATCTTTTGGGTTTGACTTAACAGTCCCTCCATGCCCCTAAAAAGAAAGGAAGGAATTTGCCCAAGGATTTATATATGGGCCTCTTAGCAAAATTTCCATGTGAGTGTCCTTTCCCCACCACTAGCGTACTCAGCTCTCTCTCTCTCATACACTCACACAAATGTATCAGTTAAAAAAATAGTAATAAGACACCAGTTCCCACTCTGTAAAAAGAACCATCACATCCCTACAGTTCTCCACCATAAAACGTATTAAGCATTGTATTCATCTCTGTAAAAATGAAAAGAAACACCGCGTGCACACACACACACTAAAAGTTACTTCTATGCCCAACAAAACTATATCAATGTCAGACTCCCCCACACGTACATGTGCATACACGAAGAATCACATACCAGTTCAGTGCTCGCTCTAGCTTCAAATTAATCATTTCAGTACTCTTTGCCAAATCAAATTGCACATTCTCTCTCTCGCTCTCCCCTGGGCAGATTCAATAATTTAAGACCTCAGGTTAAAGGGTAACTGGATCACACTTTATGAGTACCTACATGGGGAACAAATATTTGATAAGGGGCTCTTCAATCTGGCAGAGAATGGTATAACACGATCCAATGGCTAGATGTTGCAGCTAGACAAATTCAGACTGGAAATAACAGAGAGGATACTTAGAAATTAGAACAATTTACCATGGGTGATAGTGGATTCTCCATTACTGGCAATTTTTTAACTTAAGATTGGATGTTTTTTCCTAAAAGATCTTCCCTAGGCATTATTCGGGGAAGTTCTCATACCTGTGTTATGCAGGAGGTCAGACTAAATAATCACAATGGTCCCTTCTGGCCTTGGAAGCTTTTCATCTTTATGGTAGTTTTCAGGTTTGTTAGTGGAGCAGCTAGAGGAAAATCACTCTTCTGGTTAGGACAATTTTTCTGCTGTGCTATAGGCGTCCTGTGGGTCTCAAGCAAGTCAGATGTTCACGCTATGCCTCAGGTCACATCTGTAACATTAGGGAAATGGTACACTTGCCTTCGTCTCAGGGACATTGTGAGGATAAACACATTAAAGATTGCCCCCATTAATATAGCATAGGTAGAAATGGAATCTTCGCCCTTTCTCCTTTCACGCTGCTATACTCATTCCCACCAGATGCATATTTAATACGAAGAAAACTAGAGGGTATTAAAATGGTTCAGGTGAGGGGTGGGAAAATCTCTTGGACTGCAGACTGCAACTGACTAGGCTCCTTGTTAGGAGAAGAGGAGAAAGGAAAGGAACACAACAGAGGGAAAAAATTAAAACCAAAATGCAGCAACATGACGATCCAGTTTTTCATCCTCAAATTTCTAGGCATTGGTGCTTCTCCTTAACTTTGGCTCTAAGAGTTGATTAGTCTCTGCCTGTCATGAAGTCACTGTACTTCACAGTCACTGGGGACTGAGCACTGTCTGCATTCTCCAGGCAGATATTTGATCGTGCCCACAGTGCTCTGACTCCAAAAAATGTGAAATTAAAAGCTTCACCTTTTGCATTAGCACAAATAAGTGAAAGGAAGATTTCCCTGATGGCTTTAGGGCAGTTTGTGTAAATAAAGGAAAAGTGTTATCACTGCACTTTGCTAGTGGAGACTCTTTCTTTTAACGGGGTGAGCAAAAGGGACGATACGACATCAGAAGCGCCTACGATATTGCTCTTTATACACAATGGGCTTTGGAAGCGCCACTGCTGCACCCACACCAGCCCTTGCTTGCTGAATTTCATGCCGGATGATATTCTGAGGGGCCACATTGCCCATGTTTTTTCCCTTAACTAATTATTTGCTAAGTCTCAGGGCTAACGTGGATAATGAGAGGGGGCTGGCCAGCTGAGCCTGGGCCATTAACCTCGTATGGGTGGGTGACCGTATGGCCTCTCATCTTTCTAGGGGAAGTTTTGCCCTGAATGACTAAATCAACAACCGTTAGCAGGTGACCAGTACCTCTTTCATAACAATATTCAACACACGACGAGTGTGGGAACACGACACACCAACAAGCATATGGGGACTGAGCAGGAAGATGCTTTCTGTGGTGCCTGTTCTGAAAGAGAGAAACTGGGTAGCAAATCATGACTGCAGCCAGTTCATTATGTGATCTATGAGATGGAGCATATTGCTTAATTTCCCGATTAGATGTCCTGGCCATATCCAAACTATAAGTCATTAGGAAGTGTAGACCCATCTGTAAAGACACTGGAAGTTGCAATACCTCATTTGAGTCAGCATCGGATCTTGAGTAGTCTATATTAGGCATCGATCTGGTATGACCCTGTAGTTATTGCAGGGGTTTTAATATGAGCATCTTTTTCTACCCATGGCAGAATTCCATATTTCTTGTTCCCAGAGGGATCATTGACGTCAAAGGCATTTGGAGCAGGCCCATATTTACCACAGTGTTGCTTTCAGGAAACTCTTTTTGACCAAAGGCCAACTTACCAACAGCTCTGACTCAACAGCACTGAATTTCCATTTCTAGACATCATGCTTCCAAGAGGCGATGCTTAGACGGATGTCATGCTGGGGTAGTTGTTCACAGGGCACATAAGTAAAAGATAGTATGGTGATGGCCGCATTAGAAATACATGAAGTAATAATAGTAAATAAAATAATAGTAATAAATAATTAATAGGGTGTTCCCACGAGCAGACAAATAGCTAATGAGGTATTCATATAGAATTAGATTCTGACACTTTATGCACACTGAGTAACAACTTACTCCATGAGTATTCCCGCTGATATCAGTGGGACTATCTATTGAGTAAGGCCCAAATTCACAAAGTTAAGCACCTGATTCCCAAAGACACCTAAATATCCTGGAGGATCTTGGCCTCAATTACTGTCCAACATGAGTTATTCATGAAAAATCTGACCCATAGAAAGAGAAGAGAATTAACTACTCAGAGTTTTCAAGTTAGCCTAGCTAGTCAAGGCTGAAAGTGAAAATGTTCTCTTTCGCCACTGACCTTTATAGTTTTGGGGTTTTTTTCTATTAAAATGTGTCAGGACAATCTATAATTAGGAAGAAACATACTAATCAAGCATATGCTGGAATACAAGTAAATTAAACAGTGATACCTTAATTTTAAGGCCATGGCACAAAATCAAGCCATGAGGCTGTTTGACACAAGAGACCCTAATGACATTCAAGTTAACTGGAAAACCAGGTAATTGGTGTGTGGGGGTGCTAAGACAATGTTATAAGACAGCAACTTACTGCTCTTTCAGAAGGCATATTTCTATTTATAGTATAGCTAGAAAGTCTCGGTAAGCATTCCATGAGATTGTAGTTCAAGCAGGGAAATTCCCTCTGGACTGGCATGTGTTGGAACCAATGTCTTAAGTCTGTATTATTATTTTTCTAAAGAATGATTTTCAAAGAAATCCTTTAGATGCCAGTGCTACGAAGAGCTCCATATGGGCTAATGCTGAGGGCTCATTGGCTTTGACAGGATCATATATGGGTTCACTGTGCAGTTACTTGCAGGATTCAGACTTCAGATTATTGCCAGAGAGAGGTTTAGGATGATTTTTAGTATAACTAATTATAGTATTGTCAGCTCCAAGCATTCAAAAAATAGGAGCCTGGCTCCAAAAATCATGAGATAAAAGAGACTTAAGATTTTGTTCAGCCAAACAACAATTTGGGGGTTCTTGTTACTTGCCTTCTAGTTTCTGAATCTTTAAGGTTCACGTTTGCAAGCTTTTCCCTGCAACAAGAAAGACTAGAAATGTCCTTTTCTTTGTTCTCATGCAGATTGAAGTTCTGATATACTCACATAACTCCACGTGCCGGGCCTTTAAGGAAAATAGCATCACAGGAAGTGATAAAATTACAAGTTGGCAACAGGATAACTTCATGCATTTATTTCCTAGACTTGTAAAATATGCCCTTCCACAAAGTTCATGCCCCGGAATTCGTTGCCTTTCTGTTATTTATAAAACAGCTTTGCATATAGGTAGGGAAGTTAGGAAGAAAGGATAAAATTTCCAATCTTGAATGCCTAAAGGTAGCACCTATATTGGTAGCATCTGAACGAGTGGCCTGACTTTCACATGTGCTAAGCACCTGCACTTCTGCCTGCTTAGATTCTTATATGATCTTGAACACTGTAATATCCGAGCACAGCACAATCATTGAAAAAAATTATAGCCACATTACATTACATTACATTACATTACACCCTTCTGAAGTTGCAAACTATCATCCCCATTTTACAGGTTGCTCACGGTCACACAGGAAGGTTGTGGTTGAGTCAACAATTGCACTCAGGCCTCCTGAGATCCAGTCCAGTTCTTTATTTACTAGATTAGCCTGTCCTACAACTGACATTGGAGGGGGAGGGAAGAGGGAGAAGTAACGTCATTACTCCCAAAATTTAATTTCAAGAGGCTACATAAGAGATTGCACAAATAATTTTTTCATAGAAGCAGAGCGTAAAAATGTCACATCCATTTACAGTGCTTTTAAGTAATAATAATAAATGTAGCGTTTAGATCAATACAATATAAATGTGTAGTATTCATGTGCACCACAGTTTCCCAAGAAAGCTATTAAAGTATAATCTAAGATTATGTAACACTAAGAACAATACACAAAACTCGGCTGTATTAAGGCTCTATAATATGGAATACACAGAGCATTTTTTATATTTGTAGCAGAGCCCCAAAAGGAGCTATTATGTTGTGTGCTGTGACTATGTGTTAAGAATAACTCACAAAATGTAACTAAATTTTAACAGGTCTAACATTATGATATTATACTCCAAGGAGTCCTCCGTCTCATAGCATATTAATAGCAATTTTAAAACATCGTATATATTAAACCTGGCAAAACAGAATAAACAAAAGAGAAAAGAGTGGAATTACTGTTAACTATAACAAATGTTTAAATAATAATTTGGATTTGAAAAGCTGTTAAATCAAGGCTAATCACAAGATTAGAGTTCACTAGTAATTTTCTTTTTTTTAAAAAACTTTTTCATTGGAAAATGCAGTTTCTTTGAAAGTGGACCTTGTCATCAATAAACCTTCCAATTAAATCAAAGTTAAAAAGCTTCAAAATTATGGAATCTTCCCATCCTGATACTCTCAAAACGAAAAGTTTCATTTTTTGGTTTAAAACACCTTTTCACTTTGAAATTGTAGTTAATTTAGATTAAAAGAAATAAAATAGTTGAAATCAAAAACTGTTTCAAAATTAGCCAAATGAAATGTTTCAAATGACCCCATCTGATTTTTTTGTGGTGAGGGGGAGGGCTAAGGGAGAATTATTGATCACAAACATTCTCAAGATTTTGACTTTTCATCCTGACTTGCCACTCAGAAAAAATATCAATATATCAAAAATTGTCAGGATGGATTTATTTCCCTCTGCCCAGCTGTAGCTCATTCTGTTCTTACTGGAACTTACCCTGGTCTATGTATTGCAGTGTCTGAAGCTAATGCATGATCTTACACAACAGAGGCCTTAGCACATCTAGTGTGTTTCATGGAGGGAATGAAACTGGAACAATAACAAAAGCTGCCTGAAAGGGCAGAAGAGGGAAATAAAATTTTCCTTTGTCCTCTCAGACCCCACCAAATCCAGATCATACAGTCTGTATAGGCGGGAGCATAGGGCGTGGCTTTTTACTCTGCCTCTCTGCATAACATTGGCACTGAACACGGTTGGAAGTGACAATTTTTGCATAAAGTCTCACTCCACACTTTGGAGGGGGAGGGTTGATCTAACCGTAGTATGACTCCCCAATAAGTTGTGAGTGGGAAAGGAATCCTGGGGAGGCCCTCTATGGAGATGACTAAAGATACAAGGGATTTCTTCTTGGATCCTATTTTGAGAGGACAGGGGTTAATTTGTACCATTTTTCCGCATTGTGCGTAGTGCAAGACACAGGCAAATCAAGCCTCCAGAATTCTAATGAAAATAGGTTTTAGGACTAGACGGCATTATTGTATTATTTAGTCGAACTTCCTGTATAACATTGGCCCAAAACTGCACCCAGTTACTCCTGTAAATTGAGTTCAGTAACTGGTTTTGATTAAGGCATATGTTCTGGAAGGGCAGCCAGTCTTGATTTGAAGTCATCAGGAGATGGAGAATCCATCACTTCCCTGGGTAGTTTGTTCTGATGGCCAATCAACCTAGTCCATTGTACACTGAAGTTAATGGAATAACTCCGGGTAGGAGGGACCAGGCCCAGTGATAGGAAACAGGCGGATGCCAATATCCTTTCTGTGTATTTCCCCAGGCTGAGTAGTCTCACTTTAATTCACAAAAGTCCCACTTTAATTGGGATTACTGGGTGAGCAGGGACTACTGGTGTATTTAAGAGTTTTCAAGGGTGGGCCACTGGTGGAATGAACTGAACAGCATCCAACAGCTATGCTGTGTCTCTTTTATAGCACAGCTGCCTTCTTTAATAGCCTGGATTTTTTGGTGAGACAATATTAAGCTGCATTGCAAAGCTATGAAAAGCTCCCTTAACAAGCCAGATGACACTAGCATTGTCCGTGGATTGACGCAGCAGGATCAATTGAGCCAGCAGCAGCCTGCTCAATCAATCCCAGAAGTGTTCTCCATTTGAAACAGTAACTCCACTCCCCAGAAAAGAGTAATGCTGTGCTGACCACAGGGCATTTCCCATCGGTGCAGCTCAGTGAAGAGCTTAAGTAAGTCAGTGGGAGATACGCATCCTACAGTACGTAGCATTCTACAGTACGACCCAACGTGGCAATGTAGCCCAGGCCTATGTCTCCTCTTAGAAAAAGAACAAGCTACCAGACAAAAAAAGGTGAAATGCTACAGCTTTCAGCGTGTAGGCTGTACTTTCTACCCTGTCTCTATTTCTTTTCTCTTCTTCTTTCTATTACAAAAATGTAAGGGATTTCCCCTGCAGTTAAAAGCCATAAAAATACAGTAGCTGGTAAGGTTCACATTCTTCAAGGTTTAAGGAACTTCTTTAGTAAAACATTTGATTTTTGACAGTGTTGACTATGATGGTTTCGTGAGGCTTTCATAGCTCAGCACCATCTAACGCTAATCCTGATGCAGGCTCTAAAATGGCGTATAGCGCTGTCACTATCCCATGGCATTTCTCACTGGTTACAGCAAAACAACAAAGCATGTTTCTTTTCATGCCCTTGCAAGAAAGGATGCTCATTGTGGCAACTGGGACGCTAATTCAATGGAACACTACACAACAAGAATGTTACAGTACAGTAGCACATGGAACAATACTCAATAATACTACCTATGCACCTGATTAATTTTAACGTGGTAAAGAGATTTTTCTCTTCTGGCTTTCATCTGACTCTGTGGTTTTGATGTTTACACTCTCCTCTCTAGCACACAATGTAATCGCAACAGGGCACTGCCGGCTTGCTACTGGACATCTTATGATGTGATCATGTTCACATTTTACAAGCTAAGTAAGGTTGGGTTCAAGCAATGCTTGGCTGGGAAGTTTCTAAGGAACCCCTTTGGAAATGCGGCTGGCGATTTGGTAGGTGGCCCACAGACTTTTGGTCAGTGCTGAACCAATTCCCCAGCAAGCTGATATACTGGGGGCACCACCGTCTTTCCGAGGCGATAAAAAATGGAGATCCAAATGTGGTCATTAGGTCTCTGCTGTGCTTTTTACAAGAATGGGGTGCTAATTACCTTGGTATCCTGACCAAATGCCAGTTAGAGAAGCTTCTTCCCATTCAGTGTAATTATAAAAGGGACAGATAAAGCTCTAACTTGATGAGGAACTGCAATTAAAAATGAGTGTAAATGAGGTTGGAATCAGCCCCAGACCCATCTTCTTCTCTCTGCATTCTGAATTGTTATGCACTGTTGATGTGTGCTGTTAAGTAGGCTCCATGATTCACCCTGTAGGAGGCTGCATGTCAGCGGCGGCTGAGCAATGCCTATATATAGTTTGTGTATGAGTTTGTAAAGCACTTGGGGATGTTTTTGAATGAAAGGTGCCATATAAACGCACCAGTAAATCATTGTTATTTGATCATTACAGTAGAGTGCTAGAAGCCAACAATTTCAATAACTCGATCAACTCCTTTTATTGCAAACCCCAGCAGGATTGACTCAGCCCTTTATCTTTCTAAGGCAGATAAATTGAGTTCCACGAAGTTTACTGTGTGCAGATCTTTCAGATGAGACTTTTTTTTTCAAAATGAGATCCAATCCTGGGGTAGGTTCTATAAGAGTAGGCATTTCCCACTGTCTTTGCCCACTTGTCCAGAGCGCGCTCAACTAGCTGGTGTCCCTCCCGGGGGTGATTTTATTGTGTTGGTGCTGTATGTATAAAGAGCAGGAAGCTGCAAGTGTAGCGGGATGGTCCAGTGGCACTGGCCTAGGACTTGTGAAGCAGGTGCCATTCCCAGCTCTGCCACAGACTGCTGTTTGACCTTGGACAAGTCACTTAGCCTCTCTGAAAGTCAGTTCCCCATCTGTAAAATAAGGATAACAGCACTGCCCAACCTTCCATGGGTGTGGTGAGGATAAACACTGACAATTATGAGGTGTTCAGATACTACAGAAATGGGGAGGAGGGGAGATCAGTACCTTAGATAGTGTCTCTTGCAAGGCAGTGAGCAATCCTCAGTTTACCCTGACATTCAATATCCGTCAAGAGGGGGAACCATAAGGAGCTTGGATTTCTTTCAGGATGAAAGGTGCTATATAAAATGTTAGTTACTGTTACATTTAGTGTTTTACTGTCCAGTATTCACTTCAAAAAGCCTCTTTAGACAATGCGGTATTTCCTGGAGAAGCCCTATGCAGTCATTTCTGAGACGCAGGGAATTCAGAAACCCAAACAGAACACAAGGAAAGGCACAATCACATGGAGCAGATTTGAAGTCACACCAGGGAGCAAGCATTTTCATTAAAGGTCATGTTTTCCCTGCAACTGGTTAACTACATTATTTATTGCTGTGGATTACAGTAGCCCTCAGAGGCCCCATTGAAAATCAGCGTTCTTTTGGGGCTGGCTTCTGTACAAACACCTAGGAGGAGACAATTCCTACCCAATAAGTTTACAAACTAAATAAATATAAGAGACAAAAGGTGTGAGAAAGGAAAGATTATTATCCCTGGGGTTTTACAGATGGGTCTAAGGGTCCAGTCTAACTCCATGGAAGTAAATAGAAAAACTTGCACTGATTGCTATTATGTCTGAGTGAGCCTCTGGTGACTTGTCCATGGTCAAACGGGGAGTCTGTGGCAGAGCCAGGAATCAAACGAATCTCTGTTAAGTTCCAATTCAGTCCTTAGCCACATAGAAAAAATCCTCGCTAAATATAAATAAGGGCCCAATATGCCTGGGATTTTTCAAAGGTACCTAAGCAAATTAGGCTACCAACTTCCATTGAATTCCAGTGGAAACCCCAGCCTACATTCTTACATTGGCTACACCCTGTGTGTCAGATAGAAAAACCCCTTCTTGGTGAGCATTTTTGACTAGGCCCAGTGACTTCAATGGTACCACTTGTGAGCAAATGGACACCATCATGAATTGGACTTCTGTAATCTGTCCCAATGAAAACCAAAGCCAAGTGGTTTGAACCTCACAAGTACATGTATCATTCTGCAAGCCTACTCCATTAAAAACAAAAGTCAAGGGTTTTTGTTTTCTTTTCTTTTCTTTTAAAAGAATAATTTGCCACGGTTTTTATTTCTGTTCCTCCCTTGGCTTCAGAGATATTAGTTTCCTCCAGTGGCAGCTCAGATGAACAGACAGTTAGGAAGTTTACTTTCTAAGGACCAGTTGTTGAATTCTGCAAGAGGGACTTCTGCATCTAATGTCATTGAAGGCCATGCCATCAATTCCCTAGCTGACAACAAGCAGATGGCTTGTCAGCAGAATTTTTCAGTTTTAGTAAGGTCCATCATTAATGAAGCCAAGTACTAAATTACTATTTCAGCTTCCCAGTATTCTATAAGTGGTGCGGGATAGAGTGATTTATTAGATACTGTGTGGCATTCAAGGAAACTGGTTATGCTGAATCTATGGCATGGGAAATCTCAGCTTTCTCTGGTACTATATCCTGATGATTCCTTGTATTCTGCTGGACAAATTAAATTTGTTCTAGAGGGGGAGAGCATGCTAAAATATTGCCCAGCATCACCAAGAATAATAATGCGTCGCTGTATTTACTAACAATTGCCAGTGCTTAGGTACTGCAGCACTGGGAGCTATAGAAAAACCTAAGACAGAGGGAATTGCCAGACAATCAGCATTTTGAGGTGTGTATCATAATTTCTGGAAGCATCTTCCCGAAGCTATCAATTTGAGAACGCCATAAAAAGCGAAGTGACTCTGTAGGCAATTGTATATAAAAGCTCAGGTTTTGAAATACGTGTGCCTCCAGTTTTGGGTCCTTCACCACTCAGCTCACCTTAATCACACAAATAGTCCTCTTCAGGCTATTCACACGAGGAACGTGAGCAGGATTTGGTCTCTAATTATGTGTTACTTAGCAACGGGCCTCCTTCTCCTCGGCTTTGTACGTTGTGTAGTCAAGTCCACCGGTGCAAAGGAAGGTGTAAATGCTACCAGAACAGTAGTGCTTCATACCCACTTTGTACTGGTGTAAACGACCATACAAGGTTGACCGATGTAATGAATCTGGATCTGATAGTCTAGACTCCTAGAAACAAGAGACAATTTTCTTTCACATGCCCAAAGAAAGGTTTAGACACAGTTCTTAACTTTGACAGTGGCTTTTGGATTATTAGCAGCAATACCAGCAACCATTTCCATTGATGCATGCTCATCATCCTGTTCATGCATGCATCCTGATGCATGCATCCTGTTCATGCTCTTTGTTCACTTCTTCTCATCTATTTTCCATCTCCTGTCTGAAGTACTTTGATCTCATCTCTTTTGCAAGATATTTCTTCAGATCCCCTCAGCCATCTATGTCAATTTTATAATTAGTCAGCGCTTCTGTAATTTATAGTAACTGAGAAGGATTTCTCTTGGGCTGTCTCCTTTGATTAGCAAATGCCTTCAGTATCACATACAAGGAGGAGGTTGATTTCTGAAGGCTGAAATGGTTGCATTTGCGGGGCTTTGATTCGGGTGGATTTTTTTGTTTTGTTTAAATAATTGATTGGCATTTTAGAAAAAATAATGGTCTGACAAAGATTATAGCTCCCTCAGCATATTACTGTACATTTCTTCATGTTCAGCACCTTCTATTCTTCCTCTCCAATTACTACTGATGATCAGGATGTCTGTCAACTGCTGCCTTTTTATATTTTGTTCTGCAAAGTGAACACAAACAACATGACAGATTGCAGGGTACTTGTCATGGTGTTCATACTTAGCTCTTGGCAATGCCATATAGAGACTATTTGCATCTACCAAATATTTTAACAATAACATAATGATATCAGGATATCAGGACAGTTATATTGTTTTCAGCACCAGAGAAAGCAGAATCAAATTATGTTCTGCTTTCACCTAGACATGTTCACCCACTCCCAGGTTCTAGGTTATGGAACTGCTGATGTCAATGGAGCTACCTCAATTTACACCAGCTGATGATCTGGGCCCCATTACAAAACTTCTTTAAAAGGCATGCAGAATACATCTGCCCACCTATTCAGAAGTATAGACCACTGGGAATATATCACTCAGATATGAAGCACTGGCTTCCCATTGAGCAGAGTCCAGTTCAAGGGAGCTCTCCTGATTTTCAAAGCTGTGTAATGATACCTGCATTCCATTGGAACAACGATACTGTTAACCAATAGCATGAGGCTCATAGAATCGTAGAACTGGAAGGGCTCTCGCGAGATTATCTAATCCAGTCCCAGACATTTATGGGTGGACCAAGCATAATCTAGACCATCCCTGACAGATATTTGTCTAACCTACTCTTAAAAATCTCCAGCGTTGGAGATTCCACAACCTCCCTAGGCAATTTACTCCAAAAGGTTTCCTAATGTCCAAGCTAAACCACCCTTGCTGCAATTTAAGCCCATTGTTTTTTGTCTTATCTTCAGAGGTTAAGGAGAACATTTTTTCTCCTTCCTTGTAGCAACTGTTGAAAACTATTCTTATGTCCCCCATTCTCAGTATTTTGTTCTCCAGACTAAACATGGGAGAAAGGACCCGCACCAGAGCTGGACCAAGACTATAAAACTCCATGTCAGGAGAATAACTGCTAACCTCATCGCATTCAGACCCACCTGGCCTTTCTCACAATAGTATCCTCAGGGTATTGTGAAAAAAAATCAAACTGCATCAGCAAGTCTCACAGCATGGGTCAAATGAATCAGACGCACATTATGGATCTAAAAAGAGTAATGTAGAATTAATTCTCTCTCTGGCTGGAGATCCATTCCCCTCACCACGTTTATAGCTCAGGTTCCAGCCCAAGTAGGAATGCCTACACTGCTATTTGTACCCTTGGAGCATGTGCCCTGTGAACCTGAGTCAGTTGACCTGAGCTCCAAGACTTGAGACTTGCTGCAACAAGATTTTTTTTATGGACTGTAGACACACCCACATTCTCATGGGTTTAGTCATTAAAAGAACCCTGAACTTGCATCGTTGTGGTGCAGAAGGAAAAACATTATCATTCACAGATTTTAAGACTAGGTTAGATCATCTAGTTTGACCTCATGTAAAACACAGGCTAGAAAATTTCACCCCATTACCTCTAGTGTTTAGGGCTGGTCAAAATAGATAGAAGGTGTTTTCTGCAAAATATATATTTTTTAAATTATATATTTCAATTTATTGTCAATTTTTCATGGTATTTGCAGGGCTTTTTTTGACAAAAATGGAAAAAAAATGTTAGCTTTTTATAGCCATAATTTTTCTTTGAAAAAAATGGCATGGAGAGAAGAAAAAAGAGAAAGAAAAGACCCCTGAAATCTGAAACCCGAAAACTTGTTAGTTGTCCAAAACCAACACCATAACATTTTTCAAAAAATTACACCTGAAATGAGATGTTTGATGGGGTGGGTGCTGAGTTACTACAGAGAATGCTTTCCGGGTGTCTGGCTGGTGAGTCTTGCCCACATGTTCAGGGTTTAGCTGATCTCCATATTTGAAGTTGGGAAGGAATTTTCCCCCAGGGCAGATTGACAAAGGCCCTGGGGGGTTTGCAGCATGGGGCACAGGTCACTTGCTGGTGGATTCTCTGTACCTCGAAGTCGTTAATCCATGATTTAAGGACTTCAATAACTCAGTCAGAGTTACTGGGGAGGGGGCTTACTCAAGCATAGGAAAGGCACCACGGGCAGGATGACCCCAGATAAGACTGTGATGCCATGGTAGAAGATCACCATGACTAGTACTTCAAAGGGGTTTACACGCAACAAAGCTACAGC
>ML675622.1:7423998-7543390 GCA_007922155.1 Mesoclemmys tuberculata | reverse complement strand
TCAGAGGAATCTAAACATTTAAAGTATTTCTTGTTTTGCATATTTCCCATATGAGTTCAAAATGTTGCTAAACCTACTGCAAAACTCTGTGTGATGTCTTGGGGGTGAGATGGAATGTAAAGACTAAGACTAACACTCACATAGAAAAAGATAAAGAGTTATCTTTTCTTTCAGCAAGTAAACGTTGGTATGACCCCCCTGGGTTGTTTTACTTTTGCACGTTTATAGGAATGGTTTTATATAAAACAATGCGTTTGAACTTTCAAATATTTATAATCAGTGTCACTAGGGGGGTGCATCTACCCAGGAACTGGAGAGGTAATTTCCAGGGTAGGAACATGTATGTGCGCAAGTTTGATGAACCTAGTAAAAATAGAAGTGGAGCAGTGGTGGTGTGGATGGGAGGATGGACTAACGGTGCCAAATACCAGCCCACCTGGATCCCTAGGTATTTACTAGTGTGGCTAGCCTACGCTGGTGTGGTCACACTTCATTTTTATAGCACTAGCTTGATCGAAGCTGGCATGCATATATCTACCTGGGCTGGAAATCACACCTCCCGTGCACATGTACCCTATGTACCCTATGTCATATTAAAATAGACGCAATGTTCCGTGTCCATATATGTCACCAGTTAGCCAACAAATCTATCTCAGCGGTTTCATCTGATATTCTCACCACTCTAGTGTCATGTTGCCAAACACAAAAATTAAAAGAAATGTTCGGCAAAACAGGGTAAGCAGGAACTTCTAGTGCTTGGATTATGGAGGATAATTTTGAGCTCCTGTTCTCCAGTGGGAGTGAGGTTTGAGTAACAACATATTACCATTTGTTCATGAATAGTTCACGTACCTCACCGATATTTGCAAAGACAATAGACCCAAGACCTACCACCATGTTTAGTGTGCTCTATGTCAGATGTTTCTTCAGTCCATATTGGCCCGCTACAATGTTTGAGGTCCATCCATCACTAATTAGAAGAAGCAATCCTCAGATATCTCCATTTGTACTTTGGCCAAGATTAGGGGCTTCAATCCCAAACGGGGTCTCTAGGCACCACCGCAATACAAATGACGATGAGAACTCTCTTAGGGAGGGGAGAAAAATCAGCCATGTTTTATAAATGGATAAACTGGGGCACAAAGACATGAAGCCACTTGTCCAAGTTCACAGAGTAAAGCAGTGGCAGAGTCAAAGAATAGAACTGTAGGCTTCAGCTGGTGGAGGCAGAAAGCAGCGAAAGCAGGGACAGCTGCCTTGTGGGTAGGGATAAAATTCAGTCCAGCCAGTGCCACTCCTCCTCCCAGGCACATCCCTAGACTGTGCAGGGGAGATTCCTTCAGTCAGAGACTCCAGCCAGTAGCAAAAGCAGAGACCTCTGGTCCTCTGGACATTCAGAGACCTTACTACAGGTTTGTCCTGTAATCATTGGCTGTTTGCTTCATCCCTCACGCTCCCTCACAGGTCTTCACCACCTCAACTTTGTGCCACATCTGCCTCTCTTACCCTCTTATCCCTTGCCGTGTCCCTCTCACCATCCTTTCTTCCTCCCAACCCCCCATTGTCTATTTAGATTGTAAGCTCTTTGGGGGAGGTACCATGTACTACACTGTGTTTGTAGTGCATGTAGCACAATAGGGTCCTGCTCTTCGTTGGTCCTTAGACACTATCATAATAATCATGATAGTTAATGATAAGAATCTAGGAGTCCTCACTCTAGGTCCTCTGTCTGAGCCACTAGATTGGTTATTTGAATACTCAGCACCCTTGTTCAGCCTTTTTAGATTTTCAGCACCTAGACAATGGATTTAGTTTTGTACAATGCAATTTGTACTCAAGGGCTCAAATTCCAAGTCAACATATTGCTTTCAGTGCAATTTTACGGGGTGTAAATCAGTGCAGAAGTTTTCCTCGTAGTAATGCTAAGTACCAGTAGTGCAGTGTCTGTGTGCATAAAGGAAGTAGCAGTTACATGCTGAGCAATTAATAGCTCACCTACATTCTAGATTGTTAGAATGTCTCTGTTTTTATTCAGGGAGGGAAAATGTGGGTTAGGAGACTGGGTTATCATCATGTTTTATTTAAGAAATGTACAAGGATTCTGATAACTGTTGGAATTTGGGTCGGTAGCTGTAAATAGCAGATTTGTAGCTCTCTTTTTGCCTTCCATGGAATTTAAACTGACAATAAAGGACTACAGAAAAAAATAAGGAGAGTTTACATAATTAAAATATAAAATAATGAGCAAGAAATTATCAATACAAATGTCCTTTGGCGATTTTATCCAGCTGGACTGGTGTGCTCATAGTGCTTCTTTAATGATATGACAAACTACAGAAACTACATTATTCTAAACTTTTCTCATTGAATCTTAAAAAAAAAAAGGACAAAAAAAATCAAAACACTCAGCTCCCATCCTCCAAACACTGCCCGACTTCAGATTCTGATCCAAACGTCACAGATGGTCTGACATTATAATCAGCCAAACGAAGGCCCTGATTCAGGAAAGAATTAAAGCAACTGCTAAATCCATCCCTATTCAATAAAGCATTTCAATACGTGCTTAACTTTAATATTTCAATTGATGTGAATACTTTATGAAAATACTTTTAACTTCAATTGACTTTAATGGGACTTAGCATATACTTACATGCTCTTCCTACACATGCAGGCATTCCTGAATAGAGGCCCAAAAACTTCATAGCCAAACAATTTGGGAGTTTGAGGGCATGGGGGTAGAAGCCAAACCCAGCTGTCTAGGTCAAGAATCCAAATCAAATCTCTGCCTTTGAACACCAACAAACTTTTTGGGGTGGGGGTTCAAAATCTGGATCTGAATTTTATTGGCAGTGTCTAAACCAAAACTTTATCAGCTTCATTAAAAAGAAAGGTCTTGCTAGTTCTCTAAATATGCAAAAGGCTATTGTACTTTCAAATATTTTAGATAGCATTAGCATATCTTTCTTCAGCTGCCCATTCACAATCTACTTTAAAATTACTTTGTCCTGCTTTAACTAACATGACTAATCTAATTATTGAAGCCTTAGACCCAAGTAGTAGTTGAAAAGCATCATAAAACATTGACTGGAGAAAATTAAAAATCTATATAGCAGCCCAGAGCGTAGCAGTTTTCCTGGTGCATGAAAAGTATTTTAAATGAGCAGCTATTATGAATGAAGAATAAGTCAATTAATTTAAAAAAAGGAAGATGTACCACTCATATGTGTCTCTCTGCCTTCTAAACACTGTGGTGCTCTGTGAAGGCTCAAAAGATGGCTGGGAGAGTAGGCACATTCCACGAGCAATGGTGGCTGGGAACACTGTGTGTAATACTTCAAGGCATACTGATTGGGGCTTATGAAATATCTACAGGGGTGCTGGTAAACTGTTACGTGCTACAACTATATAAAAAGCATAGCATACAAATGATTTTATCATTTGATAGCATCCACGCGCCCGACCTCAGCCCTGCAATTTCCAACTGGGGGGAGGGGAAGAAGATATTTGACTATCAGCACAGTCCCACCAGACATGCATGATCTGAGGGGTTAGTACTAACTAAAGCTCATTAGCTCTCTTGTAGAAACATCACAACTGCTTGCTGAACGGAAGAACTGATCGAGGGAATTGATCAGGTGACCCAGCCCCAGCTAGCTGGGAAACAGGGAAGCAGCAGCAGAGTGGAAACTTGCAAAAGGTGTAGCAAAATTTCCCAGAATGCTAACAGATACAAAGGTGCAGCACCGTGATTTGAAACTGTGCATTTAAGGAGAGGAAGAGTTAATAGTTAAAGTTAAGCACGTGCTTAAATGCTATGCTGCATCAGGACCTATAAGCCTAAGAGTCAAAGCTAAGGAGAAAAAACAAAATGGCAACCAAAAAAACCAGTGGTCTGTGGCTTGTGGAATAGGTGAGAGTTATGTGGATATGATGCTCACTTCAGGTGATTATTCCGAAAGAACTTCTAAACTGCTTGACACAACATCAACATCTGAACTTTATTGATAAAAGAAGCTTTAATACAATCTCTACATTGTGCCTGGGCTAAAAGCCACTGTTAATCATTAATCATCTTATCTTCAAACTCTCAATATTAAGATTACTTGTTCCTCTAAAAACACAAAAGCCCATCCCAGTTTAATGATTTAATGGGGCATAAATAAACCCTCCCCCTTAAACACAGCACTGAGTTAGTGTATAGTAAAATAAAGCAATTTTATTAACAATAGGACATAGTTTAAGTGTTACCAAGTAAAAGAAACAGAGTTAGAAAAGGTTACAAGCAAATAAAAGTAAAACCACATGTCTGAAATTTAATTTAGCAAGGTCAGGCTTTGTTCAAGGTGGTTTCTCTCACCAGTCATTTTCTTCCCAGCCATAGCTGATTTCTCCTCAGTCAGGTCCTTCCACAGAAGTACAAGACACTGACTTCCCTCATCTTTCTAGGTGAAAGATCTTTGCTGAAGCAGGTTTCTCACCTATATTCAATTTCCAGAGACTTCAACGCCTCCTCCTTTGGTTGAAGTACCTATCTTTCTCAGCTTGCGTGAGGTCTGCGCCCTTGTGTCTGTCTGGTGATGGATGCCAAAGATGGCCTCTGTCTTTGTTTACGTCTTCCAAAGCCCAATGACTTTATTTCAATAGGTGGGATGCTGTTCTTCTCTTCTTGTGGGCGTCCCAT
Source organism: Mesoclemmys tuberculata (assembly GCA_007922155.1). Classification (NCBI taxonomy): domain Eukaryota; kingdom Metazoa; phylum Chordata; order Testudines; family Chelidae; genus Mesoclemmys; species Mesoclemmys tuberculata. The sequence goes on along the minus strand of ML675622.1, from coordinate 7,538,709 downwards.
CCCCCTGTATGTAAATGGCGCTTCTATTTTTTTTTATTCCACCATTCTTAATTTACATAGGAGACATGTAAATAGCTACCTTGTCTGCTGTCTTGGAGGGAACCTGTTTCTCCCTGTTTGGCCACAGACTTTAAAAAACCATATGATTAAGTATCCATATTTCCTCATGGAATGTTTATGCATAAGTTTCACAATGATATGAATCACTAGTGTGTCATTAGCTTTCAGAAAGGACCTTGCTCTACACACTGAGATAATAAAGTAATATTGTATACAATCAGTTGATTCAATTGCTTATCGATTAAGGTTTAGCCCCTCTGATTTTATAGACCAGTTAACTTTTGAAATGGCTTTCTCTGAGGCTTACCCCTCAATGTAGCATTTATTCAAGCAGGTAGGAAGGCAACATGGAGCCTCATGGTGAAGGAAACTCCATTGTCTCACTTCTCCCACTGGTGTTTGCTGAAATGCAAATTGTTTTGTTTCCTGCCATCTCCTCTCCTGATATGCCTGGTTTAAACACACCTTAGTCATAAATCTAGCATATGCCCATAATTCTTGGTCTCCACTGCATCCATCCATCATGCAAGAATATTAATGATCAGTGAGCTATTAGTTTTCAGATGATACCGCATAAGGCACACATTGTACAAGGATTGATACAATAGTGCGCAGGATGTGACTGCAGGGTGCTTAGTGTCACAGTGGGTGCTGCTGTAAATAAATAATAGCAATCAATCAAATAAATCAGAAGGCTCCGGCTGCCATGGTACAATCATCTCTCCACCTGCACAGGCATTACAGAGTAAACTTTTCACTCCATTTCTATTTTCTTTTCTGTGAAAAGATCAGATGAACGTCAACGACTCCTCTAGATAAACATAAATGTTTGTAGAGTCCAGGAGGACAGGCCCGCATATGACCAAGCAGTCTAAAACACAATCTCTCTCTTGCTCTCTTTTCCTGCTGCCATTTCTGCGTAAGATGTATCATTTCAAAGCATGGAGGACAGGCTCTTGTCACTCCTACTCTTCTCATCATGCAGTGCTTTTAGATCTCTCACGTATGCAGCAGAGGTGACCAGCGGAGATGTTACAGGAACATTAAGTTTCAGGCAAGAGAGGATGTTAACAGGGTTGTGTAAATTATGGCTTGAATTAACTCCAAAATATAACAATCTTGCCTGTAATCTGAAGCTCACATGCAGGCTTTAGAGCTAATCACGCTTAACAATTAGCTGGTTAGAAAATCTTGAGATTTACAGTTTAATTGTGAAAGCTGCCAGGTCTAGCCCAAAACACACATAGAGTCAGCAATCTTTCCAGCAAGCCCTCCCAGGGTACATGTATGTAGTCCTTGGCAGCAAGCCTCAGAGCCCAGGTTGGCAGACTCGGAGTTGCGGGGCTCATGCTACCATGCTAAAAATAGCTGTGTGGCATGGGATCAGAAGCTTAGGGGGGAAGTGCCCTTCAGAGCCTGAACTCCAGTCCAAGCCACAACCTAAAATGCTGTCCACAAGCTCATTTTAGCACACTAGTGCAAGCCTGACTCTGGTGGCCTGGGCTTGGCTTCTCGCTGCCATGGGTTATTGCTGGCTGTGATAACGGACACTTAGAAGCCAACAGATTCTACGCTGAAGCACACAGCTCAATACTAAAGTCAGTTGTCTCTCCTACCCCAAAGGAATATGGAATGCATCACTCATCTATCATTGTAAATTCATGTTCTCAAGGGTTGGGCAATTGCTTTTTCTCTTGAGCTATCCTTCTTCTCCTTAGCATTGCTATAGAACTAAGATGTAAACCATGTGAAAAAAAAATGATTAGGGTGGCATATCAGAATTCCCTAAGGTGAATCGCATCCATCCAGTTAGTCGGGCTTGAGAGAGGTTATTATATGATGACTTTTCGTGACAATCACACCATAAAGGGTGGTGGCCTCAATCCATTTCCATGTATATGCAGAAAAATACCATTTAATTAGATAGAAAGTAGCAGCACCCTTGCTGTCCGCCCCGCAAAAAGGCTGGTCAAAAGTTTTCAGATTAAAAATCGCCCCTCCCAAAAACACACACCCATTTTTTTCATAGACAATTATTGCAATCTAAAAAAATGGAAATGTTGAATCACACACACAAAAAGAATGGTGCCTTGCCTCATGCTTTGAATTTGTAATCAAAAACATTATCAAAGTGGTTATCAATATTTTTTCACGTACTGAAAAAAACAATTTTCTGTAAAAGAAACATTTCAGTAACCATTCCGATAAAGCTTTTGATTTAAAATACTGGGAAACAGTGTTCAAGACATTTTGAAAGAAACAAAAATGGATTCATTTTGCGAATTTTAAAATGAAAACAACTTCTATTTTTTTTTCACACGTTATTTATTTTTTTACTGGCCCCACTAAGGATTGAAAGGAGCATGCAGATTGACCTATTTCTTGACATTAAAGTTGGCATAATATCTTCAGAAAGATCTGTGCAAATAATAGATCTTTTAATTTCCTTCAGTTCCAAAATGTTTTTTGAAAAATTTCCCAAGTCGACTACAAATCAAATTTTTGGTGACTTGAAAGTTATACAAATATTTACTTTGAGTCAAATTAACTGTTTTGTTCAACTCCAAACAAAATGTTTAATTTGTGTGCTCAAGCTTAGCTTTTTGTTTTACATTTTTTGTGTTTTTTTAAAAAATATAATCAAAGGGAACATTGAAAAAAAGATCATTTCAAGCTGAAAAGTCAAAATGTTTCATTCTGAAAATGACAAAATGAAAAAATTCAACTTTTTCAGAATTGTTCTGTTTTCAAGGTGAATATTTTGGCAAAACCAAAACGAATTCTGCCTTTTTTGCTGAAAAATAGTTTTGACTGAAAACTTTTACTCGGTTCTACCTTGAGATCAAGGTTGCACTGCCCTGGCAGGATATAAAGCTGCTTATGTTGTGCCTATTCCCTGGATAAACAGAGGTCCTCATTTGCCAGTCTTGTCAGTCAGGTACTTTTCATGTGCACTAAATTTACTTTCAAGGAAAAGACATGATAATTCTCTCCTCCATCCTATACTGCGGGCAGCTATCGATGTCAATCTAACTTCATGTCTGTCTGCTTCAGCGATCTCTAATGAAGAAATATAATGGGAAGGAATATTGTATGTGCCTCGCTGTGTCTGGGTGATTGAGCGTTAATATGAATGAATGTTTGTTCATCTCTGTAGAGGGCTAAACCTTGTTTGTGTGTTTTGCTGGTTGTCTGCTTGAATAGTGCTATGCTTTAATAGTGTCAGAGATTTCTATTTTTTTAGTTTTTCATAAAGAGGTAAAGACAATTTTGTAGCTAGGAGCATGCAAACCAGTTCCATGAAAATAAAAAACTAATCTGATCTTTTAGCTATGCCATCAAACTCAGTCGAACAGTTTGCATTTTCACACACCTTTTCTCTTTCTGGATCTGGTTGGGACCAGAATCAGGAGTGCCAAAATATCCTGAGAAAAGCTCCAATGAGAAATGTTCCTGGCACATACAGGAAAAGGAGGCACCAAATATTACATAAGAAATCCCTTCTTCATAGTATTTCCATGTTCATTGTGCAGGCTAAAGACTCTAAACTAAGTCAGGATAGTTCAGCTCATGGTCTGAACTTACAGATTCCTAATTTAAACCACGTATCCAGAGATGTTCAAATGATTCGTTGCTGAAAATATTTGCTGCTAATTTATCTTAATTTTGTTTATGAATGATTCATGAGACATTCCTAAATTCTGCAGATATCTTTGCTCTCAATAAGTGTTTGCTAGATAATTTGGACTAATAATTTTCAGGGCATGGTTCCTCCATTTTGGCCCTCTACTATTTGAATAGTTCATAGTTCATGACACACGACTGATAAACTAAATCACATGGAATGATTTCTGCTTCCTGATTGGATTGTAACAGATGGGGAAAGTGACCTGTGGTGCACGGAGAAGCAGCATTTGCAGGGGAAGTGACTAGCAATACCAGCCACTCCGTGCATCAGTGTGTGTGCAGGGGTTAGGGGCAAAGGGAAACTGGGGAGCCCTTAGAGGCCAGGGGGTTGCACTCGGAGGCTTGTTGTGGGAAAGGGATCACCAATACAAAAAGTTTGAGAACCATGGGAAGAACGACGCAATAGCAGATGTGGGCTAAACTACCTCTGACGTAGCTCTCATCCTAATTTCTAGTAGTTAGAGCAGGGATGTCAAACTCAAATACACAGTGGGCCAAAATTAAAAACTTGGACAAAGTCACGGGCCAACCTTGATATTTATTGAAAAAATGTCTACAATTGAGGAAGTTTTTCCTTCTCATCAAATATAACGATGAACCTTTTCATATGGAAACAAACTTAAGTTTTGCTTAAACATTGAATCTAGAACAAGCAAAGCTTAATACTATAAACACATGTGAAATCGGTGCATGCGCTGTCTACCGGCGGGCCAGCTCTAGTGGACATTTGGTATTTTCTCGCGGGCCAAATATAATTACACTGCGGGCCAGATTTGGCCCGCGGGCCTGAGTTTGACATCTATGAGTTAGAGATTGGTTTAAAACCTAAAGCACATAATTGAATATCCTTTTCAAAATACATTGTCATTAATTGTGCTAGCGCTGGATATTTCTTATATTCATAAGCACGTCCACTGCCTTTTTTTTAATCAAATTTACCGGTCTTGACAAATAGAAATTGACACTATGGCACTTCAATATGAATAACCATTTGGGACACTTTGGGGATTCACTGATGTATTCGTGAATAGCCAGCAGCTGTCAAAATAACTAATAATAACGCTAAAAATAAGAAGGAACTGAACTCAATGTTTCCATATTTGAATCAGAGTTTTAGAATATTTAATGGTCTCTCTAAGAGTTTCCCCTGGACAAGTTCTGGAGCAGATGAGAAAAGAAAATATTGTCACAGAAGGAAGTGCATTATGTTTTAGGGGCTGTCTGAAGTGAGCTGTGGCAGCTCTGGGCTCATCTACACACTACACCAGAGGGGTGTAAATTCTAGCATGTCCTGGTGTGTTGCGCACTGACTGACCTGTGTACTCCCTGCTGGAGCACACTAAAAGCTCCCTCGTGAGCGTTAATGTAACATTAACACATACTAGGTAACTTCTAGTGTATGCCAGAAGGGTCCATGGAAGTCATTTAGTGTGCACACGAGAATTTACAGCACTCGGGTGCAATATACAACTGAGACAAGCCCTGTGGGTGTCTATGGGAGGAATAAATGGGTACAATTATAAGATTTGCCTGCCCAGTGGCACAGTAGCCATACTTGGACTTCTAACTTGGCAAGACCTGGTACACCAAGACTTGGATGGATGCCTCATCTGAGAAACCAGCTTTTGCAATGCAGCCAAGTGTCCAGATCATCAAACTGGCCTCCATTGATTTACGGTGCTCTCCTTGGGCTGGGAGTGATGTTTTGTTAGATGCGCTGTTTTTGAGGGAATGTGTTGGTCCTGCTGCCTACAATTTTGTGTGTGTGAGTCCACCCATCCATGTAGACTGGAATTTAGATTTCACCTCACTTTTTCCACCACCCCCCGAAAGGAACTGACATTCTGACTCTTGATAAAGCAGGGCTTTAATAGATGTGGCTGTGCACAAGAAATTGTATGACTTTTACAAAAACAAAACCAAAAAGTAGTAAATCCTTATACTATGGAAATCGATAGATGCTTTGCCACTGACTTCAATAGGCTCAAGGTTTCCCTGTAATTAATTACTTCAGGGCTGAGATACATTTTTAATGCAAGGCACTGAGTAAATCTAGATTCTGCTTTCTAAGTCAGCCCAAGGCTTCGTGCAAACATTAGGGTTAGACAGGGTCACGCTGAACACACATAACTCTCTTTTCCACAGTTGCTTGCATTTGAAACATTTCCCTAAAGCCCTGGGGAAAATTGTACCCTCATGATCTGGGCAAGAAAAGTCCCTCCCCTTCCTTGCTGCACAGAAGACAGGGAAGGGGCTAGCTGCCTCTATGGCATTATCCCTTCCCCCAGCCTGTGGAGGTTGCTTTATGGCGTAAAGATTCATGAGGGAGAGGTGAGCAAGGAGTGCTTCGTGTTTCCCTGGAAAAGTTGTTTCCAGCTGCTAAGAGCTACTTAATTAGGAAGTTATTTGCAATGCAGAGAAACCACTTTATTGACCCTGCTAATTTAAGAACGCTGCCCATTCTTATGACATTAGATGATGCTCTTTCAATTACAAATATATCCAGCTATATTTCTTTTAACTAGCACCCTTCTAACCTCAGGCTTTACTCTTTTTAGCTAAGACTGCTTTAAGAAAGTTTCCAGGAAGAGACGCTGGAAGGGTACCTCAACTGAAGTGTCCCTACAACGGACAGTGGAGACATCAGTTGGAATCAATGGGCCTCGAGATGAGATCTCCTAGGTCATCCTGAAGGATTTAGGTGCATGCTCCATAGACCAATAGGCCAATGCCAGAGAAACTCCACAAAGGTTTGTCACACAGCGTACCTCTACACTTCAATAAAAGATCCATGCCATTTAGTCCCAGAGCCGACTGACTCAGGCTTATGGGACTTAGGCTGTGGAGCTAAAAATAGCAGTGCAGACAGTGAGGCTTGGGTTGGAGCCCTGGCTCTGAAATCCAGCATGTGTGTTTCCCAGTTTTACCAGGCTTGTGTTAATTTAGCTCCATAATGAGAAACCATTGATAGACTCAAAATACAGCTTCTCCCGCCAATACTGTTTCATTGTTTTTTATTTGTTGTGTGTGGATTCCATATTACTCTGAATCGATTGGATTTTATCACATCCTGATGTTTATTGGCTGAATCTTAAGATCTCAGCCAACCTACTGAAAGAGGATAGTATTTTACTTTCCCCCATTATCTTATTTCTCATAAATGTGGAGCAATTACCCGTAAAGTGAATCAATTCTTCCACTGTTATACAGAATTAATTAGCTGCTATAGAAAGAATATGATTTAGTTTCATTATTGAAATAAAATCTGGTGATTTTTTTTCTCTAATACATTTAGTCATCTGTGACTGCCAATGACTAATATCCCATGGATATAATACTGATCATAGAAAATTCCTCTGCTTACCAGTAAAATACAGTACAGCTCTTATACAGCACATAGAAACTTACCTAGATATTCTTAAAAGGTTTCCAATTAGAGAAGTGAACAATACATGTGTATTGTTTTTGACATCTACCTTTGACATGCCTTTTGACATAATTTTTTCCCAAAAGATTACTGATGCGTATGTCATCATTTCATAAGCAGAATTGTGTTTTCTAGGTCATGCATTCATCAATGTATACATATCTCAGAACTGTTGAAGCTTTTGAAATCTCACCAGATATTGGTATATAGTCACACGATGAGACCACATATTACCATATCAGATGGTAAGGTAGTGTTGCCTTGTGTAGAATCTGACACCAGCATTGCCCCTCTGCCTAGTGGGGACAAGTGTCCAGGGCTTTGCAGGTTAACTTCCCAGTAGAGGAGAAATCAGTGGGCTGGAATCTAAATATAAGTGTGACTTGCTTCATTTACACCAGTCCTGATATGAGAATTGTACAACAAGTAGGGCAATCTCTTCTTCAGGGATCTCAACGCAGCACCAAACTCCAGTCCCCAAAGAGCAACTGTGATTCAAGAATTGATTCCAATCAGAGACCAAGACAGAAAACAAACTCTCCTGCTGATCATATAGCTCCTTTACCAAGGACCACTGTTTTGCATTGTAAAAACCACCACCACCAAAGCATGTCTTCACGGGACTAAACGTTTGCTCACACGCTAAGCAAAATAACTTGGAAGACTATAACTGTGGCACCTGCCATAACAGTTGGTTATTGCAATCATAAGGGCCTGTTTTTATCTTTTTTATATATAACTCAGAGTCTGATCATCCTTCGGAATTCTAATTTTGGAAGATTGACCCAGCATTTATTAGCGATGCCTGCAGAAAAATAACCCATATTTGTCAGCAAATGCCACTGAACTATATGAAAATACCTTTTTCACAGCCCTCCTGATCACTACATTCTTGCTACCATTTCACGGCACTTCCACAATGTAAAGGCAACAGAAAACTAAATGTATGGTCAGAGCAGAGCAAATTGAAGCTCAAGAGAAACTGACAAAAACTCCTGGGAAAGTCTGTATTGGACACACAAGTCTTGATTGTGATGCTTATGTTTTTAATTCACTGAGCGATGCCATTTTCTCCTCACCCAGGGACTCTCTCCCTGGGTAGTTAATAGCAAAAGTCCTATTGACTACAGTGGCTGCAAGATCAGGGCCTTTATGATTTAAGACAACTTTTAGAAATTTGAGTGCCTGAAGATGTGCATCAAGGCCCTGATTATGACAAAAGCATCTCTATTCAGACAACACTCAGTGGGCCTTAAATCAGATGCTTACAATTAAGCATACGCTTACATGCTTTCCTGAACAGAAAGGGATTTAAACATAGGTTTAAGTGTTTTCCTGACCCGGGGCTCTAAATCTATATCTAGACACCTAAATAAGAGGGTTGAGTTTCAGAGGTAGTGATTGTCCACAGTTCCACTGGAAGTCAATGAACGCTGTGAACGCTCAGCCTCTTTGAAAACCAGGCCACTTTAGGTACCTAAATAGGGATTCACTTGCCCAACACGGGGCAGCCAAGCATGCAAATTTTGACCTTAGAGTCTCCATTCCTGCTACCACAACTGGTCTCATCTTTTGCCCTCGTTGTCTTAATTATCACTCTTGTACTTTCATAATTGAAAATGTCTGCTCTTGAATCATTTCCTTTCTGCTACTGTGGGTACATCTACATGGCCATGGCTGGCCTGGGACACCTGAATCAGGCTCGTGGGGCTAAGGGGCTGTTTAATTGCAGCGTAGACATCTGGGTTTGGCTGGAGCCTGGGCTCTAGGACCCTGCAAGAGGGGAGGGTCCCAGGGCTCAGGCTGCAGCCTGAGCCTGAACATCTACACCACAGTTAAAAAGCCCCTTAGCCGAGCCACTTGAACCTGAGTCAGCTGGCACAAGCCAGCCACAGGTTTTTAATTGCCATGGAGACAGACCCTTTGTGTCTCCTTTTCCCCATTGTTAAAAAAGAGGGTACTAGTTCTCACCTAACCCATGGGGGGGTATGAAAACTCAATAGTTATTGTTTGTAAAGCACTAAATACTTATATAGCAGTTCAGACATGCAAAGTATTGTTTGATCTCCCAAAGAGCACGTTGTGCCACTGTTCTTTTGTTAACGTGCGGCATGCAATGCAGCCCTTTGGAACATCTTCCTTTATTCTAGGTTCACCACTTATACACATACCTTTTTTGCTTTGCAGCTTCCCCCAATGGCTTCTCCACTTCAAATGTAAGGGTTTGACAACCCAGTAGGCGAAGGAGTGATTCCCAGCACGGGTAGACAGACAGGCACTAACTCTGCTCGAGCTAGCACCAGAAAATAGCAGTATGGCCACGGCAGGACAGGCAATGGCTCAGACTAGCAGCCCTCGTACTTACTCAGGGACTTGGGCAGAATTATAGTTGGACAGCTAGCCTGAGTTACTGCCCGTGCTGTTGTGGTTCGTGCACATGTACATTTGCCTGAGCTGGGAACTACTCGACTTGTAAGTAATCTATAATCATTATGTACAACTATCTATGGTCATGAGTCAAAAATCTATAATCATTATGTACAACTCATGACTATGGTCATGAGTCAAAAATGTACCTTTCAGAATCTTCTTAAGGGGTTAAAACATACTGAAAATGGAGTTATTACTGAATCCCGAATGATATTGCTGCATAGCGAACAAATTAAAGCACTCTTTTAGCCTAGTTTGTTATGGTAGGGTTGTGTGTTTTGTTTTTGTTTTTTAAAGCGCTGCCAGGCTTTATAAAGCATTATAGCATTCATAGTTAAAGCTGGAGTGCCAGCATAATGCTCCAGAAAGAATAATTAATACTGGGCAAAATTGCTAACCCCAGGCAGGCTCTGTGTCCATTGGTGAAACCCAGATCTGAATCGAGCTTCATGAAGTTCCCTGAAATTGTATGGAAAGGCACAAAAAGCTGTCATTCAGCTAAGCAGTGGAATCAGTGCTGGAGCACATATTTCAAAACTATAATTAAAAGGAAACATACATTTCATGTGACTCCAGGACTAACGCAGCCAGGCATTGATTTGGATGTATTGAGCTAACGTAGCTGACTTCTTCCCCTAATGGAAGAGTAGAATAGAAACGGTGGCTCTATATTTTACACATGATATTGTTACAGCTGGGCAATTTTTTTTGAATTAAATACTTTCCGGAAGAAATATGGAGTTTTGTCAACATTGACATTGTTCATGGGAAAAAGTCAATTTCACTGGCACAGATGCTATATGTTGTACCCAGCTGTGGGTGTGTAAATTGATCCCAGCTCATCTGTGCCTCTATTCTGATGCAGAACAAGCCCAAATTTTGAAAACCCGAAGTTTCTAGCTAACTAAAAAAATGCAATTTTCAGGCAGCCGTACTGGCAACTGCTATTCCAACATACGGCCTAAAAGAACACTTGGGTTTTAACAGCCTGGGCACATGTATGGGTGGGGAAAAAAGTCACACACTCCTCAAACAACTGTTCATGATCCACAAAAGCCCAGTCACGCACTGAGAGCCCAGTTCCCCAGGCTTTGTGCACGAGGAGATTAATGTCATTCTACGTGCCACGAAAGTTCGAAGAAGATTTGGCTTCTATGTTCTATTGTTATTGCAATATCTCCTGGAAGCCCCGCCCCCGACTCCCCCTCCCCCCCCCCCGGGGCCAACCACAGTCATGATGCCAGTCTTCTACTGCAGCGTCGCCTTGTCCTGGGTCTCTGCCCCAGGAGCCCTACAGATAGTAGAGATGACCCAGAGTATCTTTTGTTCACTATGTGCAAGGCAGGGACGTCTGTCTGGCCCTTATGCAGGCTGTGTTCTATTGGGTCCGAGCTGCTTCAGCCTTCCTCGCACTCTACAGCTGCGAAAGGCCTGGTCCTTAGTTAGATGCTTTGATCTGATGCCTTTTCATCTCATCAGTGCATCCACTGGTCTTAGTAGTCGTGGTATTCAGTCTACCGCCTTTCTTAATATACAGGTTGGTTTGTGGAGATTATAGGAGATTTGTGGGCCAGATCCTCAGCTGGTAGAAGTAAGAATACCTCCTTTTAAGTCAGTGGAGCTCTGCTGATTGACCCCAGTTACACATCTGGCCATTGTATGAGTATTCAGAATATCTGCAGTTACCTGAGTTCTAGGATGGACAACTCAAACTCCTGTGGGTGGCAGGTTTACTCACATGAGTGGCCATGCTGTAGGTCTTGGTCCACTACTTGTGTGAATGAACGTGTGCCAGCTTGAATCAGATCTGTTCCTCTGCAGCTCCTGCCCTCAGAGTGTGCCGCTGTGTGAGGAGTCAGTCACTGGTCATTTGATTCCTAAGGGAAATGAGCCGCCATTGGGGGCAAGGCGATCTGATCACTACCAAGAGACATACTGCCATCCAGGCATAAACTCCCAAATCCAGGCGATTGTGCTCTGTTAACTTGCTGACCCTCGGCTTCCAGAGGCTGGCTCCCTTCCCATGAGGTTCCAGGCAGGATTCAAGTGAGATTCTGCAGGAATTTGGCTGGAAATGTGGGTGTATATTGCATAATCAGAGCCAGAGTAATTTAGGACCTAATTCTGCCTTGATTTATAACCTGTTGAAGCCACCTGAAATCAGTGTGTTGCCTAGGGGCGTAATTTGGGGTAGAATGCAAAATCCTGCAGGTTGATAGTTGTTCATTATGAATATTTCAAACCTGTAATTAGCAAGTTGCTGGTGTTTCCTTCTAGAATAAGGACGTTCCCTGACACTTGATTTGTCCTCTGGAAGGAGATCTCAAGCTCCTGACAGATGGCTGGGGGGCTGCTGCAAGCTCTGGATTATGCCAGCCAATTTATGAGGACTGAGACGCCTTAAGCTGACATGTTTCAGAATCGGGGGGGGGGGTAGGAGAATCATGAGGCACTGGATATCAATAATGCATCTGTATCCCTCATGGGTAGGCACAGTGCTTTTTCCCTATTCTCCCACACTATCCAATAAAGCTACGTGAATTCCACTGGCATGGGAGCCCCTCACATTTAATTACGATAAAGCTAAAGGAATTACTATTAATAGCTTTCATATACCAATGCAGACTCTTTGTAGTGGATGGGGAGAAATGAATATGTGAGGAATCTAATTTTAAGTTCAATTCCTAAAATGTTAAGGAAGGAAGGTGCTAGTTTTCCTCCAGCTGCTTGACAGTAACATGCATGATTATTGTTATTGAGGGAAAAGGGGGAAATGGAGACTAAGCAGAAATTGCAGTTCTAGAAACTGTGCCTTATAAATTATGCCAATAAAAGAAGCAAATGCTGCTTGGTTTTGTATTACATTTGTAATGCTTGACTTTCAAACTGAACTGACAAATAAATGTACTTCCAATGCAGGGCAAAGCAGTTGGCTTTGCTTTCAGGAGACCCTATCAGTTAAATGAAATGTATAGATACCTATGTCATTATGGGATGTATTTTACGCAGATGATTGTGCACAGAGCAGGAGAAAGGAATTGATGATTAAGAGGACCATATTCATTAGATTCGTTAGATTTGTAAAAATTAAAATTACTGAACTTTTTTTTTATTTATTTTATCTTTAAAAATTCTTTTCTCTTACAACTTCCAGTAGTTCCAATTTTTTTAGAAATCAGAAAAGCTCATAAGAGACTGCTCCAGACTATTATTGAATATGCCTTGGGTCCCTCTTATTGGATACAAATGAGACGAGTCCCAGCTCCTTCCCCCTGCTGCTTAGACTATGTCAAAAACGTGGTTTTTGCTTGCAAATGTTAAAGAACCTGCTTTTCTGATTATCGGAAACTAACCATGAATACTACTCTTTTCAGTTCAAGTCAGAATTGTCACCTTATTTGTATCGCAGAACTACTGTGTAAGCTACGAATACTCATGCTGCTATAATGAGTGTGATAACATCGCCTTAAATGTATATCAGAACATCAGAAATCTATTAAACAATAATGGTTTCTGAGCAGTGGACCTCATCAGTGCCTGCTGTTCTGTGCACATAAGCCTGGCAGATCTTATTCAGAATCCTTCTTGGCTACTACTCAAATCTGGACATTAGAACGCTGTTTTCTCTACACCGAAGTCAGCCTCCAAATGGTCATTATGTATCCAACAACCTGGGATCAAATTTATGCATAGATCTTTGATCCTGTTGATTATTATTTTGGCTGGCAAATAAAGTATGTAGTCCTCTGCCTAATGGCCGTAGAACATCAAATGAATCTCCATCTCTCTATCCACTATTTCCATGTGTGGTGAGAGAGTGGACCACAATACATCAGTGATTCCAAGAATGAAGGCTGCATCTTTTCCACCTGATATGAACTTTATTTCTCTACAGTTTGAGATATGTACATTTATCACGCAGTATGCGAAAATGCTCTCTTCTATTCATATCATGGTTCTAGAAATCCTCTGGACGCAATACAGGGTTGGCACACAAGCTTCAGAAAGCCCTCGTTGTATCATGAAGACATCTGAAGTAGGAACAATTCCCTGCTGCAATGGCAGCATGTCACCATTTTTGCCTATTATCCATCATCCTGTGGGGGATACGCGAGATGGATTTTATACTACATTAACAAAAAAGGCCCAAACTTGAAAAGATATGTAGGCATTGCAATGCTGAGTGTCAGAACCCCTAACTTATTTGGGAGACTACCTCCTAAATGCTAAGTGGTTTAGGAGCTTAAATCTCATTTTCAAAGGGAATTTAGGCATTTAGTCAATGGGATTTTAGAGCTAAGTGCCTAAAATCCTTTTGAAAAGGAGATTTAGCACCTACATCAGCTTGGCATTGCAATACTGAGTGCAGCAGCACCTAAATACCTTTGTCAAAAGCACCTGCCAGACTTTTAATCCTTCCAGGTAACTATCTGCATTTTCAAGCACCTAAATACCTTTAAACATCTGGTCCAAAGTTTCCAAAAGATCCAGCCACAGAGCAGATCATAAGTAATTTTAACCTGAAAGGATCGAGTGAGATCTGGACTTATAAATGTATAACTAGAGCCAATTAAAATACAAGTACACAAAATACAGCAATAACTTACAATGTTTCCATTTGAATTCCAGGAAATTTATCCTTGATTTTAAATGTCCCACAATTTTGTTTCTGCTCTCCGTATTGTCAATGTCTCCTTTTCAAAGTCAAGAATTGAAATTCTTTGGATGTATTTGATGGATGTATTTATGTTGCAAACTTTCTGCGCTTTTATTGCTCCTGAAGAAACAAGCTAATGGAGCCTTGAGAACCCCAGGGCTCTTCTAGGAAAATTAAATCTTCATTGTGATGTGTTGGTGCATTAGTTAGCCAATACATACTGCTCAAGTCCAATGGCTATCCTGACCTAAGACTGCAGATGACGTTGCCCAAGAGAGAAGTTTCCTAAAGGAGAACTAGTTCAACCATTGACAGATATTTCCCCAAGGACACAAATTGAATTATTAAACTCTACCCAAAATCTTCAAGTTTAAATGACAGATATCTAACTGCAGATAGCAAGCTATAAAGCAATTTAGGGTGGGCTATTTTTCTTGCTTTGTTTTGAATATTTATTACATATATTGCATTTTTAGAATTCCCCCTTCCAGACCCCTCTCCCCCCCAATTCAGGAAAGCACTTAAAGACATGCAGCAGGTCTCCTAGTCCACAAATAAGCCAGCACTTAAAATGGGTCTGTCTACACTAGAAAGTTATAGTGGCATCTGTTGGGGTATGCAAACCACCACTACCACCCCTGAGTGACGCAGCTATGTGAACATGACCCCCCTCCCTGCCTCAACAGAGCAATACCAACAGAAGAATGCTTCTATTACCGTAGCTAGTGTAGTTTGGGGCGGTGGTGTTCTTACACTGACAGAGAGATTCCTGTCAGTGTAGGCTGGGGCGACACTATGGGGCTACAGCATCATAGCGCTGCTAATGCAGCAATGCTGGTCCAGTTGCCGTAGTGTAAACTTACCCCTAGTCTTGCTGGGCAGATCACAGCACTGCATGGCTGTCTCCCTGCACCAGCTGCCAAACTTTATAGCTAAATTAGAACTGCACAGATGGAGGGCTACTAGGATTTAGAGCTGAGCAGACAATGGATTCCCTGTCCCATGCAAATTTGAGATTTAAAATATTTTCTCCTGTGCCACAGCAAGATGAAGCAGAGCTCTTTCAAAGTGGTATCCATGGCAATTAATCAGATTGACACACTGGGTGGGAAAGGACTGTCAAACCCTTACCCCTTGCTTCACTTTGGATTCTAGCTTCCATGAAGATCAGTGCCCTCAACTCCCCAGGAGTTACTAATATGGATTCAATTGAGCGCATGTAGCACCTTGCAAACTCAGGCCAGGTAGACTCTAGCCCCCTCCCACCCCAATGTTATGGCCAATCACAGGACACGACTTGCTTTGGAAACATCCTTTAATAGCTGTAGGGATTAGTGCTGAGAGATAGAAGGCACTGCTCGTACCAGCACCTAAGTTGATCTTGTGTTTTAAAACCCATGGCAGTGATTCACAGAGCCAGGGACTACAGATGTGTGCTGTGGCATTAAAAACAGCTTTACAGATGTTTGGGCTCAGGCTGGAGCTGGGGGGGGTCTGAAGCTTGGGGAGGGAGAAGGACCAGGGTCAGAACTCCAGCCAGAGCCATAATGTCTCTGTTTTATCTGCAAGTAATCCACTAGTTTCCATAATAATTCATTGCTAGTAACTTAATGGCACTCTTTATTAGATACGCAGTTATGTAGACAGAGCATCTTCAATCGGGTCAACCTGTCAGTCTAACCAGAAACCAACTGCCTCCTCCAACAGTCAGCTCTCGCACCTCGATTCTATTCCTTCTCTTAAACCCGCAGTAACACCACATCGCCTCTCTTTTAAGCACAAATATATTTGTATAGATCCATCAGAATGAACTTAATAGCTTTCCTTAAGTCTTTTAAATGATCTCTTTGGCTGGACGCCATGATTGTGTAGCTTCTAGATTTGCTGCATTACTGAAGAGGTTCTTATTACTTAGAGGAATGATGTCATTTTCATTTTTTTGCTGCTTTCATTGCTGTACTGTATCTTTTCTTCCTTCAGCTGAGTCTGGTCTTGCAGGTAGCAATGGCAAAATGTCTCCAATTTCATCTATGCACTTGACCATTATTAGTCATGACATCATACGATTGTGGTAATACCGCATGTAGTGCTGAATTCTCTTAAAACCACAGTAAGACCACTGTCTACACAGGTGTTCTTAGCATCAGGATATGACCCTGAGTCCGTAGACCTGGGCTCTGTGACTCACTGCTATGGGTTTTAAAACACAGTAGACATACTGTCAGAGTATTTCCTGCAAAGAATGGAAATCCTCCTATGTAGGACACCCTTGTAAGCTACTTAATATCATGGGTAGGGCTCTGATTCAGCAAAACACTTAAGTATGTATTTAACAAGAAGCCCTCATTGACTTCTTACAGAAAAAGGCATAAAAAGATCCAATGGCTAGAAGTTGAAACGAGACAAATTCAGAACAGAAATAAGGCACACTTTTTATAACAGTGAGCATAATTAACCATTGGAACTACTTACCCAGGTTCGTTCTGGATTTTCCATCACTGACAATTTTAAAAATCAAGACTGTGTTTTACTAAAAGATCTGCTATAGGAATTATTTTGGGGACGTTCTCGGGCCTGTGTTATACAGGTCTGAATAATTCATCACAGTGGCCCTTCTGCCTCAGAATCTGTGGAGGATTTTGCTGAATCAGGGTCCCAGCTACTTTCCCTGATTAAGGGCCTGATCCAAAGCCCAGTGGAGGTGCTGGAAAGAGTCCCTTTGCCTTCACAGGGCTTTGAATCAAGCCCAAAGGCCCACACATTAAGAACAATGGAACTGCTTCCCATCTTAAATTAACACGTGGTGCAGGAGTAGAGCCTAAGAAAAAATGTCATTAAAAAAAGTCTGAAGAGTTCAAATTAAATGTGGACTGAAATTACAGGCACAAAATGTACATGGTGAAGTCAGTGGGGTTGCAGAGATGTAAATGAGTGCAGAACTTCACTGAGCCTCTCAGATTCTAAAAAAGATAAAATTGCATTCTCTAGGCTAGGCTCAGGAGAGACGTCTCATTTTCATTCAGGTTTATCCGTCACCATTAAATTAATTTAAGACTCATGATTAATTCAATTCCATTTCTTGATGTGAAAATTGTTATTATAACTTAACTTAAACAAAAAATGTATGAAAAACGTCTTTACGTCTTGCGATCAAATCAGGGTCTCCCCTTTAATATATGATATTTTGCCAATTTTCCCCTCATTTCAAATTACAATGTAATTATAACAAAAATGACATCAACACTCCAGAGAAATTCTTCTGAAACAGTAAGTGTTGCCCATGTGGACAAAACCTTAGTGGAAAGGCTAGAATTTGTCTTCTCAGGAGACAGAGGCTGGCTTCTTGGATTAATTCTCCGGTGGGAGGGCATGTGCAGTGATCTGACAAGCGAGAGAGGCCAGGGGCAATTGCTGTCCAGGGCATCTTCAATCTCTATAGAAAAATGTTACCATAAAGCAGTATAGTTATTTATTTATATGTAAGCAGCTCAAAGATGCAGTGACCTAGCACTCCCTTTAGCAAACTGTAACTCACTTGGGGTTTAGATAGCAAGGCTCCTTCAAACCCTTGTCCTGAGGCAGAGGAAGTGCTAGCTGTTTCAGGAGCACGAAGAAAAGGAGAGAGGGCCAGGGTGTGTGCGTGTGCGTCTGGAGCTCCAGACAGAAGGGCTACAGTGAGTCACAACATAGCTGCAGAGAACCAGACTGGAGACCGGGAAGGACAGAGCGGCCGACTGGGGATGGCCCAGGACAGGAACCAGGAGGACCACCATGCCAAGGAGGACTCATCCCAGAAGGGCAAACCAGAGGTGGACCCAGGATCACTGCTGCCTGGAGCTGTATGAGGTTGTGAGTCCTCGGGCTTACCATCTTGCATTTGGAATAAGGAGGGAGGCTGTAGCTAGCTAAGCGGGGAGGCTGTCACTGAGTGCATTTGCAGAGAGTGACAGAAGAGGGCACCGGGGCTGGGGAGGGAGGATTTGCTGGGGAAAGTTTACTGGTACAGAAGATGACCAAAAGCACCCAAGACTCACTGCCAGACAGTAATGCTGTCCAGGATTCATAAATTGCATTGCTCGTCATCTGCCCTCTCATATTGTGCTCCCACTGGGCTTGTGGGGCCTCAGGGGGGATGTAACCTGTTTTGCCACTCCCCTTATCTTCCCCCCGGTTCTCTATTTCCTTTTCCTATACTCAGTGCACTGTGTGTGTGTTTACTCCAAGGGGTGTGGAGCAGGTGCCCCTAGAGTGTTCCTGCATGCACCTTTTCTTGGCCCGGTCTGCCTGGAAAGCAGACTCCATCTTGGCCAGGAGGGTTCTCAAGTTACAAACCATTTCACAAACAGCCAATTTTATAATCGATGACTGGACAGGAATAGAGAGGGAGAGCTGGAATACAGTGCAGAGTGGTAATAAAAGTCTGAGTGGCACAGCTATTAAGTAGTTATGCAAATTATCCCAGCTGAGCACAGCTAAAGCTTTTATACCAGTGTTTTTCAACCTTTGCTACCAGGGACCAGCTTCCTATACTGTGTCGGGGAGATCTCAGGGACCGGTGCCATTGAGAAACACTGCTTTATATCACTCCATAACACTGTGTATTTTCCATATACCACATAAGCTATAGAAACCTGCTTCAGCAACGGAGGTACATCTACAATGCAAACCCGCAAAAAACAACCACCCAAAAAAAAAAGAACCTCCCCCCACAAACCAACCCCAAAAACACAGCGGTGGGCCTCAGTGCCTGGGTCAGATAACTCAGGCCTGTCCTACAGGGCCTAAAACAGCAGTGGAGAGTTTCCCATTTGGGTTGAAGCCTGGGCTCTGAGACTGGGTTTTGGAGTCCGGGTTCTAATCCAAGTGGGATCCTCTACACTGCTATTTTTAGCTCTGCAGCACAAGGTCCATGAGTCTGGGTCAGTCCATCTGGGCTCTGAGACTCACCAGTGTGGGGTGTTTCTTTTCTCCTGGAGTTCAGGGGTCAGTGTAGAAAGTGCCGTAAGGCACATGACTTCACTGTCTGTGGGATGCAAGAAATAGACATGGTAGATGTTTTCTGCTTCTAAATTGCACTGTAAAACATTGCTAGCATGTACACATGAAAGTCACAGATCAAATGTAAATGAGTGCCGATGGCATCTGGTCTGATCAAATGTCTTAAATTAAATTAAGGCAAGCAACAATGGAGCAATTAAAGCTTCTTTAGAGTAATGGAGGTACTGATTTTGAAACTGAGAAGTTGGAACAACCTCTCTTGGACCAGCATCATCAGGGGAAGTGTTTGGGTGCAAACTGTGTGGCTCCTGTGTGATGGAGGCCAGAATCTGGCTCCTTATGTTTAAGTCTTTTGAGATTATAGATAAAAAAATCAAAGCCTTATATATCAAGAAATAGTTTATTAATTCAAGCCTCATTAAAAAGGCATTAAGTTTAACTTAACCATAATATACATTGTTCTTTTCAGACCTTGCACTGTGGAATATGTTTTAAGTTGTTATGCTTTCGAGATTTTCATTAGCAACAAAACTCTTTCTGAGCTGAAATGTGAGTGTTCCCTAGAGCGTAGAGGAGCTGAAAAGAGGAAGAGGGAACATGTAATGAACTGATCTGAACAAAATGAAGGTCAGAGTCAACATTCATGCAGAAAGGAGGTCGCCTTAGAAAGATGTATTATTAAATAGGAATTGGAGTGCATGCTTGAACAAGTGGCAGGAGGAAATAGCTGCTTAGCACAGGTAGTAATCAAATAGTAAATATCAAGGAAAGCACTTGGCGAGGATGAAGAACATCTGAAAAGTTGAAATGCATCATAGACACAATATCACACTGGCTTGGGAAATTACCTGACCAGTAAGTCGTCAAACTCTCTATCAGTGTGAGCTGGCATAGCTCTGTTATGCTTAATGGCACTATGCCAGTTTACACCAGGCAAGGATATGGACATATGTTTTGGGGGGGGGTGTTTAAATGCAGATGTATGTATGATTTTGTTGTTTCCCAGTAAAACGGAGCTGAGGCTTACTATCAACAAAGAAGTATAGAAGGAGGAATGGCAGCTTTATGTTGCAAAAGAAGCAAGAAACAAACAGATGAGAAGTTAAAAGTAAAGTAAAAAACATCACTCCGATGATCAAATGAATGACAAGGGGGAGGAAAAATCCTCTCCAGACAGATATCATCATCATGTGGACAAAGACTAACCACGGATGGTGAAGGCTGATCAGCAACACATTCATTATCCTGGAGGGAGAAAAAATACTGTAGTAAACTCTGAGCATCACGGCTGCAGAGAGCTGTGAGTAGACGTGAGCAGGTAAATCATCAAAGCGAAATGACTGACAGACATACTTGTGTGTACCATCTATCAACAGCATGCCTTGTGCTCTTCAGCTGCAAGCTGAGAGGGAGATAATAAAATTTTAACGATTGTCGGTGCTCCTTGCAAAGCAACATCAACAACAAAAAAACCCACCACACCACAGTGTTCTCCCGTATGTTTGATGTTGCAAAGTTATTCCATTCCCCAATTCATCTGGGAAGTCCCAGAAAGAAGGATCTGCTACTAAAACACAGCTAGAATGATGGCCATTGGTACTCGCTCTGATTTTCGCTTCCCCTCTCCTGCAGTTTGTTTTAAGCAAATCTCTTCATCCCTCGCCTGCTGCCCCAGAAGAATTTTAATTTTCAAACTCAGTAAGTTCAATAACCTGATGCAATGAACTGCAGCCTCAGTCAGCTTATAATACCTATATTTCTGTTTTGAATGCAATTTACATATATTTAACACTTACACCTAGTTATCAGAAAGATTTTATTAGTTATCAGCACACAGTAAAGATTACAGTTACTACTCTGCAACGTGGCAAGAAATATAAGCATTTGCCTAACGGAGTAATATTGGCACCGCCAATGACCTTTGAATGTAGTCACAGAGTATGTGTATACAAAATACAGAACTGTATCCAAACTACAGGAAGCAAGGGTGGAAAGCTGACCTGTGATTTGTACTATGGTTTGCAGTCCCGCATGAACATAACAATTAGATTTATAATTGTTGATCGCAATTCTGTTCTTAGTTACTAAAGTGCAAATCTGGAGTAACTCCATGGAAACCAAAGGTGTTTCTTGGACTTCAGATTGGTGAAATTGAGAGCAGATCTGGGCTGACCCCTCATGGTGCCCACGTGAGGCTAGGAAATGTGTGCGAGAAAGTCAAAGTTTAAATATCAGTGCGTGTCTATGGACTAACACATGATCAAATGGCTTAACAAAATGGTGAAACAAACAGCCCTTTACAACAGTTATATACTAGCCTTTGCTCCTACATTTAGGGATGGGCAAACTCAATTGGCACTATTTCAAACCCTCTCAAACCCTGACCATTTGACATATGAGGTATGTCTACACTGCAGCTGGGATCAAGTCTCCCATTCCTGGTAGACAGGCTCTCAAATCCACCCAACTCCCCCCCCCAAAGGTTCACAGCTCAAGCTCCAGCCTACGCCTGCTATTTTTAAGGGCACTAAGCTGAGTCCCACTAGCAGGAGACTGCCTACCCGGCTGGGAGGCTTGCTTTTAGCTTCAGTGTAGACGCACCCACTAAGGTCATATCTACATTAGAAGAATAAAGTGAGTTGACTGATCTGGCTTTAAACTCAGCTACCATGATTTTGGACAATAAGGGCCAGCTCCTCAAAAGGTACTTAGGTGCCTAACTCCTAGTGAATCAGGAAGAGCAGGGACTTGAAACAGGGTTTCCCACATCTCAGATGAGTACCTTAAGAATTCTGAAAGGTCTCAGTTTCATCCCTATCTGGAAAGGGATTCTTTTTTTAAATCTAAAAAATTTTAGCAGGATGGGAAAACCGTATTTCATCCAGCCCAAGTATGCAGAAAATGAAGAGCAGACACGTGCCCGAATGAGGTAAGCTTACCTGTGCCCAAGCCTCCTATCTATACTTGCCTCCATTTAACTTTAATGTGGTCCCTAATACATAGCAGAGGCTTTGCAGCATGTGTTTAGTAAATCACTCTTGGGAGGAAGGGTGGAGAAACAAGTGGAGAAAACAGATTTACAAACTGGAGTTACTTTGACAAACCCCCAAACAGTCTGAGATGTTAGCAAAACCTCAAACTTTACGGGATTCATTCATGCCACTAGATAACTGTCAATATATCTTCACTTCCTCCTACAGATGATAGCCATTTGTCACCTAGTGACCTGAAAATGATCAGACTTCAATAATTCCTATTGGTCAATGCAAAGCACGTGGTCTCTCTTTGCTTTCTCACGTAGTCCGTGAACTACTTTATCTCACAGTGCAGATCAATGTCCCCTAGATATTCACGGCAGTTTACAGATATACAAACGAGTCAAGGTCCCTGAGGTGTACTGAACTTCCTTGTTCAGAAGAAGCTTGTAACTGGCCTTTAACTCTAAAGACGTATGCTTGCTTCTTAAAAAATTGCCTTCACTTCAGTAGAATATCCAATTCAGATTTTACCCATTCCACATGTTTACGAAGTTCAGCTGTTAACTTTAATAAGGCTTCATTTCATAAATGGAAACACCCACAAAGATTTTTTAAAAAGCTAACTTCCAGGTGTGAATTTTAGAGGGTACATCTATGAGCTTTCACAGAGGAGCATCTTGCTGCATGGAAGGTCCCATTGACTTAACCGAGGCCATTTGTGACATGAGAATACCCAACATAAAAACAGGGTCTAATCTGGCCCAGGTATAGTAATTTATTCCAGCAGTAGTTCCACTGAATACTTCTGAGCTACTTTAAAGCATCCATTGTATTTTTTACCTGATTTTTATCCTAGGCTTATAGGGTGGTGTCAGGTTAATATAAAACCTTGCAGTGAGCTAGCGTTTCCTTTACCTAGTGCTTCAGAGTACACTTCCTATGCACACACACAATTCAGTCTGAGGATTTTCATCTAGGATTGCGGAGTCAACCTCCCCACAACCAAGTTGAAAAAGAGCAGAAGGAATTAACTGAATTCGTAAGCACTGACTTCATAAAATCTATAATGATAAAGAAACAACAACTTATTTCTACTACATAACAAGGCTACTTCATAATCCATACATTATTTTCACAGGTAAAATAGAAACAAAAGAAAAATTAAACTTAAACAGGCCAGACTCACAGCAAGAAGTAAGTCAGAGTTCCCAAAGCTTAGGCTGATTTTACCTCAGTCTCAGAGTGTTTGTTCATCCATTCTACAGTGTGCAGAGTCTAAAACACTGCAGTAATGCCCTCCCTCCTCTTGCTCACAGAAATCTCCATTTGGGACCCACACAGACTCTTCCATCACACTGTGGAATCACTCCATTAGCTAGTCAGCTAACTAATTAACCAACCAATCAGCATTACACTTATAAATTAATAACTGATGCAAAATGCTTCAGTCAGGGTGGAAACAGGCTGCTTTCTGCTTCTGAGCGTCTCCCAGCCCATGCCGGTCACAAGTTTTTTTGTAAAGCAGCTGCCCTAACTACTAGACCTCAGTGAACAATTAGTCCAGATATAGGGAGCCCATTGGGCATGCCCAAATTACCACACCCAATTCCAGAAACTTCTGGGTATGGAATGTTAATTGTGAGTCTATCTAGCAACAACGATCCAGAGATCTCTAGATCTCTAGGCATGTGACTTACAAATAAGAGATGCCATCACGGTTAAAAAATATGTATTATATTTTTATTATATATTTAAATACACACACATTCCTTCACTTGTGTTATTAACACGGTGGGTTTTTAAACACACTTTCAGCAATCTAGTTTCCCTTTCATTATTTATTCTGGTTTTATGACTTTTTTCCCCTTCGCCCCATTGACAACGGGCACAGATTAGTCAGTTTTAGTTTATACATTTCTGGCGATTTCCACTTTTTGGCCACCAGGCATGAGCACAGTGTTGTGGTTTCTGGATTACAAACACTGATAGGGAGTATTTCAAATCCTAAAAATAAATGGATTTCTTTGGAATTTTAGAAGGTCACAGAGTTGCATTATTCTCAGAATTTGTGAAAGCTTGTTTCTTTACAAAACCTACCTTTGGGGCCTAAATCAGTCTGACAGTTTCGCCTTTTAAAAATATCTTTAGAGAATGGGGAGGGGGAGGGGTTTTGGGGGAATTTAAACTTCACTAAGGAAAGGTGCACATCCCCTGATCATACACATATATGATGAACCTCAAAGAGCACTGTGAAGAAATCCAGAATGGGGCATTATATGATCAGAATTAATGGACAAAAGCATGACTATAAACAGACAGTAGGTTTCTCTCATAACCAGAGCTTGTTAAATAGAGTCCGATAGTAGATAGAAATGAAATCATAACATGTATTTATCCATACTTCACTTCCCTACTTCATGAGCTTCAAACTGGAGTTCAACATTTAATCCCACTAGAGAGCAAAAAACTGGGAAAAAGCCAGCAAAATGTCAGGCTATATTGTGTTATAGGAAAAATTATATAAATTTTTCGAGAAACAAGTTATTTCACTTGAGTTATTAACCTATTATTAGGATCTACTTTTCTATTGAAATGTTAATCTGGGCATCGCTATAAAAGTCAAAACTGCACACATTTTACTGTGCTCTGCTATTGAATCCAGGACTGGAAAACATGGCTGAAAAGCATAGTGGAGATATGTTGTAAATTAAAGTATAGCTTAAAAGCATGCAAAGTATGAAATGGT
Source organism: Mesoclemmys tuberculata (assembly GCA_007922155.1). Taxonomy (NCBI): domain Eukaryota; kingdom Metazoa; phylum Chordata; order Testudines; family Chelidae; genus Mesoclemmys; species Mesoclemmys tuberculata. Next base: position 7,513,726 of record ML675622.1, on the reverse strand, counting down.
GTAGGTCAACATAGCTCAACTGAAGTCAATTGAGCCATGCAAGTTTACAGCAGTTGAAAAGCTAGCCCCAGATGATTAGGGTAATGTTTTTATTTCTATAATTCTTTTTTTTTTTTTAGATCACACAGGGAAAGTTGCAAGAATTACACAGCTCTAACCTGAATGCTGTTTCACCATGAAGTCATCAAGTTTGCCCATCTTCATTGAGACTGCAAATTAATCACCAAAAAAGGCCTCTGAAGAATTTCACCTCAACATCCAAAGCCCTGAAACACCTGAAACTGTCTGTTGCGGATCAGATTAGACAAATTAATTTTTAACAAAATTGCCTGATGACATATCACATGTGACAGTGCAATGCCTTTATTATGCACAATGACGTTACTAGGCGACGTGTTGCATTCAGAGATCACCAGGCGTTTAATTGCCTGTCACCACAGAAATAATTTTAAAATCTTTCCATGGTTGAAGTTTCTTTATTTAGAATACAATGTGTCTTCTGGGAAAAAAATATTGCTGTTGGCCTTCTAAAAAGGAGACACAACAACATTTTATTTATATTTATAGCTGTACAAGTGGGACCTCTCTTACACTGTCAGTACCACTTACAATTAATTAAAAATGCAGTCAGTCAAAACAGAAGGGAAGCAGATGTGCTACCACAACAGAGATCCAAAGATATACCATCATCCTTCCTACACATCACCCTTCAAGCAACATTTCCCTCCCCAGAAGTTCCCTTAAGCAGCTAAAAACATAAGAACAGCCATCCAGGGTCAGACCAGTAGTCCATCTAGCCCACTATTCGGTCATCAGTGGCCAATGCCAGGTCTTCAGAGGGAATGAACAGAACAGGTCATCATCAAGTGATCCATCTTGTCTCCCTTTCCCAGCTGCTGGCAAACAGAAGGTAGGGACACTTCAGGGCATGGTTTTGCATCCCTGCCCATCCTGGCTAATAGCCACTGTTGGACCTTTCCTCCATGAACTTATCTAGTTCTTTTTCAAACCCTGTTATTGTCTTGGGTTTCACAAAATCCTCTGGCAAAGAGTTCCATAGCTTGACCATGCATTGTGTGAAGAAATACTTCCTTTTGCTGCCTATTGATTACATTTGGTGACCCCTATTTTTTTGTGTTATTTACTCCTTCTCATAACACTTCCTTATTTACTTTCTCCACACCAGTCATGATTTTATAGACCTCTATCTTATTCCCCCCCCATGTCTCTTTTCAAAATTGAAAAGTCCTAGTCTTATTAATCTTTCCTCATTGGAAGCTGTTTCCATACGCCTAATCATTTTTGTTGCTCTTTTATGTACCTTTTCTGATTCTAATATATCTTTTCTCAAAATGGGATGACCAGATCTGCATGCATTCATTATTCAAGATGTGAGCATACCATGGATATAGAGAGAGGCAATATGATATTTTCTGTCTTATTATCTATCCCTTACCTAATGATTCCCACCTTCTGCTAACCTCTTTTGACTGCTACTACACAATGAGTGGTTGTTTTCAGAGAATTATCTGCCATGACTCCAAGTTCTCCTTCTTGAGTGGTAAGAGCTAATTAAGACCTCATCATTTTATATGTATAGTTGGGATTATGTTGCACTGAAAGTCAACAGCTGGAGGCTCCTTTGCACCAGGGAGTTGGTGATAGCATTCCAAAGGAAAGCAGCCCTCACAGAAAACATGGTTCTTCACAGCCCTCTCGCTGTTATACCAACGGGACTCCATCTCTGAGATTCCACCTCACAGGGAAAGCAATGATCTCTCAAGGAAGCTGCCTTAAGTTGTTTTCTGGGCAGGGATTTTGGGATTCCCATTGAGAAGCCGCCACATTGTACTGTTAGTACAAAAAGGATGCATGTTAAGAATCTAGTCTGTCCTGTTCCATTAATCTTGTGATCAAAGCTTAGGCCCTGGTTTTCAGGGTTGTCTGGTGGAAGGGACTGTTCTACTGGGCTGTTACCCAAACAGAGTGTGCTTAGCCAAGGCTGGGCACATTTGAAAATCCCATCCATGTTCTATAGCCTGAGCAAAATTGATTGCTCCCTGATAGCAAGATGTCTCTTGACCCTTGTGTCAGGTGTGCATGCAGTGATCACAACTCCTGCTACACCATGTGAAAATTCTATAGAAATCAGAGGTGTATGGAATTCCATCAAAGATGTCCCCTCACCCCTCTTTGATAGCTGTACCTGTACTGAATATTAACAGGACAATGAAGCAGTTACTAGGATAGTTGCACTAACAAGGAGTTAAAACAATGACTTTTTTTTTTTTAAAGAGGCTTACTGAATTAAAGTTAAATCAAGCATGTCAAATACAAGAACAAGAGTGTAAGCCGGTGGCACAGTCCGGCCATGGCGTCGCAACCCTTCCTCAGGCCCTGGCTCCAAGGAAGGCCACAACGCCTTCCTTTAGAGGAATAAGCAGTGCCCGTTTACAAGTCTTTAGCCCTGGCCCCCAGCAGGGTGGGCTAGCAGGGCCTCGGCCCCCGGGCAGGGCAGGAAAGCAGTTTGTAGTCCCTGGCCTACAAGCCGGGCAGCTCCTCCAGGTCACGGCCAGCCTCAGGGGGTATTTCCCACCCAGGAGTCTTGAGTGGCTTGTTCCAGCTACTAGGACTCGGCAATCCGGGCAGGTTTTGGATGCTCCACTCAGAGGGTTAGTTGCTCCAAACAGGGTCTGGGTCACAGCCTCTAGCAGCAGCTTCCTTCCTACTGAGCTGCTAGGCAGGCCTTTTATAGTTCCCCTTCCTGCCTTGGCTTCGCCCCTCTGTTTCCAGGCCTGTAGTTTGGTCCATAGGTCCCTGTTCTGCCCAGGCGGGGCATCGCAACCCCTCCTCAGGCCCAGGCTCCAAGGAAGGCCACAGCGCCTTGCTACAAAGAGAAATACTCAATTTGTACTTTTATTTTTATTTTTAATGAAAATTGGACCAAGTTTAGGAAAAGTTAGAACCAGGAACTAAGCCATACTGGGCAGCACAGCTTGTTCATAAAGTTTAGAGTTTAAAAGGTAACAAGCACTTATCTTCATGCATAAATTCAGAAATATGTTTGCAAAGTTAAAGAGGCTTTTGTTTTAGTTACAACTGACAGTTCTGAGGCCCTGACCCTTTGTGTATGCTTATCCTTAAGTACATAAATTGTCCCACTGAATTTTATGGGTCTACTCATGAGCTTAAAGATAGACACACAAGAGAGTGTTTTCAGGACTAAGGTCTGTTAGGTGGGCGCTTACCTTTTTACTAAAAAGGAGAATGCCATTTTTGATAAAAGGTAGCAGGGAAGATTTTATAGCATAAAATATGTTACTACACTTCGATTCATGGATTCCAGGGCCAGAAGGAACCAATAATTGACCGCCTGCACACATGACAAATAAAATCTTCTAACAATTTCTGCATCACACCCACAACTTCTGTTTGGAGGGATGGTTGCTCATGTAGCTTTGCTTACAGCCTCTTCTCTTTTTATATAAAAAGAAAGTCAGTCATATCCTAAGTTCCATTCACTCTTCAAGAAGAAAACAGATTACTCAAAGGTGTTGTGCTGAATATAATAGAAAATGAAGCCTTCTGTTTTGCCCCTCTGGTCACAGAACAGGTTCAGCAAAGTTAGGGCATGCTAACCTGCTCTCATTGTCTAGCATGAGTTTTGGGACTATAAGGGTAAATATCAGATAGATGAAGCAATCTATGCCTATCCACCAAAGTACTATTACGACTCCCATCACCACAGTATCCGAACACCTCAAATCGTTAATGGATTTTATTCTTAGAGCATCCTTGTGGGGGTGGGAAGTACTACCTCATTTTACAGACTGGAAAAATAAAGGCCAGGGTAAATCAAATGACTCATCCAAGGTCACACAGGAAGTCTGTGGATAAGCACAGAGTTGGTCTCTTGAGTCCCAGTCTGGTCTCCTGTTCACTAAGTTATTATTTCTATCCCTCTAGGTTAAACTTCTCACCACAGAGATGTGCTTATATGTTCACAAAAACTGGGACAATACACACATAACAAACCTACGTTTCTGCCAACTGGTTTAATCTGTACTAGTATCAATCTACCAGCCTGCAGGCCCTATAGTAATTCTGTGTCCATGACCCATCTCTCTTTTCTGAGACTACCTATTAACTATAGCAGTAGTTTTTAATTGTATACACACTGATGCATCAGGGCCTGAATTTATATCAATCCAACTCATTTCACATCGGTCACCAGTTTTATGTCTTGTCTGATAAACTATTCATGGCAAAGCAACAATAAGAGAACATGGAAATAAATTATGTTTAATCAGTTAGGTCTTGTTTTAAATACGAGTTTTAGGAATTCTGAAAATATTGGGCCATTTGTCTCTTTTTTAAGCAGGTATTATCTTGATTTATTAGAATTTATCAAAAACATTTCCAATGGAACATTTTTCCCATTGGAAAATGCTGATTCAACTAAATGGAAAAAAATCATGGGAACATACTGATTTCATTTAAATTTTTTGAGGAGAAGTTACCAAAACATTTTGTTAACTTAACGCTTTGCCCTATCATCTCAGGAAAAGCTTTTTAAGAAGTCTCTTTCTGCAAGCTGGAGCAAATTTGTATATTTAACATTGCTGGTTTCTAATTTTATTATCGATCAGAGAGACAAGCACCAAACAGCCAGACCACATTATCAGTCCTGCAGTATTGTTCTGCTCACAAACCGAAGGGCTGAATCTAGTCCTGGTTTAGTGGGTTTTATATATATTTTATATACACACACTTTCATTCAGACTTTGAAGTTAGACAGTTAAAGATGTTATAAGTGGCACAATACCACGATGTGTAGGTATAAATTATACATTGTATCTTTAGGACCGAAAGAAGGTTTGAGGGTAAAAGGCTAGTGAAAATATGTATGCATGAACTAATGCTTTTTGAAAGATCTATTTTTAAAAAAGTTTCTGTACTCTAATGGTCTACAGTAGTAATAGCATGTAAAATTTATAAAACCTTTGATCAAAAGCACATCACTTTTAATATAATTTTATTTTGCTAGTATAGATTATAGAATAAATATCCAGAGGAGACAGTACAGTCTAATGGTTAGAGCTGTGAAATGGGTGTTAAGACTCCTGGATTATATTACTGTTTCTGCTGTATAAATTTGGGCAAGTTTTTTTTGGTACTTCAGTTTACCAATCTATTTCAGATAGATTATATAAAATATAAGAAATACTTTTGGGAGACAGGAGTGATTAATGTTTGTTAGAAATTCTTGTAATATGTCTTGATAAGGAGTTACCAAGGGTATTTAGCCTTAAAAAAATTGACACTTTTGCAGACAGAGCTTGGTTTCCATTATGTGCAACTATCTGAGAACAATTTATGTGAACTAATTTCAACCTACTAGGGGTTTCCAAACTGTTCACGTTGACTGTTTGCTGTTCATTATTCATGGTATATGAATAGTGATACAAGCCACATATTTTTCCTCTGTTCCCTCAATAGATGACTGAAATGTTCTCTGTTGCATTTTTTAGAACAAAGAATAGGTAGAGAATAATAAATATTCTTTTTTGTGCATCCATGTCTTTGTTCAAATCTAAATTCACGTGTTCATATGAAGCATAGACATTCCCCAAACAAATGCTCAATTGCATGGACATTCTCAAATAGCAAACAAGAGGTTTAAAAAGGGACAAACCCAACAGCTTTTGGGGATTCAAACAAACATTTTACCTTTGTTTTCTGGTATTCATCTGGCTATAATGTTTGTAAAGGTGCTGTGAGAGTCTCAGATGAAAAATAATGTATGTTCAAAGTGCAATATTGTTATTACTGTATATCTAAATCTTTCTTCCAGTAAATTCTAGGGAACTAGAAACTTAAAACATTCTAGGAATAGAGCGTGTTGAAAATCAGATCACCTAGGAACACTTGAAAATCTCACCTTTTATGACTAAACTGATTAGAGAATATTTCAGAAGTAAATGAATGAACTGAAGTAATTCAAGACCCAAAGCACTTAAGCATGCACTGAACTTCAAGCACATGCTGAATTTGAAGCTTTGGAGTTTATCTATGGAGCTAGTAGATGTGGCTGATGCATCTGGAATATGTACAAGAAGCCGTCCCTGCAGCATCATATTTCACATGGTCTCACGGTTTCGTGTTTAGATGAGTTAATACCACTGTACTTAGGCAAACAAAGACATCTATTTTGTTGTTATAAATTGATTATCTGGTGTATTTAAATAAATCACCCCCCTCTCTCAATATCATGGAATTACTGAATGCTGAATATGTCCAAGCTACTAAATAATGAACTGAAATATATCTTATATGTTAATGCTGATTCATATTTTGTAATGACTTTGACCAAAGAATAATTATTTGCTCTTTTTCATCTTTTACAAGCTGTCTATCTAAAATACTTTGTCAATGCGAACCATTTAAATTTAAGATTATGGCAGTATGCCTGGTTTCTTTTATCCAAATTACTGAAAATATTTTATGAATTTAAGTTATTAATTTAGCATAGCTAATAATTCATAGTTAATCAAGTCCATGGCAAAGAAGTAAGTGCCATTTTTAAACAAAAGCATGGCTGAATGTGTCTGTTTGCACTGGCAAAAACCATTAAGCACTGTCTTAGCTTGAGAAGATGTAAAGGAATTCTTGAGCTAACAAGTTAGCACTTTCAATTGCCATTATTTAATTTTTCAATTAAGTTAATTAATCCAAGCTGAAAACTACTATGTCAGAAGACAGCTAGAAAAAAAGCTACCATGCAATACAGGTCATTGAAAAATCATGATGGATGTAGGGTAGATTTTTAAAAGCATTGAAGCAATTTAGGAGCACAAGTTTGAGACCCAGGGACCTCTTCACGCTCACTGACAGAGAGTACAGGAAGGGATAAGGGTTACTGGCATTGCCTGGGTCTGGTATGTACATTCTCGTTCATGAAAACGGGTCATGGAAAGTTTCTACTGAAAGCCTGCATCACACCCGTCCTCAATCTTTGTGAAATGTAAGTGCGGATAATATGTAAGGAGACATTTATTATGTTTAAGGCCTTGTAGTTAAAGGCAAATCACCAAATCATCGCACACCTTGAAACAGACTTCTCCAGGAGAGGAAGTGGAAGACATCTCCCTTGCTGATCATCGCTTATGTTCCATCTTACGCTAGAAGTTTAGTAGACTACGGAGCCAAATGCGAATGAGATTTCAGGAATGTAACGAGGAGGAGGAGAAAGAGGAAGAGGTGAAATGGGGATAGAGAGCCTGTTTTAGAAGTGAAGAACAAAGGAATGGTCTGGTCCATCCGGAGCTAGAAAAAGTTGCCCTGGCACCCTCCATCAGGTGGAGGCAATTGGGCTTTGGCTCGTGAAAGAGGGGTCACAGCCATCCTGGTTGAAAAACTCTAAGAAGGCCCTTTGGGTAAGCATTAGTTTGTGAGACCAGAGGACACCTTCTTTGTTGATTTTAGGCTCTAGGGTGCAGGTTATGGTTTTCTTTGATAGGTAAGGGTTTCCATTAATCCTACTGGCCATCATTTGAATATCTGCTCTTTGTTAAAGAAACTCCTTTCCCCGCCCGCACTATAAACATATGCACATGCTGTGTGTAATCTGCTCTGAGCCACGGTGTCAATAGTAAGCTATGGGGGATGGAGAAGAGGTTGAATACTCCAGGGCGACAGTCGGAGGACTGACCGTACCTATGGTTTGCATGCAGAGGGAGAGTGGAGCCTTTGCAAGCCGAGAGGGGAGTAGTTGTGTTGCCTATGGGTGTCAGGGAACTGACCCTTAGCAGGCCCAGATGAGGTGCCCTCCTGTTAAGGGCAGGTGGTAGTGTGGTATCTCACACCACGGGGTACCCCTGGGGAGCAGCACCATCTAATTGAAAGGTAATGGGACTTGGCCTCCTAAGTCACTTAAGCACTACTGAAAGTCCCCTGCGTTTTAGGGGTTTCCAAATTAAAACTACATTAAGAGGGAGATTTTCAGTTGCACAAAGGACACACTGTTTCAGTCCACCCTAGGGGGTGTTCATCTGAGTGTGTGCAAACTGGCCCACATGGACCCTGCTGGCTTACACTAAAAGGGCTCTGGTGCACGTTAAAGCAGCCTCATTTCCAACAGTACAACGTTAACACACACACTAGGGAACTTTTAGTGCATGCCAGCAGTGAACAAAGTACTTCACTGGATTAGAGTCACATGCTCTGGAATGGATTATAATTCATTTATCACTGGTTTGGAGTCACTATATTACAGCTATAAAGGCTGGATTCTCCTCTCACGCCAGCAAAAGATAGGAATAATTCCCATGAAGAACTGGAAAATGATCATGGTGTAAAACTATTGCAAATGAATAGCCTGCTGTGATCTATTGTTCAATTCAAAGGAATCTAGCCAAACTGCACAAGCTGAAATGGGTTTTTTATTTGTACCTTTGACCCAGGTGAAAAGACATTTTATTAATCTCATTCTCAACCCTATAAAGGTAGCTGGAAATTGATATCAAGAGTGTGCAGCGTCACGTACATCCGTGGCACCAGTCTATTCAGGATTCTTCTACAAACCCGGAGAAATTGATCAGTGCTTTGAGATTTTTTTTTCCGTAAGTATGGCAGCTTTAAAACACACACACACTTTCTGAATCAGTGTCTCCGTCCAAGTTGTGCCACCAAACAGCAATTCAACAAACCACGGTCATCAATCAGCCTAATCATTCTTCACCTATTGATCTGCAGCCACTGACTTGCAGCGCTCTGCAGCCAAGTAACAGCCATGCAATGGACGGGGTGGGGGAGAAGCTTAGTGAGGTCCTTGCTTAGAACGTGTGAGAACACATTAGCCAGTAGCAGCACTGAAATCTGACAAAGGAACGAGCATTAACACAACCAAGGAATGGTTGAGCTGATTCTCATTTGCACTGTAGTCACTTCACAGCTCTAGCAGCATAAAGTGACTTGAAGTCCATTTTACATTGATAGCATTACTTAAAGCAGCAGTAATGTAAATGAGAATGAGGCCTGGTATATTTGCATCTCGATTTTGTAAGCCTTCTCCTGATGACACATGCCAAATTTTTTAAGTGATTTAAAAATGCATCAACTTGACAGTCTGTAGTGGCCTTAACTTTTCATGTTATTTCATGTTACCTGCTATTAGTGTTCCTCTTCCATGAGCTGCCCACATAGCCTTTTAATGCTTTTTAGTTTATAGTGAAACCGGACAAAGATATTACCCAAAGGACTGAGAAGAATCAGTTGCTGAATGGACATCATTCCCCATCCTAATACAGGTGGAACAGAGCCATTCTCTACAATTGATATTACTATAGCATTCTATCTTCAGGCAGTAAGTTGCCTAACTACAGTATCTGATTTTAGTGCCAATCCAGCTTTGCTTCTCTATAAAAATTCAGTTTGTGATAAAACAAAGCTAGAAGGTGGTAAACAGTGATCACTGTTCCTGATTGGATAAAAATAATATACCTCCTAATACTTCGTTATACAATTCTCCTCTCCTCCCACATCCACCTGCTTGTTTAGTCATTCATTATGTCTTGTCTTTTAAAGCATAAGCTCTCTGAACTAGGAAATGTCATACATTATAAATTTGTTCAATGGCTAGCACCATGAAGCCCCACTTTGGTTAGCCAACAGTCAAGATAAAGGAAGATTCCCATTCCAAAATAGGGACAAAAAGTTAATCTAAAAAATGTGTGAATCAAGAATCTTAAGAAAATGGTTAAGGTCAATCCAAGTGTTGTCTCAATAACTCCAAAACATTCTTTGGTTTTCAACCATTATCTTTTTTAGTCTAAGTTTTCAAAACAAGACATTTCAACGGAAACAAAAAGTAGATTTCTAGTTCCAAATAGGGCACTGACAATTTTTATTTCCCCCTTCCTCAACTTTTCTTGAGTTGGAGCTGTGTCCAAACTGACCCTGCTTTGGGAACAGTTTCCGTTTCAGCAGGTCAGCATTTTTCTGTGAAAAAAAACAACAGTTTGTCAAAAAATTTCTGACCACTTCGACCAGGCTTTATCACAGAGAATGTGAAACAGGTTAAATAACAGGGCTAAATAAAAGCACTGTATAAGGAGACAGGAAACTTGGGTAGAAATCATGTAGAATTTGGAGCTTTTGATAGGTTGCTTCATCATTCGTTTGGGATATTTAATGTTCAACAAGATCCCCTTTACTAGTTTAATTAAATAATGCATAATTCTACAGTGAGTGACATTTAAGTGTGTTAATTGATATCCAATTTACTGTTTTGATAATACCAATAAAATTGAACATTTCTTATAATTTTAATGAATTTAAAGAACATAATTATTCATTTATGGCTTCTGTAATTTTCAGTTAATTAGATGGCAACTAGATTTCTCTTCTGAATAATAACTACACTTCAGAATGTCTCCTCTTGACAATAATTCTTTACATTTTAGCCTGTGGCACCAACTGGACCCAGAAACAGGTCTACAGTCTATGTCCTTGTGGCATTTTCTCCTTGTTCTTCCAGAGATATTAGATACTTAATTCAGTAAGAATGAGTTTTTCAGAAATGCTTAGCATTGGCCTAGCTCTTGATGTCAACTGTAAAACTCCCATCAACTTCAACGGTAAAAGAGCTAGGAAAATCTCACCCTCCCCACAAAAATAAATAGAAATAAAATAAATAAATAAGTCAGCTATTAGGGATGTATCCCCACTCAAGCAAAAATGGGTTGGATACAGACCTCGCAAACCTGGCATAGCTTCACTGACTTCAGAGGAGGAATATTGGTTTACACCAGCTCAAGACTGGGTGCATAATGTGAATCAGGCTGGGTCTGATCCTCCTCATTCACACCAAGCCAATTCCATGGGCATCAATGGAATCACACCTGGTCTATAATGGTATAAGTCAGAGGAGAATCAGGCCCGGCCAATCATAATTCTTTCAGTCTGCACATGTTGAATGGCAAAACTGACAGTGACCTCAGTGGGCACACACAATGTACCTGAGGAATTCCCTCACCAGCTGTTTGCTGCCCAACAGAATCAGAACCCCGCCCCTTCCACGCTCCCTCCTTATTAATCACCCTAACATCAGCACATCATCATCCATCGGACCTTTGCGTTTAGAGCTGGGCAAAGAGTAGAAGGCCAGGATGACATCCTGCCATTCCAGGACACAAAGCCTAGGAGGGAGAGCTGGAATTAGGATTGCCATGACAGACAATGTGTGACCAGCATAAAGCTGAGCAGCGACCATGTCCCAATGCAAGGCGGAGCAAGTTAGACGTGCGTCTTCATGAAAAAATGGAATTCATTAACCATGTATTCATAATTAGGTAACAGTGACAGGTAAAGAGTTAAACAGAATTCTGATTATTCGGGAAGTACTTTGGACAAAGTACTGGCTTACAGTTAAATTGGTAGACCCAGCAGCTCCACACTGTGGCTTATGGGTCTAGAATAGAGATTTTTGTAATAACTGCAGGTACATTTCAACTTCTCCTTGTGGACATTTATGTTTCTTATCTCTGTCACTGGTCCACGTCTATCTTTCAAGCCTCCAACAAAAACTTGTTCCCCTCCATTTCAGTGAGCAGCATGGAGCAAAGTGTATCCGGGAGGATAGGTATCCTTCCTCTTGGTCACATTGTGGAATGGGATCCTTGTGTCTCTGCCTCCCCCATCCCCCATCCCCCACTTGACTCGACCTTGGCCTGGCAATGGCCTTTCCCAGAATGTCTCTCTCCTGACTCACCCTCTAGCCAAGTAACTTGAAAGTCTAAACCTCTTCCAGGTCAGACACAAAGATCCAAATGACAGCCAGAACAAGTCTTCAAACCAATACCCCTCTCAGGCTCCTCTGTAGCTCCCTTACTGGTCCTACCTCAGAGCTTCCCTTGCAGTAGCATAACTTGCCCCCGGTAGCATTCTTCCTTAACATTTTCTATTGGTTAAACACTATCTCAGGCCTTCCCTCTGCTAGAAAGACCTGTCTCCTCCAGAATCCGTCACCAATTGAGCTCTCTCAGTCTACTGTTCAGGAGGCAATTAGTTAATCCCCCCTCCCCTCCCATGCAGAGCAGGACTAATTAGGCTTCTTTCCCTTGACTTTCAGGTGATGGGGGTTAAGTTCCATTTCAGTAGGGTTTGGGGGGCCAAGAAGCAGGGATTGCCACCTCTGTGACATGATTTCGCTTTCTGCCTGCTCCCATGCACGTCACTCCTTGAACTAGAGAGAAGTAGGAAAAAACAGGAGAAGAGTCATTGTGCAACACACATTGTAGTAAGATGAGCGGAACTAGAGAGATCAGGTTTCAGGAGATACCTACTTTGATGGACGCTAGGGCTTTTGGGGTACAAACTGGAGAATGCTACCAGACAAACACAGCTCTCTCACAGCATGTAGCACTGGCTTCTAAAGATGCTCAATAAATATCCCTATCCTAGAGATTGCTGCATCACTTATTGCACTCCCCCTTCATAACCCTTGTGAAATGCAAGGAGTAGATTAATATTCACTAAGTCTTTGCTGCTGAGTGAAACACCCACTCCAGAAGGGAAGGCAGGCACCAGCATGTAGAAGTAGCATGGTTTCAGGCCAGGTTGGCAAAGCCTGTATAGGCCAACCTTCTGGTGGGTTCTCACAAGTCTGTGGACCCTAGGGCCCACACCAGTGGCTCTGTGTGATGGAAGAAAAAAGTTCCATTGACCGCAATGGAGCACTCAGTCCAAAATTGCTTTGGGTCAAAGCTGACAGAATTGTCCATTCTCCGACACGGGAAAAATTCAAGCAAGGGAGGTTTTCGGGGCAAGGTTTTCTAACAGTGGCTCGTGTTTCTGAGTGCCCAATCTGACACCCACCTTAGAAAGGGGCTTGATTTTCATAATGGGCTAAGCACCCTCAGAGTTCCACAACAAGTGAAAATTCACTGTACGGGGTGATTAGCAGAGTTTAATAATCAGAACTGTGTGCTTCAAGGGAATCAACATCTACTGAGTCATGTGTTGCTATAAATCCAGGAGCCAAAGTAGTGTTATTTCATTCTAATAATGCGTCAAACTAATAATGAAAAGATGGATTTATGCACATTTAAGTCATTCATTTGAAACAAACAATTTGGCTATATTGCCTTATCTTCATTATATAGCGTCATAATTAAGACATGCACTAAATTAAAAGTTCATTAGCAATACTGATTATATATTTATATTCATCAAAAGGAAATTTGATACACCAAGACCCTAATCCTGCTTTTTATTCACTAACGTGTGTCTCTATGATCACATACATTTCCATAGAAGTTAATGGGGCTATGCTAATTTGCACCACCTGAGCATATGACCCCATGTGTTTAGAGACTGCATGTGCATTAATCTCAATGCTAACTTTGGATTTCACAACATGCATGCATGCACACAAGCAGAAGAGCAATTGCTAAAATTGAAAGTCTCCATGTTTTCATTATGAATTCTCTGACACATTCCAGTGCTCTGTCTTAATACATTATTTAGGACTGCAACCACTTATGAACAGGCCTCCCTTGAAACACCTGCGTAGTCTCATTGACTTTAATACGATGTAACAAGATGGCTGCCTACTAAGAATCCCCTCCAGGGTGTCTCTGTAGGTGCCATACCTGTTTCTCCTCTCTTCAGGGCCCTTTAAGACCTCACAGAGGTTTCCTCAGGTTAACAATACCCCTATCTAAGACTATAAACAGGGTCTGGTATTACAATAAACAACCTAGAGTCCCAAACTAAAATCCATTCCAACAACACAAAGAAAAGGAACCTCTCCTTAGCTTTGAGTTCTCTCTCACCTCCAGGGCTTTTCCTTCATCCAGTCCGCTCTCCCAACCAGTCTTCCCTGCTCCCTCTTGCTGGGGCTCTGACAGTCAGTTCCAGTTTCCTACGGGAAAATCATTCATGCCACTTGACTGTGATTGCTTAAACACTGATATATTATGGCCCCAATCCAGCAAAGTACTTAAGCACATGCTAAACATTAAGCAGGTGAGTAGTCCCATTGAAGTCACAAGCACATCAAATCAACTTGAAATCAATAGCCCTTGTGATTTCAGTGGTATGACTCCCCTGATTAAAATTAAGCATATGGCTTAGTTCTTTGGCTGGACCACAGCTTATGATAGATACTAAGACAAAAATCATACACAATTATGACAATTTAAGTGATTTTGCTACTTCTAAGTCTCTATGATTTACTCATTATAATAAAGATGACTTTGGCATCCTTATTTGATTGAATAGCCAGTAAAAAGCCTGCACGTCTGTCTTCCTGTTTCAATTGTGTTTAAAAATACATTCCTTCTTATATTTCCCTTTTTTCCTCTGCCAGATCAGGATTTTAAAGCATTCCACTACAACTGAAACAGGTAGGACAAATCCTGACCCATTTTACAGAGTCTCTAAAAACAGGAAATTTGATTTCCTGAATATACGGTGCATTTGAAAACAAATAAAATAAAATATTTTTTCTTTATGTTACCAGTTATCTGCTAATCTTTACCCATTTATTTTCTTGCAGACTGCAGGTATATCTGTAGCCTAAAATGCTTTACATTCAAAGCACTAGATATCTAACAGTTAAGTGCAGTTTCAGTACTTGTAATTTAACAATATTATACGGCGGAATGGATTGTTTAACACAAGAACAGCACTTACAGTGCTTACCGAAATACCACTGGGCATATGAAACTAAAAATAAAGCATGAATGCAGAATCCAGAAATTCAAATCGCTACATTTTATGTGTTGTAGGGGTTTAAAACTTTATAAAAGGAACTGTGTGGCAAGTTAGCCACGTAAAGTGCTAATGTAAGTTTCCTCTCAGGGAATAAATTGAAGAGTTAATTCTAGAACTCAGGACCTGGGATGGTTGGCTTATGTAACACGGGCCCGAACCCATACCTTAGGACAGAAGAATCCCATGCACTTTGGACGGAAGAATCCCATACACTGCTACAGACTGTGGACCAACTGGCTAGGCAGCAAATCTGCAGAAAAGGACCTGGGGGGTTACAGTGGACAAGAAGCTGGATATGAGTCAACAGTGTGCCTTATTGCCAAGAAGGATAATGGCATATTGGGCTGCATTAGTAGGAGCATTGTCAGCAGATTGAGGGAAGTGATTATTCCCCTCTATTCAGCACTGGTGAGGCCTCATTTTGGAGTACTGTGTCCAGTTTTGGGCCCCCCCAACACAGAAAGAATGTGGACAAATTGACAAGAGCCCAGCAGAAGGCAACAAAAATTATTAGGGCGCTAGACAACATGACTAGTGAGGAGAGGCTGAGACTTATTTAGTCTGCAGAAAAGACGACTCAGGAGAGATTTGCAGCAGCCTTTAACTACCTGAAAGGGAGCTCCTAGGAGGATGGAGTTAGGCTATTATCAGTGGCGGCAGATGACAGAACAAGGAGAAATGGTCTCAAGTTGCAGTGCAGGAAGTCTAAGTTGGATATTAGGAAAAGCTTTTTCACCAGGATAGTGGTGAAGTACTGGAATGGGTTACCGAGGGAGGTGGTGGAATCTACATTCTTAGAGGTTTTTAAGGTGCAACTTGACAAAGCCTTGGCTGGGATGATTTAGTTGGGGTTGGCCCTGTTTTGAGTAGGGGTTGGACTAAATGAGCTCCTGATGTCCTTTCCAACCCTAATCTTCTATGATTCTATGATACCTGACACAAGTTCCACCTAGACATTGCCTGCTAGGGATGTCCAGGGGCTCTGCTGTTTTATGTGAGCTGAGCCCATCTCACAGAGTTTTTCTCATTGACTCCAATGAAAGCAGGATTGAGCCATTGCCAAGCAGCGAGTATCTCCAAGGCATTGGCTGCCCTGCATTCCTGCTGGTTTTGGTGGAAGTGAAGCGAGCTCAGTAGTGCTCACCAGTTTGCAGGATCCAGCCCTTAATAGATTTTAATCTCAAAGAATATATTTACATAGATTTTTCAGGTAATTCTGCAAGCTCTTGTCTTCTGCAGTTGTGAGTTCCTGAGTCCGTAGCATATCTGCACCCCAAAACCTTCCCAGTGTCCACGTTTGAATTACGTATTGTTCCTTGTTTCAAATTTGGGCCCACCCTTTCCTTGAACTACACCTGGCTGGTCCCATGAGATGAGGTTTTGTTTTGTTGTTATTTTATTTTGTCCCCTTCTTTCACGGGAGGGGAACCTATGTGCCAGAAGCTACAAACTCCTCACTGATGGAAACCCTAAAACATCAGAGTCTATGAATTAATGTTCTTTCATTCCCAGCTTCAGGCATAACTGTTAATGAAGTTTCCAGGTCTGTTGAACTTCTAAAGATTAATTTGTTATACTGAACACAATATTAAGACAGAGAGTTATTGGTTACTTTTCTTGGACAGTTTTATTCAAGGAACAGACTACTGGAAATGTAGTTCATTCAATATATCACTTCTGAAACTTTGTTAAGAGGTGAATGAAAACTTAGCTTGGAAGGGAACAACTGAATACAAATATTTTAATAATGAAATTTTTTTAAAATAATATAAATGAATTATTCTGCCCTGTAATCACACAGTGAAAAATAAAGGGATTGCTTTCTTACCCACACTCCATCCAGCTACATAAATTCAATATTATAAAAGCTATTGCTCTTCTTCATTTATAGCTGTTTGTTTTCAAATACACTGAGCAACATTCTGGACTTGACTTCAGATGTGGAGATGGCTTCCCTAGTTATGGAGAGTGACTGGGAATTCAATGTCAGCAACGGTCATTACTTATTCGTGCTAAAAGTCTCCAACCAAGATGGGAGCCCTGTTGTGCTAGGTGCTGTACAGATCCCTCGTAAGAGACAATCTCTGTCCTGAAGAGTTCATGAACTAACTAGACATGACACAGGGAAGATTTTTAGTCCCATTTTACAGATGTGAAACTGAGGGTCAGAGCTAGGCCACACTGGAAGTCTGCAGCAGATCCAGGAGTTAAGCCTGAGGTCAAGTCCAAGAACAACAAGACCTCTGTTTCCTTCCAGCCCATCCTTCTTTATTGCTGGCCAGCTCTGAAGAGATGAATTCCAGAGCCCAGTGAATAGGAGAAAGATGGACTGAGAGCTAGCAGAGGGGAAGGTCTCATATTCTGAATCCTTATCCCAACTTCAGACCAGAAGAACGAGGCACTGACCGCTGGAGTATCAGTTAGCCATGAGGACTCCTTGGTCTAGCATGGTGCCCCATTACATTACTGTCCACAGTTTTCAAAGCTCGTCTTAGCCTAGCACGCAAGATCCTTACTGGACCTCCCAGGTTTTCCTGCAAGGAAGCTCAGCCCTTTATTCACTGGGCCACCTTGTTTTTGTTATAATGTTAGAATAAATTTCTCTTAGGAGGGGCACACAGGTGAATGGAAACAATGTAATATGGCAGGGAAGCTTACATTGGCCTTGTCTTCTCTTCAGTGTTAGCTTAAGTTAATGTCTCCTGGGTTAGCCTAGCCACACTGCAAAACAGACTGATAGTATTAACAATACAGAGGGTTTGAATTAGCAGCACAGAGCAGTTACAGCCCCACGGCTTTTCTAGCACCACTCAAGCTTCAACCCATCCCACCCACCCCAACGGGCCAGCAAGCTTGTTTAAAGCACAATTTAACTCCAGCTAGAGATTTTTTGGTGTGTGAACAGGAGTCAATATAGGGTAGCACTTGAGATCACACTACAGTAAAAGCAATCCCGCTGTCACCTTATGGACAGGAGGAAGGAGCACTGAGAGACGTGTGCGGTTTCATGGAAGAAAACTGCTTTATTAGTGATAATACAAGAGTGACGACTGGAAAAGGAAGCGCCCAAAATCAGTGCCTAAATTGATGGGGCCTCATTTTCAGAATAAGAGTGATGAAAACAGACCTCTTTAAAGTGTCCCAAGTTGGTCACCCAAAAACCTGAGGTGCCCAAAATCACTAATAATTCCTGGAAGTCTTGGTTGTAATTCTTCAAAAATGAAAAAGAAGAGCGAACCTAACCGCACAACTGAGCTTGATGGTGCACACTGACCAGAACAAAAAGGTACAAAAGTTAGAAATCCTTGTCCTACATACAAGAGACACATAATGCAAGGGTGAGGCAGGAAAGCTTGGAGAACCAAATTCCAATAAAACCTTTATACCACTCCACATTACTGTAATATAGACCACATATTACAGAAAAAAAATTTTTTTAGACAAGATATGAGGCCAGGAGCCTTGTTACCAATTATTGTCCTTCTCAAGACCCAGCAGGAGAAGAACATGGACAACAAACATTTATAAACACATGTAAAAGTAAACAAAATAACTTTTCTACAAATAAACAGTTCACACCTTTAAGGGCTGGTCTTGTATCTAGGACCCTACCAGAGCTACAAGCAAGTGCAGTGTTTCCATAGGTGGCTGGTGCCCAAAATAGGTGATAAGCAGTGAGATATCTCCTCCACACACACACATACATGCCCAGCCCCATTCAAAAATAAAATATTTCTCATCCAATACTCAAAATGGTTTCTGCTCTTCCTAATAAAATCAGCTCACTGTTTTGCTCTTCCCCCAACAAATAAATTCTGCTGCACCTCTCCCAAATTAACTCCTCTGTTGTAGTCTTCACTGCGGCTTGCCTGCTGTTTCTGAAAATGTACAGATGAACAGGCAGCTTCTTCAGTTCTGCTCCCCATCTCTCCCATACTTCAGTGGGTCACACGTAGAACTGGGTGCAAAATGATGTTCCTGTTGTGCAAAGACTTTGAAGTCTCGAAGCTTTCCCTGTTCCACATCAGGATGAAATGGAGACTCTCTGATAATTTTTGTGGAATAAATGAGAGAGACCAACCCCAAAATAGCCATTAGCCTGATGGGTAATGTGCTCTGCCCCATTCAGAACAGGGACTTGATCTGTGGGCTACCATACCCCAGATGACTGCCATAACCACCAGAGAATTGGGTAGTCATTCCCCCTGCCCCATCCTTCAACCTGGAGCTGAGAAACCTTCCCATTGAAATTTTGGTCAAAACAGATTCATTTCTGCAAAAACTGTTCTGAGAAATCAACATTTTCTGACAAAACCCAGTTTGTCCAAGCATTCTCGAGCAGCCTTAGTCACAGGCCCTCCATCTTTCCCGTTCGATCTCCTGCCACCACGTTTAACAGGTCACAAGGCCTTCTGTTCCCACTTTCAATGCTCATGTCACAGGGTTTTCCCTGTTCCACCTTTCACCCTCTCAGTATGTCACGGGTTCCATTTTGCTTCCTCTACCAGGTCCCAAGGCCCCCACTTGCCCTTTCATCCTTAGGCACAGGCTCTTAGCAGCTGAAGGCCAGCTGAATTAATCTTATACTACTGAGCGAGTTAAGTCATTGGTGCTGGTTGGATTGGAACCATAGACAGCAGATGGGAAAATAACTTCTACACTTCCTCAGGAGAGTTCCCACACCTGGTAGACCTCAGTGGGAAAGAGATAAATTGGCTTTAGGCTCCTTCTGGGCGATCTGCCAAAGTTTGGCAGAGTGCATAAAAGTTAAGAGCTCCCAGTTCAGTACTCATTCATGCCTGGATTTGGGGTCTGCCAAGGAATGCCTAACATGAGGCAAAAATAAGAGAGCTGTTTTGCTTCGATTAAGTGAATCGGGTGGTATTGCATCTTTTGCAAGAGGCAATTGAAAAAGACAAAGGCTTATATATTTTCCCAATAAGAATGGCGTATGCGTGTTAGTGAGACAGCAGCAGGAGCACATCCCCAGCCATCCACGTAACTAGCTGCAGAGCCATCACAATTTACCAGCTATTCTGTGGGAGGATTATATACCCTGATGTGTAATTCTTCAAATGCACATGACAGATTCGTCCTAAATAATAAATCAATGCACAACTTTCGGTTATAGCTTGGAGGAATAATGCCACATTATTTTCATCTGTGGATTATCAACCCTCACTTTAATTCTTGGCATCAGGGTCTGTTCCCTCATGCCACAGAAACTTGTACTCCCCACCTGCATAAATAGGGCTGGTCGCCGGTGGCTAGCTGATATATATATATATTTTTTAAAGCAGCTGACACTCGACTGGAACATCAGTATGGAGGAGTTATTCCTCTTCTTAACTATGATTTGAGAAGCACTGAAAATGTTGCCATTTTCTACTACCATAGAAGAAACTTCATAAGAACAAGGAAAACCAGTATTACTAGAAAAACTACTGCATCTCTGATGGCTTCACAATCAGATTTCCTCCTATCAATAACAGCCTCTTGCACACCCTTCAGTGGTGCCACCCACGTTGACGACAACATTGAAAGAAAGGCTCATCATGGCTATTTTGTTACCCGGAACCCCTTTCCAGTGCTGCAAGGAATGCTTTTAAGTCTCTCGAAAAGCAATGTCCCTAATTGCAGAACACAGCACTGGGGGTCTTGTTGTCAGGGGAAGTCTGAAATTGAAGATGGGGCAGTGCAGAAGTGGGCAACAACTTTCCTTCCACTGGCTCTTCATAGGTTTTAGGATTTTGCTGATTTCCCCACCCCCTCCTAATGAAGGGTCACCAACTGGGTTGCACCTCACTGATGCCCCATCTGCTGATCAAACCCATCGGTGGAAATGTCCTTCCTTAGGCCATAATCAGATAAATCTAGGAACATTGAGTTTCTAAAGGATCCCTGACAAAAATCCCTTCCCGGGAAGGTTATCCATCTGTCTGATTGTCTGTCACGTTTCTGTGGCACCTTTCGCCATGGTAGCTGCGTGCCCCTAACTTAGTATGGGTCCTGTATTCCACAGGACACAAAATGGTGAAAATTGCATTTTTCACTTGTAGGTTTATCAAGTTTCACTTTAATTCTTGGCATCAAATTCCAGGCAAGCACCCTGCTTCCTTCCTGGGGTATGTCACTCTCAGACAAGGCCACCCGTATGACTCATCTTATCCAGCCAGAATTCCTGTACACATATGCTGGGATAATAGTTGATGTTTTCATATGCTCAATTTGCTTCTACCTAATCCAGGTGAAGAAGAGATGTATATTCTTCAGGCTGCTCTTGTTAAGTCTATTTAAGTTTACTGTGACTCTGTATCATTCTTATTGCAAAGGGAATGCGAGCTCTCTGCCATGAGGTGGTCTTGGAGCTCTCATTTGACTCCTGATTTTAAGATGACACGTGATAACGCACAAATGAAAATAACACAGCATTTTTCTCCCCAGATAAGCATAACTGCCTTTTATAAAATCAAAGGTAATTTGTTTCCAGTTGACAGTGGAGACTAAAATACATCATGAGCATTGTCATCAATAATGTGCTGGATTCCCCAATGGTGTAGTTTCTGCAGCACCCCATGGGAAGCTTGCAGAACTGCAGAGAGAGAGAGAACGAGAGAGAGAGAGAGAGAGAGACTGCAGAGCTCACGGTGCAAGCTACCTTTCTCACGTCACTCGGGTTTGACAAATTTTTCAGCTAACATCAGTGAACATTTCATTATTTCATCCTCAGCCTAGGAAAAGGATAACAGGGAAATCAATCCGAGTCCAAATACTGCAGATGAGGTTCATCAAACGATCAGCACAGACTGTACTGCATTCTCCGTTGGCCGGATATAAACATACATGGTGAACATATTTTTGAACATTCTGTTCATTGAAATACCAGTGACTTATGCAATCTGTATAATTCATCATTCTCGAGCACAAAAAAAGCAAAACAAAACATTTCTAGATTTTTTCCAATTTAGGAAAGCTAATTCCTACTTATGAACCTCCGGCCACCACAGTCCCATGTTGCAAATAATGATGAACAGGACAGAGGTATGCAGGGGTGCAATTAAAAAAAAACAACAAAAAACAACAAACTGTGGCTGCATTCTTCTGTGATACGCACACCTTCATCTGGTGGGCCATATGCCCTTCCTGCATCCATTCATAATGCCTGAGGCACTGTCCCACTCCTCCTTGGCATACATGCCTATTGCTCAGGAAGGGCCTAGGTGGCATAGTCTAGCCATATTTTTTTCCTGAAGGATCTGTATGAAAGAGGTTTACTGAACTTTTGCAAATGCTGTCATTTGGCAAATGCACATTTCTTTTGCTAACAGACTTTCTCTTCAAGCGCTTGTCTCTGCAAGGGACGCCCAGGACTCTGAGCCCTGATCCAACAAAGCACCCAAACTCCTGATGAAGTGAAAACATGTGAATCGTATCCATGACTTCCGGGACAGATGGAGGATGCATCGAAAGATGACATCAGTTAAATGAACTATGTGTTTGGAACTGGCTGAAAGTGATCAGCACCAGGCGGGAGCTAGGCCTAGGTGAGCAGGATTTAATTTAGCTTGGTTTATTATATACGAATGAAGAATTCAGTATAATGTTGCCAAGCATTTGTATTCCAGCCCAGCCCAGACTCACACTTTAAGCCTTCTAAAAACTACGAATTCTATTGTCAGGCTTCTGATAGTTTTTGCTGTGGCCACCGCCTACAGGTTTGCATTCCATCATAAGTACAGGGCATCTACCATCTCTGATTCTTTAAGCACAGCCGGATCATTGCCGTATTAGCTACTCCATATTGTTGAAGAGGCCTTTACCTGAATTTATCCTCTACTATTTGTGTCTTCTGCCTGAATCTGCAAGAGATCAAACAATTTCCACTGTGCATCACTGTCCAACTTGACCTTCTGCCGCATATTTCTGAAGTGGGCACTTGTTTCTTCATGGCTGGGCATGTACGGATTCCAATGGCATCCCTTTTGTGAGGCCAGAGGTGTGGCCCTAAGAACGCCTCAGGGTCAATGAGTGACAGGTTCACTGTTCTGTAAGAATAACTCCCCTCTGGCCTGACAAACTCACTGCACCTCAAACACCGCTTTCATCATCTTTATCCCAAAAGGGTTCAGGGAGGTGTCGACTAGAAGCTTACATCATACTAATCCTCATAATTGTTGGGTGATGTACGTGTGGGTGGTGTCTGAGAATTTGTAAATAGGTATTGAAAATATATTTTAGAATCTGTGGCCCATGAAAGGTTGGCCTGGTAGTTTTGCCAGACAAAGTGATGGGAAGGCCCATGTTCCGGTTCATACGTAAATTAAGCATTGTAAAGCCAGTGCAAAGGAAGTCCCATTTATGTGGGAAAGCCACCGGGAAAAAAACAGGTTGACAGAAGGAATATGAAGCAAACAGAAGGGAAATCGCCTTGGAGCCAGCAACCCAGGAAGGAAACCACAGGGCGTCTGCCTGGCTTGCGGGAGAAAAACAATGGTCTTTGAGGTACAGAAGGAACACATTAGGGCGCCTCTTTTATCCTGCACTTTAGGGGGCAATGTGGTTATATCGATGCAAACAGGATCTCAAGGAACCTCCGCTGAAACATTGCAAGAAAAGGCTTTGGTGATTAATGTCTTTAGACAAGTTTAGCCTGTTAGAGTTTTTGGTTTGTTTTGTTTATAACCTGTTGTTTTTATACTTGCTCCATGTTTCTTAAATCTTTACCTTTATTAATACATTTGTTTTCACTTTAAATAGATGACAGTGCTGTGGTGTTATGTTGGAGCCAATACTCCGCTGATCCAAACACATTAGTGTGTGTAAACTAGTCCCCTGGGAGTCGCAAACCTGATAGGGGCTGGACACTCCAGGGGGATGCTTCTGAGGCATTTGGGAGCTGGAGTAAACCAAGTGTTTACCTGCAAGGCAAAGTAGGGGCTGGCCTAGCCCTGAGGAGAGTGTTTGGGTGGCAGAAGTGCCAGCGGTGTCCGGGAGCTGCCATCCAGCCGCCGCGAGAAATGCTCCTGCCACCCGCGAGAGGGAGATTAACCTGGCGCTATTCACTCCGGAGTACCACAAGATTAAATTCTTCTCCTCAGCATTTTTTCCTGGCGTGGACTGTGTCCCCCTTTGCTAATGGGCATTGATGAATACACATTCATCTTTGAGACCTTTTCATTCTTTTCCATCCGCTGTGAGCTTCAAACACTGGTGGAATTTGAATCCAATTTTAATCTTCAGATTTGTCAACTTTCCTGCTGCATGTCCTATGATCTAAAGGTCGTTTTAGCTTTAAAAAAGACTACTTCCTGTTTGCCGGTCTGAGGTGCTTTTCATGCATTTTCTTTCAATATCATTCCCATGCAGAGTTTCTGAAGAACTCCATACTTCACTCAAGAGGTTGAATAGGTATGGAAATATATCCTGATCCAGTCAGGATATATTTCAAGAGAAACTCATGTTGCAAGTTTCTCGTAGCTAACAGGACAGATGATGTTTGAAAGTCAAGCCAAAGAGGTCCTTAATCCCAGCACCTCAACACAGGTTCAGGTGGCATTGGGGTTGTTCTAAATTGTGTCAGTTGTCTGTAGCCCACCAGGTGGTGATTCCAAGGTATGGCGCCCTCCCTGAAATGCCCTTGACATTCCCTTGTGCCAGAGCCTCTGCAGGAGGGAGATGTAAGGAACTGTCTTCTTTGACTCTATGCCTGCCAGGAATTTCTCAATGCTACTTGGATCCCCAGCAGGGGTTCTGTAAGTGGTTTGTTCTCCATTTGCATCACTTTAGGGAGTGGCTCAGCAAGAGATTCTGGTCTGATGTCTGCTGTGATTTTAATTACTCTGTACAATAAAGGTTGATCGTGTAGCAAAAACGAGTTACGGGACAGAGTTGGCAGAATACAATGAGTTACTCCATAGAGTTGGGAGACCACATACAAAAATATTCTGTGAACATTCATTTGAATTTCTGAGTTCTATTCATAGAATCATAGAAATGTAGGGGTGGAGGGGCCCTCACATCCAGCCCGCTGCACCAAGACAGGACCAAGTACACCTAGACCACCCCGGCAGGTGTTTGTGCAATCCCCATCACTGCAGGTTTTTAAGAGGTTGGACCTCCCTTGGAAGTCTATTCCAGAGTTTAACTATCCTTATAGTTAGAAACCTTTTCTTTAATATCTAACCCCAATTCCCCTTGCTGTAGATTAAACCCTTCGCTTCTTGTCCTACCTTTGGTGGACATGGAGAACAGTTGATCACCATCCTCTTTATAACAGCCTTTAACATATTTGGAGACTAACAGGTCATTTCCCCCACCTCCGCCAGTCTGCTTTTCTCAAGAGTAAAGAGGCCCAGTTTTTTGTAGCCTTTCCTCATACACCAGGTTTTCTAAATCTTATCATTTTTGTTTTTAAAGTGTGCTTCCCAGAACTGGACACAATACTCCAGCTGAGACTTCACCAGTGACAAGTAAAGTGGGACAATTACCTCCTGGTGTCTTATGTATTACATGCCTGTTAATATATCCCAGATTAATAACATTTTAGCAGCTGCATCAGACTGAATATTAGTCATCAATTTGTGATCCACTATCACACACAGATCCTTCTCAGCATGACTATTAGCCAGCCTGTTATTCCCCATTTTGTGTGTGTGTGTGTGTAATTTCTTCATCCTCGGAGTAATACTTTGCACTTGTCTTCACTGAATTTCATCTAATTGATTTCAGACCAATTCTCTAATTTGTCAAGGTTGTTTTGAATTCTAATCCTGTCCTCCAAAGTGCCCCTCTTCCCCAACCAGAACCACTTCCAGGTTGGTGCCAGCTACCAATTTGGTAAGCATATTCATGCCTCTGAGTTTGTTTTCTTCAGATACTTTAGTGAACAAGCTTTTTGAGCATAAAGAACTGAAAAAAACAATACGATATATCTGAATATTCTTGAACTACCGTTCAGAATGTTACACAAGTTATGCAATTTTTACTGTTGTTGGTTAACTATAAGTCATCCACACAAAGAACAGAAAATTTACCGTGTGACTTGGTTAAGTGACCAACAAGGTGTGAATTTCAATCCTGAACAGTCATAATGATCACTTTGTGAATAACTGGCAATTACTGGCTGTGAGGAAAAAAAAATCTGAAAATAGTTCTGAATAAAGAATAAATTGGATAATGTTGAATTGATCAGTACACTCAGGGGAATGAAATGCAGACAAAGGATGGATTTTAAAGGGAAGAGACAGCTTTCAGCTTTAAAGGGGAGGTTAAACCCTCTCACACTCAAAATACCAGACCTTTATCTGGGTCTAGCATGGTGTTAAGTGGCCTCCAAGCCAAATATTGAGGGCAAGCCATATTTAGCTCCTAGCCACTAAGATACAGCCTACCTTCACCATGCTTCAGAAGGGAGAATGGGGGTAGACATGAAAGGTACCTCACTCAGTAATAGGACCCCTCAGTTATTTCCTGGGTCTCCTTTACCTCAAACTCTGTCCTTAAGAACCTGAAACCAGTCCTCCAGAATGTTGCGAGGAAGAACCCCACTGGACACCCGGCCAATCTTGCCCTGTGAGACAAATTCCTTCCTGGTCCCCAAAACGGACGAGTGGTCAGAGGAGCAAGATTTGAAAACACAGTTCAAACTGTCTCTTCAGTGCAAGGCACTGGCTGCTGCATGCCATGAAGGCTTTATTTATGAGGAACAGAGGTGGAGTGGATGCCAGAGATTATCAACACTCTCCCTTCCCTTCCCCAGCCAAATAGCAATAGAAAGAGACAGAAATCTCTCCTCCTTCCCTTTCTGTTCTCAACCCAGACATGATCTCCACATGCACATGAGGTGGGGGGTCCTTCAAAATCAGTTAAATCTGTCCCTCCCTTCTCATCTCCTCTCAGGAACCCACGGTTTACATTTCCCTTGACAATCTGAGCACACATCCCTGGCACTAAGAGGGGGCAATTTGATCTAGGACAAATTCATGGCATGAAAAAAATGCAAACTTAAGGGAGAACATTATTCTTAGCAAATTGTTTGCCCAGCTTTTATATGAAGCACTGAAAATGTACTTGAGGCAGCTTTGTGTAGTCAATGTTATAATTACCTATTTATTTCATCTTAAAATGATACCAAATTATGGATTTCACACCAAAATGATTCCTGAATGTCATGATGCGATATACAGCCTGGGGAGAAAAATGTTAAATTTACTGCTTGCCTCATTGCATAAAGAACATGTTGATTGTGTATTTGTTGAGTGATAAACAGATATATATGATCATCATACAATCAGGCGAAGAATTTAAGTGGCCTGTAACATACCTGCTCTTTTTCTGACCCATAATTCTGGAGGTTTATGTTGCTTTCTATGTTCCTATGGGCCAAATTATGATGCTCTTATCATGGTAACGTTCCCAAATCTGTGGGAGGTACATATTTGCAACTAAGAGAATGATCTGACCCATGAAGAGTGATTGAGAGACAGTAAAATTAACTCTGATTTGGGAAAAATCTCTTTTCACCAGAGACTTGAGGTTTAATGGGGTCTATAACCTTGGTTTGATCTACAAAGAGAAGAGTTCTGCTTAGTGTATGAGGATCCTTTCTTAGTGGAAACCTAGGTGACTGCATTGATTTTCTAGTGAAAGATTACAGTGTTCCTTGCATTAAAATTAATTCTGTTTGATGCTATTTATCTGTTTAAGTAACATGGACATAGACCATTTTTCAATATAAGAAGATTTAGATGCCAATTTGTGACTACTGTCAGAGAGGATTCCTGCCTCACTGGTCTGAGAACAAGCTGGGAAAGCATGTACCCTGCAAGCATTGCCTGCCATTAAGAAAGCAGTATATTTTCCAGTTGTTGTGGCTGTGTGTCACTCTTTGAAAGATTCCCAGGAGAACTCTCGCAAGTGAGCTGATGAGGCAGAGGTGAGCTTTGTGACAATCTGTTCAGGAGCCTTATAGGAGGTTTCTCCAATCTAGTTTTTGCCAGCGCTTCCCGATGCTGCCTCTGTTTCCACTGAGACTAAAGTCTTTTGATAGTCCTCAAAGCGACACACAAAATGGCTTGTATCTGTCAGCCTTCCCAGAGTAGTCTTAGCTTTCCCCAGTCCCCCTAGGACTCTTAATTCATCTTAAAGGATCTGTGGCAGACACCAGACCACAAGAGGCTTAAACACCACTAAGGGGCGCTACATGCCAGCAATAAGTGAAGAGTGTTGTCCCAAACATTATTTCCAGGGCTTAAATTCAGGTGTTATAGTAAAGGGTGCAGAGGTGGGAAGGGGAATTCACAGCTCTCCCCCACCCAAACTTCCCCTGGGACAGCTTTTCCATGCTGCCCCTTTCCCTTGCCTTGGGGGAGCTCCCCCTCCACACAGCCTGGTGAATTGGGCCTTGACAGTCTGGGGAAGCTGGAAATGGCAGCAGGACGAGGAGCTAATGCAGGCCTGGATTGTTCACAGGCTTTCCATCTGTCCTACTCCTGGTGGAACAGCAACCACAGTTGATAGAAGAAGTGTCAGTTCCCAAACTCCCCTGCTCTGTCACTTGGACAGCTCCCCTGCACCTATACAGAGAGACAGGAGCAGAGAATCTCTGGTGCCTGTCCTCCTTTATGGAAACAGAAGGGAAAAAAGATTATAGCAACTCCCAAGAGCCCTACCAGGGGAAAAGGCAGATAAACAAAGATGTGGCATAAAGATTCTCTTTTTAAAGGTCTTTGTTTACCTTAGATTTTATCCTGAGGTCCCTCATTCTAGCATCTAGGTGCCTTCCACATAAATGCAATAGCAATAGCAAAATCACTCGTGGACTTCATGGAGACTCGGGCACTTCTCCCTTTTGAGGGGAAAAAAACAAGCCTCTGCCTGGGGGCTTTGATTTTTTTTAAAAGATTGTATTAATTCCCTTTGGTGGTGAGGGAGTTGTTTGCAGTTTATTAGCTACAAGGGGGTATCAACCTTTTAAAAAAAAAATCAGTGGAGATTCTCGATCCCGGTCATATTCTCCTTCCCGGTTGAATATGACTGGGGTGGGACATGTGGGTCTCTCTCTCTTTCTCTCTCACACACACACCCCCGCCCGGATTCACTTTCCGCACATGCATTCTCGTCCCCTTGTTACATCCCATCACTAGAACAAAATGCTTCATTATTGAACTGGGATGATCAAAATTGGGGCCTCATCCCATGCCTATTGAAGTCAATGTAAAGACTCCTATTGACTGACATTCTGTAATTCTCTGCTACTTCAGTCGCAGCACCAAAGGCCGGTCCCAGCATGGTAGAGTCCCGTTCTAAAATAAAACAATGGCACAAGCCCCATTTTTATTTCTGGCTCTGGGAAATTAAATAAAATCTCCCTGGGCACGTTTGCAGGAATTTTTTCTACACTCACAAACACTTAGAAGTTCTATGGGAACAGGGAAGATCTTTTGATTAAGGCAGGAAAGGGAGGAAACAGTCAACCCCAGTATATATATTTGCATATAACAAAGTGCAAACAAAACAACACAGCAGGAGTTTGGCCAACCACATCTCAAATAATAAATGTCTGACTGATAGACAGAGGTCTAGGATCTTCTTTCACTGCAAACCACAGCCATGGGTCAAGTCAGCCTCAGTGGTAGCCAAGGGACATCCAGGATTGGTCTGCTCCAGTCCTGATAGAACTGCTACACTAGGTCCCACTCTGATGAACACTTACCTCATTGAATTCAACAATTCCAGCTCTGCTTCCAGTAGCCAGAGCATCGTGAAATCAGCTCAATAGTGCCAGTGCTGCAGCTCTGATCTAGCCCTGCTATGAATTCAGTTCTGGTCTGTCATTGCTGCTGGTGTCTCATCGTGAAGTCAGCTCTGCTCCACTTCCATTCAAGTCTCAAAGATTCCTCCACACACAAGGTGCAGAATCTCCGTTTGAGGAATCCAGAAAAAAAGCAGGATCTTCTACAGCATTCCTCTTATTTCAGGCACAGCTCCTCATCTCCAGAATAAAGCCCTCTTTCTTCACTGGGCTCAAGCTTCATTAGCCACTCAAAGTCTATTTTAGGCCACTCAGGGTGACTCCTCAAAGAGGGCAAATGCTGCATAATTTCTATGGCCTTTCAGGAGTACAGTACCAATAATAACCTATTACATTTACAAGCCAAAATGTAAACAAATTCCAGGCAAATAAAAAAACTCGGTAGATGGAATTATGGATAAACAACATTATAATGTATGTAAATTACCATCCTCAGAACAGACATTTCTCCTCCTCTTCAACAGAGGCAGCAGAGAGCTCTCTTCCTTTAGGTCTCCTAGACATTGAGTTTACAATTCAGTTCAGCCCTTAGTGCATGCCCACTTATCTTAATCCACTTGAATCGTTGGCTAAACTTTGAATCTGTAATAGTCAAGTGGATATAAAATGTATTGCAAGGCACTGCTACATCCTGCTACAGAGAGTGATAGGAGTGGGAATGTTACAGAATGTTTTAGTAGAATAAGAGCACTTGATTTTGAAATGAAAAGTGAGAACGGAAAACCTGTCCTTTACTTCCCTCATTGAAATTGCAATTTAAATCATCTGCTGCCTGAGTGGCCATGGAGAAGTGGGTGATGTTATAAATAAATGAGTTACAATGCTACCTGCAAATAAAACAGGACAGGTTCAGGATGGTGATCGCTAACTTGAAGGCCCTTTCGCACCGTGCCATTTTGCACTGAACTTTGATTCCATTTGCTTATGGAAACTGGAGCTTTAACATTATCTTTAAGTTTTAAAAAATGAGTTCCCTTTTGCAAAGGAGTGCCACTTGGGCACTACATATGGTATGCTTCCACCACCGCAGCAGCTTTGACAGACCAGTTTCAATGTCAGCAGATGACAGTCAAACAGCTTCAACAACCTACAGCCTCTCTGGGAAAAGGGAGGCGAGTTGTGCAACAGAAATCTCCAATTTAGTCTCTCTAAAACACAATGGATTATCTCCAGGGAAAATCACCAAATCATTGAGCAGAAAACTACACTTATTACATGTAAACAGGTCACCAAACTGACATTTTAGACAAACATATTTTTTACTTTAAAGACTCAGTGCAAATATTTTGCATCATGGGTTGCCTTCCCTACCCCACCAGGCTCCACCACTGTTTTGGGCTTAGTTGAAATTAGATCCTTCTGTCCTTTTTTAAATACCAAAAAAAGACTGGAGATGTTGGATTATTGTCTTCTAATTAGCTGCAATGCCACAACAGTATAAACATTGGTAGCTATTATAGAACTCATTCAGAGTGAATCCTAACCTCGTTGGGGTGCTTTAATAATTAATCATCCTAATTGTATTGTTACTTTCAAGTTACAGTTACAATTTATAAAGACTTGAGAGCCATAAGTGAAACAAAACAGGTAGGGTGTAATTAATTTTTTAAATTTTAAAGGTTTTTCAGAGTATAATGAATCTTTGGTGTCAGTCAAGATTATAGTTTGGAGAAGTAAGAGGAACATTGACCTTCTGTTAGTGCACCTTCTACACAGTCAGTGTAAATTCAGAAGTTACATCTTCAGAGATACGCAATTCACATTTGGTGGGCAGTTCCTTAATTGATGGGGGTTGCATATCTATTCTACATTCATGATGATGAACCTTTGCCCTTCTCTACCAGCTAGTCTTAATGTACAAGAAGAGATGTCACTTTTTAAAAACTGCTTTGTGACCTTTGTATTGTTATGCTTGAAAAATAAATTAAAGGGACATTTTCCTCATAGTTCACATGCTGTCGTTGGCGGGAAGAGCAATTTTTCAATAGCTTCTTTGTAAAACAGCAGAACTGGGCAAATAGCGCAAAAGAGAATTTGCAAAAAGAAAAACCAAAAAAAACAACCCTAAATGAATTTGGCTCAACTGAGGTTGCACCAGTTCTGTGTTTGTTTTTCATAAATATTCAAATGAATAAGTTTTCTGCCATAGAAAGATCTGATCATGGATGGACAGACATCCAAGAGAGACAAAACAGTAACATTTAAATGAATATTGTGCAATGTTCACAAAAATTATTTTTCTATTCATAAATGCAAGTATTTACCTCTAAAGCCTGAATATAACATTATATTATCCAATCAGGAAACAATCATCTATTGTCCAATCAACCCAATACTACAGCACCTATTGTATAATCAAAATAGCTCAAATGTATGACTATCAGATGCTGAAAGTGATCCTTGCAGCAAATACCAATCTCATGGATCAATTTACCCAAACTCTTTGGGCTTTTCAAACAAGTTAAAACAGAATCATAATGTATAATGTTTTAAAATGAATGGCTAATTCTGGCAAACTGGCTTTTCAAATGAGGTGCAAATGAGAAGATACAATGCCTTTTCTAATGTAATTCGTAGGTGAAAACATGTTCACATTAAATTTTCACTGAATAATTTTGAACACCAAAGGCTTTCAGGAAGATTTTGATCTATATGTGGATAATTCCAGACCGGAAAAAGTACTACATTTAACCAGTACGGTCTCTGATGCAAATAATTCACCTAGCTCCACATTTATTTCTACTTATGATTCTGTTTCAATCAAATAAGAACATAAGAACAGCCATACTAGGTCAGACCAATGGTTCATCCAGCCCACTGTCCTGTCTTCCAACAGCAGCCAATGCCAGATGCTTCTGAGGGAATGAACAGAACAGGGCAATTATTAAGTGTTCCATCCCCTGTTGTCCAATTCCAGTATCTGGCATTCAGCAGATTAGCCATCTTGGCTAACAGCTATGCTCCATGAACGTTATCTAATTCTTTTTTGACCCTGGTTACACTTTTGGCCTTCACAACATCCCCTGGCAATGAGTTCCACAGATTGGCTGGGCACTGTATGAGGAAGTACTTCCTTTTGTTTTAAACCTGCTACCTATTCATTTCAGCAGGTGACCCCTAGATGCAAACAGGAGTTAGCATTTGCAATGTTGATACTGCAACTACATGATTTTAGGCGATGCATCTTTATATTAAATTTGGGTCCGGATATATTCATAGAAGGACAATTGACAATAAAAAAGTATAAACATTATTTATCTCACATTTTGATTGAAAATGTGCCAAGGTTGATGAATGATTGTTAAAGAATTTGGTAAAATATAAACCATTCCATATCCTGTAGAAAAAAGAAAATGGGAAGGTGGTTAGGCTAACCCAGCAATTGATGCAACTCTTTCTAAATTATCCCTACAACTAACAAAGCACTTGGAATAAAGAGGGCAGGAAAGGAGAGACTTAAAAGTGAACCTGAAAATATTTTTTTAAATTGAATGTTTTGTAGAATTATGAGATGAATGCTTCAAATAGCTAGAGTTAAAGGGGAGTTGAGGACAAAAAGAATTTTAAATGTACCTTTCATTTGATTTTCAGGTGCCTCAAAGAAAGTATAGTATTACTACAGATAGGGTCATTTAATTGCTTCTCCCATTTAGCCTGCATGAACAGTGGTTAGCACCCTTGTCAGGTTTAACTATGTCTGGAATTGTCTACAGATCAAAGATCTGCTTGATGGCACCCATTAAATCCTTTCACATGACAATATCATGGCATACTGGCACCACCCACTCCCTCCCACTGCCCACTCACAGTCTGTTGCTGCTTCTGATGCTATTCATATGGGTCCCTGCCTTCCCTGAGTGCAAGTAATAAGATGGTGTCTTGCCCTGAAAAGTAGGGGGGCTACTTGGACATCCATGTAGGACCAGTCACAATATAGCGCTTAGTGATTTCAAACAGGTTTTTAGCACGTTTCTAAAATTCCTTCCTACAATAACATGAGCCCAATCCTGCATCTGTCAATCTTGAATGCAGTCCCTTTCAATTGTATTCTCATCTGGTGTAAATAGCAAGATGCCGTATGCTGATTTATACCATCAGGTTGTCTGGCCCCTTGACTCCAACGGGACTACCCAGATGAGTAAGAACTGCAGAAGCAGACGCTGGAGTGTATTTTTCTTCTATTTCTTACCCATCCCCCTACACCGTATACTCTGTATTTACTCTAAGAACAGCTATTATTCTGTTTCCATCAGAAACCATCTGATAAATCAAAATGCCCTGACCTTGCAGACTCACTTTTGCTCATGCATAGACTCACAAAATGTTGTTCTTCATTCCAGTCTGGTTTCTTTCAACATGAACCATTCCATTAATGCACACACAGCTGCACCAGGCTTTGCAACACCTTTATCAGCCATCCAGTTCCACTGACATGCTGAGTCCCTGACTTCCTTTTAACATTTCTTAGGCAAGCTAACCAAATAAATAAATTCACTAAAACCCTTGCTGGTATTCTGAAGAGCAGCTAAGCATAGGCCAAGAGCAAACGATTGTACTTGAAAAGCTGTGCACAATCCTTTGTGCTTACTGATTGGTACAGACTGTCATATTCTGTTGGTAAGCAAGAGACTCTTTTTTCCCCGACAGAAAAAATATGCAGACCAAATATAATGGACAACTTTTATCTGATGGTTTATTATATCTCAAATCTAATTCGAATTGACTCTGGTAATAAGAAAGCATGCATCTGTTAATGTCTCCAGAGCTGCTATGGCATAACTGATTATATTGTAAAATCTGAAGAAAGTTTAGAATCACAGAATATTACTGTTGGAAGAGACCTCAGGAGGTCATCTAGTCCAACCCCCCTGCTCAAAGCAGGACTAGTTTACGTGTGTTCATTTGATTTGAGACAGTGGATTTGGATTCTGTCATTTAAATGTCACTTAGGGTTTATCTACACTGCGGGCTCTGTCGGTGCAATTGATGCAGGGCAATCACCTAAGCGAATCACCTGGTGAAGACTTGCTGATTCAATTGCCGAGCCAATTCCTGTACTCCACTGGAACAAGAAGAGTAAGCTATGTCAACGTAGTGTAGTGAAGACAGCACAACTACTTGATGAAAGGTAAGTAGATGTCAGTTACATTACACAAGTTACTCGTGTATCTTGCATGGAAGGAGCAGTGCAGTATTGATAAGTCCTTAACAACTGCTTAAACTAAGGGACTCTCTAAAAATAACCTGTATCTGAGTGCATGTTTGCAGTCTAACTTGATTGTTATTACTTTTTTTAATATTGTTGATCTAAACCACTTACCTTTACTAATGCTGTGCAGGTGGGAGCCTATGCTGCCATATCACTTGACCTCCAAAAGGCTTGAGATTTCAGTCCTGAGCTCTACTGAAAAAAAGACCACCATTTCTGCTGAATATGCCTGAGTGCTTGAGTTTTTGCAATGTGGAGAAATACCCACTCAAACCAAGAAGAATCCTCAAACTCATGGTCATTTGAAACTAAAGATGAACCCAGTTCTCTGGAGTTTACAGAGTTGAACCAAAATTAAAAGCTTTTTAATCAGTCAATTAGGGAAACAAATTTGACCTGGTGATTAGCTGCACTTGAGAAACATTAAACTCATGAAACACCCTCTATGATAGCATCTAGGCTATTACATACATTAGTGATCCTTCTGGTTCTTTTCTCCTGTGTGGTTTCAAGCTGTTTATTTATAGGCCGCTAGATCTAGTTTGTTTACTCCAGGAGCACAAATTGATCACCGGAAGGAATCCAGATGGTCATTGTTTCTCAGGTTAAACACTGCTTGGTTATCCTTTTGATGTCCATTACAATTTCCTTTCGAACTGCTGAGAAGCCAATGATCATTGAGAGAACACTCTGCCATGTGTATTTCAGTGATAAAGCACTGTTCCACTGAAGCCAAGTTTACAACTCAGTGAAGCGTGCTAACTTCTTCGTGTAGCTGGGTGACTTAGTCAGACAGACCATCGATCAAAACCATCAGCCTTAGCTGAACAATTTTCTTGTGGATAATATTGTAGATAATATTTTATTTTTTAAAAAAAGAGGGAAGAATTCTCAACATAAGGCTAAAATCTGTCACTCATGCCTACTGAGTAGCACTTTAATCTGCAAATGGCCTTATTTCATTCGGGATCCTTATTGGCAATTTTGCATTAACTCTCATGGAGCTAGTGTGCGAAAAATAGTAGGGTTGTCATGGAAGCAAGGCAGCGGTGGTACAGGTGAGCTGCTCCAAGTACAAACCTGCCTGGAACCCATAGGTATATACTTGGGGTGGTTAGTCCATGCTCCCACGGCTACATTACTATTTTCAGTGCACTACCTCAATGACAACTAACACGACTACGTATACAGGAGCTCAGAGACATAGTCTTAGCTCCAAGTGTAGACTTAGCCATAGAGTAAGCTACCACTGAATGTGTCGGTACTAATCAACATAGATCACTGTGGTAGAATCTAGCTATGTTTTACAACCTGATGGCAGATTTAAAATGCTTTGGAATCATTATCTGCATCTCTTACCATTGGGTCATTTTTCTTTCATTGATCCTTGTCCATAGATTAGGTAAACTTTAACACAAAAAAGGCACTGCATCAACTTTGTCAGTGTCATAATGGCTCGTTGGATCCTGGAAACCACTTTCAGTAAAATGCTGACTACGAAAGAGTACTCTTTGATGGTGTCCAGTTCAATCAATGGCAGGCAGGCATTTATATTTGTTGCAGCAATTTATTCTGCACAGGAAAAGTGAAATAAAGTTTTGTTTGAAGCTATCAGAATTGGTCCACCATCACCATATTGATGATCTTACCCAGGAAGGATAACTTAGAGACAGGGAAATGGCTGGTGAAACCATTAGCAACGAGAGAGTTTCTTGAGGTTTGGACAGACGACTGAGTTTTTCAGGATAGCAACTGGGTTCAGTCCCTAGGGAAATGTTGATGGATTCTGAAAGTAGTGAACTTGGGCTCTCCTCATGGGCATTAACCATGTAGGGGATTGGGCAAGGCTTCCATTGTCTTTAGAGGTAAGTTTATCCATGGAGGATGCCTAAAAACAATTAACATTTCCCAAATGAAATTAGATAATCCGACAAATCAGTTCCCCGCTGCTCTCATAAATGTTCCATATACTTATTGTGAACTCTACTGGAGTCTTAACAATAGGCAGCTACACAATTATCAATATAGAACCTCTCTAACAAAGAGGCTTCAGTTCACAGTTGATTTATGAAAGCCAGGGAACACAAAAGTAAATAATTTCCTATGGCTTTAACCTCAATGGTAAAAAGAAAGAAGTAATTATGCCTTCCCCTGAATAGGTAGAAAAATAATTGATAATGATATTGCTTATATTAGCATGGAGAATGAGAGTCCAGAAAAATGCTGGCAATTGCACCAAGTTACAAAGTCACAGTTATTAATAATAATAATTATATACAGATATATAATATATGTAATATTATAATTAAATATATATAGATATAGATATATTTCAGTAACTTTTTCTCTTTGTATGTAACTGTTTTGTAACACACGTTATGTGAACATACATTTTATCTCCTGTGCCATATGTTCTCATTTAACGTCACTAATATATTATTTAAGGAAGAAAATACCAGCGGGGAAATTTAACATCTTGAAATTAGTGTTAAAACTATTAAGTCCAATATCACCAGTGTTTTGTAATATATGATTGAAAGAAATATGGTAGTGCTATCTTTCCTACTTGTGTCCTCATAGCCCTAGATGGCAGGATTAAAATAGCCTGGTATTTCTTGAACACCATGTGTTTATATATATCCTAAAGGAGCCATCTCTCTAGTCCCGACTGTATATCTGTATAGGAAGGAAACAAGCCATGCTTGTAGGAATGACTTGTGAAATGAACTGTGATCTAGTTGGTTGGAGAAGGCAGAAAGGTTCACACACCAGAGACTGATTTATACAGTTTGAATCTTGGTAGGACTTGAAGGGAAAATAGAGGGCAGCGATAACAGAGGAACCAGCAAGCATCAAAGGTGAGAGACAGGAAAGAAATGAGGTTAAGGAGGATTTGGGCACCAGCCAAGAACAAGAAGAAAGGAAAGACAGCACAATGAGCAGTGGGAAATCAGGTTTAATGATATCTCACTCCCCAACAAAAGAGCTATTAACAGAGGTGAATGTGGAAAGGTTCCCTAGTATCTGCGACGGAATTTGCTATCTCATAGAAAGATGGTAGCACAGAGCAGGGATGGATGGCTCAAACTGTGCAAGATGTTTCAAAGAGTATTAGCATAATAAATCAATTTAGCTAGGAGTAGTATACCATATAGAGATGCAACAAGGGTCTTTCTGGGAGGCATTGGAAACAAGAAGGCATGCTGTATTTGTGTATGTCATCTGCTTTGCGTGTCATTGGCAATACTGGACAACTATGTAAACAGAGACAGTGAAATCTTGGTCCTAGAGCCATCAACAGGAATTCTGTCATTGACTTCAATAGGGTCTGGATTTCACTCAGACTATTAACAAATACTTATCAGTTCCTAAGGATGTGCTTTGCAACATAGAAATTATCCTTCACGTGTCCTAAACTATGAGTCAGCCTCTTAATTCTCTTATTAACTTTAACTAGGCATAATCTTGTGGGTTTATGAGCATTCAGAGGCCTGAAGTAAAGTAAAGTAATATATTATTTAAGGAAAGTTTAGGGAAACGCATAGAATCAGTTCTGCTGTCCAAACCCAAGGGGGTAGCCAAGTTCATGGAAGCAGTTATTAGGATTGCAGGACAGACCATGGAGTATGAAGTAGGTTGCAAGATCAGAAACTTGGTATATATCTGAATACAAGATATTTGCCCATTGGTTTGACTTGCCAGAAAACATACCCGTGATTTTGGTTTGAAAGACTACTAGAGCCTAAAACAAAACCCGTTGAGTACAATGGAAGGACTCATACTGACCACAACAGGCTTTGGATTGGGCTTGGAATGAAGGGATAATATTGCCTATATACCTATAACATAGTTTCCTGCTGCATGTTGAGTGTAGGATTATCCACTGGTACAGGACTCCTAGAGATTTCATCTAGTTTGGAGTACTAATGTTGGAAACATAAGAAAAGGCATGGAAACATATATATTACAAACAGCATTGCTATCAACCCTTGTGATTTTGGGAACATTATTCCTGTAGGAATGTAAAGGTCTCTTATCACCAACAAGGTCAATAAAATCTGTGTTTAACAGATTCTGTAATTATAAGATGCAAGAGATTCTGGAAAATTAGATTGTAAACAGATTTTAAATTTATTGTAACATGAAGCTGCAGCATTTGTTTAGAAAAAGATAGCATCATCAGATGTTTTTAATTGAGGAGGGGAAAGGGAAACTGTGGCTGCTTGCCAGTGTTAAATTGCATGCTGCCACCGTGAAGATATCTGAGAAATGTATTTAGCACATTGCATTTGGATTGTAGCTGAAAGGTCTTGAAGTTCTTTTAGCTGCTTAGGAAATATACACCCATAGTTAGCATACAGTATCTGTAAATTGTCTTTTCATATACAGCAGTCCAATAGTATTATATTACAGCAGCTTAGAGACTATATTGCAAAACTGGGGTTGCATTTAAAATACACAGACTTCACTTTAAAATATACACAAATACCTACTTTAAGTGAAAAGCATACAGCATACACATACCCTTGTTCGAGAGCAGTTGAAATGAATAAATTATTTTTTAATTACCACCAGCATCACCACTGGGCCAGTATTGTCCTTGTCAATTTCACTTATCTTTATTGCAACAGATCAATTCAGAATTGCCCTCCATTTTGGGACAGGCCATTCTACAGAAGCCCATTGACTTTTTCCTCACTCATTGGCATACATTCTTGGTTCTGTTCCTCCTGAACCTGAACCTGTCCCTTTAGTACACATCTGAATACATTAGAGACTGAGATGGAATTTCAAAATGATTAAATATTAAAATTCAGTGTACATGCACACACTCACATCCCTTGTTATAAAATATCTATGAGCTAGATTGTGTTAGGACTACACCCACTGTCCCACAGATGAAAAACCTTCTTCTTTACCATGCTACATGAACTTTGGACCCACAACTAGTGGAGTAGCACTGGGCAAACAACAGGTTTTTCAGTTTGCTGGCAATTCCAAAAAAAATGTGGGGGGAAAAATTGTTTTTGGTCAAACGGAGAACAAATTTTGTCAACATTTTTAGCAAAACAAATAATCCAAGAGTTTCATTTCAGGTAAATGAAACATTACATGTGATCCAAAATAAAATGTTTAATTTCTATTTCAAGGGTTTAGCGCTTTTGAAATGTTTTAAAGAATAGAATGGAAGGAAGTTCTGAAACGGTCATTTAAAACTGAAAACGTGAAATGTTTTGTTTCTGAAATGTTTAACTGTTTTGATTTCTCTGTGGTTCTGAGTTCCCCTCCCCGCAAACCAAACCATTCAGTGAAACCAATACAAATGTTTCGGCCTCACTATAGCTACATTTTTCAGCGGAAGAAAGTTTCAGGTAAAAAGTTTTGCCCAGCTCCATATAGTGAGTTTATGTGCTGGCTTACTGTCTCCCTTGAGAAGTTGGGTGGGGATGCATTGGGGAGGGACAGAAAATGAGTGGAGACTTGACTCTACCTCTGCATGCTGGAGTAGCTGTGCAGTTAGGGACATACGTAGTAAATATAGACCAGCTATAAATATTGTCATAGATACATGGCACTGGTGGAGCTCCTCTTCTGGGCTAGACATTTCCCATGTGCTTTAAGCCTCCAGGGTTTGAACAGGGTCCAAACACTACCCCTAGCTTGAGGTCTGTAGGCACACTCTTGAGGTGTGACATCTGTCTGGAACCCTTTTCTGAGAGCAGAGACCTCCCACAGTCTAATTGCCTATCCCCTCTGCCCTGTAATGACCTCTCAGGCTCTCTTGTCTTAAACACACCCTCTCCCAGAACTGAAGTCGTGTGAATGCTTTGGATTTATAGTTTACCTCTTCAAGGATACACAGAGACTGTGCCCAGGATTCTAAAGAAACGTCTCTTTATTTAGCACAAGAGATACAGAGGTCTAGGTAAATAATAAAGACACCTATGGGAAGTTTCCACATCATTTTGTAGAGTTCTTTGGGCATAGGCCAGAGTCCTCTAAGAAGCCCAACCCCAGGCCTCCTGCCCATGGCATCTCATCCAGAATATGAACTCTCTGGCCCCTCACTCTCAACTAGCTGCTGAGACACTTTCTTGTATAATCTCTAGTCCTTTTGGTAGGTGACTGCCAGATCAGCCTCAATGAGTGATAACAGACCCCCCTACTAAGCAACACTCATACTGTCTGTCTGTGTCTGTGTGTGTATTTACCCAACTTGGTAGTTCGAATGTTCTGGATCTTTTCAGGGCACTGGAAAGGCTTAATGGAAAATATCAGTTACCCCATTAGCAAAGTAGCTTGAAGTGACACCCATAGAAACTTCTGTTCAGCACTGCCACACAAAAGCTGCCACTGGAGCACATATTTGTCATTGTTGGGACTGATTCTCTACCACCTTGTGCTTCATGCTGTCATTATGGATGGGATGGGGATAAATGATGACACGATGATGTGCCAAGGCAGGGGGAAGAAACGAATGAGTAGTAGCATGTGTTCTTAT
Source organism: Mesoclemmys tuberculata (assembly GCA_007922155.1). Taxonomy (NCBI): domain Eukaryota; kingdom Metazoa; phylum Chordata; order Testudines; family Chelidae; genus Mesoclemmys; species Mesoclemmys tuberculata. The sequence goes on along the minus strand of ML675622.1, from coordinate 7,472,425 downwards.
TTGAATAAAAAAAAATAAATCAACAACAAAGGATTCATGTCTACTTTATCTAAATACACTTAAATGTGGTTTTCATACCAGCCAGAAGTAGGGTGGATGGAATAAAAAAATAACCCATATTCATGGCCGTTTGGCTTCCTTTAGATTTCATACCCAACAACTGACAGAATGATTGTACACATTGTTGGCATTTTACCGATATTTGTCATATTTGTCAAGAATTTTTTGCAGAAGCGCAGCAACAGAAATAGCAATGTTTTGACAAAATAATGACTTGGGCATCATCATGCCATGAAAGCTGTCCAGAGTAATGTCAAAAAAATAAAAATTAAAGTAAAGACATGGCAATATAGAGCCATCCAGTAGAGCAATCCTAGAAAATAGTTCACGTAGTGATCCATCAACTTCTTTTAGGCTTACACCAGACTGGAGAGACTGCATTGGGCTGGTTTGTATTTCCTCTCAACTTATGTAATATGTTTTCATTACAAGGTGACTACTCTGAGGAAATTAAGAAATTAAACAGACTGTTTGCCTTGTTGCTTATAACTTTTACCCAAGAGGTATGTTTGTCTACACTGCAGCTTGGAGTGTGCTTCCCAGCACAAGCAGACTAAAATACACTAGCTCTGTTTGAGCTAGTTAGCCATACTGCTAAAAAAAAAAAGCAGTATGGATGCAGTGGCAAAGGCTAACCACCTGAGTACAAACCCAGCCAACCCCTTGGGTACGTACTTGGACAGCAAACCACCAGGGCCTACTGCTATTTTTAGCATGCTAACTCGAGCAGTGTCTGGATCTGTCTATCCATGCTGGGAAACATGTGCAAAATATTTAATTCAAGCCACAAATGCACTCAAAATAAGTGGTGGAGTGAGTTCAGACTGTAGTCACAGACCATCAGTCATCTTCATGACTTTAGTTCATGTGAACTCTCAATCAAAGCCAGATATAAATTTTTAGCTATCAGCAGATATCTGCAAACATTTTGTAGTGGTGCATTTTGAGTCCAGACCACTTTTACCAGGAAAGAACACATTATAAATTCATAAATTTTAATCCCAGAAAAAAACAGCATGAATAGCTAATCCTCCTGTGTAACAAGCCATAGGACTTTACCCAGTAATTTTTGCAATGGAGGGAATTACTCTTCCTAACTATGAATCCATTCAATCAGTGAAAGTCACCACGAATCCCCTTGGATTCACTGTGGAATCTTCCTAACTATGAATTCACTCAATCAGTGAAACAGAGCTGTTCCTAACTGTGTAACAGAACACTATCGAATAGTGAATAACTTATGGCTGAACTAGAGCATGGTTTTTAGAAAGGCATCTAATCTTACAGACTTCAGGTAATGATAAATCTACCACATCCTTTGGTAAACTGATCCAGTGACTTATTACTCTCACAATGTGTCTTATTTCCAATTTGAAATTTTCTAATGAGAGCTTCTAGCCACTGGATCTTCTCATGCCTTTGTACGTCAATTTAAAGGGCTCCCAAATCTCAAACATCATCATAGATTTTTCATAGATTCCAAGGCCAGAAGGTACCAATGTGATCATCCAGTCTGACTTCCTGTATAACACAGGCCGTAGAACTTCCCCAAAATAATTCCTAGAGCAGATCTTTTAGAAAAACATCCAATCTTGATTTGCCAGTGATGGAAAATCCACCATGACCCTTGGTAAATTGCTCCAATGGTTAAATACCTGCACTGTCATCATTTTATGCCTTATTTCCAGTCTGAATTTGTCTAGCTTCAACTTCCAACCATTGGATCACGTAAAACCTTTTTTCTGCTAGAGCCCATTATTAAATATTTGTTACCCATGTAAGTTATAAACTGTAATCAGCCACCCTTTAACCTTCTCTTTGTTAAGCTAAATAAAGAGAGTTGTTTGAGTCTTTCACTGTAAGGCATGTTTTCTAATCCTTTAATCATACTTGTGGCTCTTCTCTGAACCCTCTCCAATTTATCAACCTCTTTCTTGACTTGTGGGCTCCAGAACTGGACATAATATTCCAGAAGAGGTCACACCATTGCCATATATAGAGATAAAATAGCCTCTCTACTCCTACTCAAAATTCCCCTGTTTATGCATCCCAGCATCCCATTAGTTATTTTGGACTCAGTGTTATGCTAGGAGGTCATCTTCAGCTGATTATCCATCACAACCCTCAAATCTTGTTCGGTTACAGCTTCCCAGGCTAGACTCTCCCATTTTGTATATATAGCCTACATTCTCTGTACCTAGATGTACACATTTACATTGAGCTGTTTAAAAATTCATATTGTCTGCTTGAGCTCAGTTTACTAATCAATCCAGATTGCTCTAAATCAGTGACTTTATTTACCACTCCCCCAATTTGTGTGTCATATGGACACTTTGCCAGTTTAGCTTCCTGTGTAGTTAGCTAGAATGTGATTAAGTTGCCTCTGTATGTCAGCCCTAACCCTAACCTTCTCTTTGGTGAGCTAAAGAGACTGAGCTCGTTAGTCTCTCATTGTAAGATATGTTTTCCACTAGCCCCACCTCTGGCTGCAGTAAAAAAGCCTGCAACCCCAAATTTTGCCTATGGAGTTATCATGAGATGCAACCTGGAGAAAACAAGGTGCATTTGAGTCTCAGCCATTTTGAAAACCCAGAAAAGCTTATGAATTGCTGATGACATCAAACCATGCGATCTTGTTTTAAACTGAAATTGGAACCATTCTTTCAATTCTACTGTAATGACAGTTTTTGCACATTAAATTTGGATTTTACTTGACTTTAAAATCTCCCTAGCCAAATGTTCCATTATCTTTCACTGCCTAACAAGAAACAGGCTAGCATGTCAGGTGATAGTTTAATACTTTGAGTAAACTTGGACAGCCCATGGATTCTCAGAAGAACTGGCTACGGAATCTCACAAATCCGTCTCACAGCTGGAACTGCAGAATCCACAAACTATGGGTCTAACTATGAAATTCTTATGGGCTAAAAACTTTTTGCTCCTGAAAATTGCTCTCATTCATTAAAACATAAAACAGGTATAAACCAGAAGCCCTAAACCCATTTCAGACTCTGTCCCAATATGCTGCAGTCAGGTTGTATAATTATCTGGAGTTTTGAGATATCAGAAGCATGTTAAGGAACAGCATCAAAATGAAAAGCTGATCAAAACCAGCATCAAGCTGAAGTTTGATAAATGCCAACCAGTCTGGTCATCAATCTACATACAATTCTCATTCCCTTCCACTGCGCTTTCTGTTCACAGAATGATGGCAAGGTGAACTTTAAAATATCTATGAATTTCCAGCAGAGATTGGAAAATATTGAAATAAATGACACCCATTTCTGCCCACAGACACATTTTATGTGCAAGGATATCAGATAGTGTCATGCTGCCATGTTTTAATGCCTTTGTTTTCAGTGTATGGCACCTTTAAATTTCTAAGAACACTATCTGTCTGCCGAGACAGCTGCCACTTGGTCCTTGTTATGCTGCCAGCAGGAAAGTCTTCTTTTCCAGGTGGATCATAACAAAATCACATTCCAAGACAACTTCTGCACTGAGTGTTGGGGTTAGTAGGAGATCTTTTTTACTGTGCTGTCTCAGAAGCTTACGTTTAAATGGAAAGATAGTCATTGCCAAGCCTCCCCCAGCAATTATTACAATCATTCTGGTGCTCCTTTGAGGGAAAGCATCATAGAAGGATCAGTCCTCTTTCCCTCCGACTATTTATCTGCTAGTGATGCAGGTTAGAAACTAAATGTGTCCAGCTTTGGCCCTCTACATTATTACTGTCACAACTGATCATCATTTTCCAGCCAGATGCCCATCACCAAAAGAGAAAGAAGCTGAAAAGTTCTAAATGTATTTAGAAGACTTGCTGGTGTAAGCGGACGCAACTCCACTAAATTCCACCCACCATGCGAGCAATGAATTTGGCTTGGAAGCTTTATCAGAACATGTTGTTCACAGTGTGTTAGTGGTGATGGCAACCTGACATTGTGAAAGTTCTTGCATTGTTATTATTTATGGTTTGTATTACTGTAGTTCCTAGGAGTCCTAGTCATGGACCTTAATGTGCTGGGTGCTACAAACCCAGAACCAAAGATGGGCACTGCCTTAACGAGCTTATAATCTAAGTATGAGACAAGAGTCAACAGATGGATAGAGACAGGTGCACGTAGTAGTACAAGGAAACAATTAGACAATGTTGGTCACCATTATCCATACTACTGCGCACTTCCCACAAGGAGCGTGCTTTGAAACAGAGGAATCGTTTTTCAGCCAAATCATAGGCTCTGATCCCGCAAAGCACTTCCACACTTGCTTAACTTCTCTACCATGCATTAAACGTGTGCAAGTTTGCAAGAGTAGGTCTTAGGTTTGTAGCCATTTACAGGCAGTGGCTTCCACTCACAAGCTTTATTTGAAAATACATTTCACAGTGTATTAATGACAAGAAAGGTTTCTTACACTCTGGACTTTCCGAATGCCTGTCAGTAAAATTGATGCTGCTAGTGTACCCTTAATATAACTTTATCATTAAAAACTAATGTGCTCATTATTGGATGTTTGTTTCTACCATCTGCACTATTGAGGGTGCTTGAGATGAGGAAAATAAAGTGGTATTGTTTAAATTAGTAATGCCTACTCCCTGTGGCATTACATGACAGACACAACGAGAGATTCTTTAGACATACTGACTATAAATGATTCAGTTAAACCACTTCTGAATCCAACAATAAATATCAAACCCATTACTAGCCAGCACACCACAATTCCAGGGCTTACCTAACTGAAACCAAAGGAAATTCAGTGCAATACTGTTTTAGTGAAAGGACATTAAGTTATGACAGACCCCAGCCGTCAAAGAGGCAATGAGACAAATATGGTCATATCATTTCTAATGCACCCTACATAGATACAGTAAAAAACATAAGGCTAAATAGTCTGTGTAAAACTCCCCAGAAGGGGAACACTAGTTATAACATTACATAAGGATGGCCATCATATGGATACTAAATCCTGTTCTATCCAGTGGGGTGTGGTGCAGCCACATGGAAAGGGGATTGGGGACTATGTAGGTTCTAGAAACCTTGAAACATACCCTTAGGACTTTGGGACATCTGTCTGGAGAACTTGGCTCTCCACGTACTGTCTGTCCCCTCCTTAGGCAGTGCAGCTAGTTAAGTGGTCACGTTGTCACGTGCCCGCTTTTATGCACACATCCCACATGAAGGTGGCAGAAGCCATGGAGTTAGCACTGAAAGCTACAAGCAGCAGCATTAATGTGGATGGCACTTTTCTTCTCAGTGTACCCCTCCAAAAAAGAAACAACATGTTTACACGTATGGTCCAATGTGCACGGAATGGCTTTCAGCCCAGTGCAGGCTTGCATAGGGTTTTATATGCCAGTTAAATCTTCACCTTATGGCATAGATGGTGACAGTTCCTCTGAGCCACTGGGTGAATTTCTGCCAAAGTGGTAAAGAGGTTGATGTACTCATGCCATGCAGATGCTATTCCTTGCTGCTTGAATTCTTTGGGTCCCTATGCTCCTCCCCCAGCCTCAGAACAGAAGTGAACATCTGTCCATTATATCCAAGTTTACGTCTAGCTCTTATTTAAAATTCTGTAGTAAGCACACCACAGTGAGTTAAGCAGATTGAAAGCTTTAAAATGTGCATGTTTTCCCCCACCTTCCCATCTTATTATTTGAACACAGATTGCTGTTCTTTTTGCCCCAATGGCCTTTATTTGCTGTAAATATTTGGAAAGTGTCCAACTATTTCATTGTCATACAGTCTATTGAGCCTTCAAGGACCTATTAATCCAGGTGTTGCCATATTGAGGATATTATAGAGGAGTCATAGAAGATTAGAGTTGCAAGGGACCTCAGGAGGTCATCTAGTCCAACCTCCTACTGAAAGCAGGACTAACCTCAGCTAAATCATTCCAGCCAGGGCTTTGTAAAGCTGCAGCTTAAAAACATCTAAGGATGGAGATTCCACCACCTCCCTAGGTAACCCATTCCCGTGCTTCACCACCCTCCTAATGAAAAACCTTTTCCTAATATCCAACCTAGATCTCCTGCACTGCAACTTGAGACCATTGCTCCTTGTTCTGTCATCTATTACCATTGAGAACAGCCTAGCTCCATCCTCCCTGGAACCCTCTTTCAAGTAGTTAAAGGCTGCTATCAAATCCCCCTCATTCTTGTCTTCTGCAGACTAAAGAGGCCTAGTTCCCTCAGCCTCTCCTCATAAGTCTTTTGCTCCAGCCCCTTAATTATTTTTGTTGCTCTCCACTGGACTCTCTCCAGTGTCCACATCCTTTTTGTAGTAGGGGACCCCAAACTGGACAAAATACTCCAAATGCAGCCTCACCAATGCCGAATAGAGGGGAATAATCACTTCCCTTGATCTGCTGGCAATGCTCTTACTAATGCAGCCCAATATGCTATTAGCCTTCTTGGCAACCAGGGCTCACTGCTGACTCATATCCAGCTTCTTATCCACTGTAACTCCCAGGTCCTTTTCTGCAGAACTTCTGCCTAGCTCATCTGTCCCCTGTCTGTAGATATGTATGGGTGTCTTCTGTCCTAAGTGGAGGGCTCTGCACTTGCCCTTGTTGAACCGCATCAGATTTCTTTTGGCCAAATCCTCCAATTTCCCCAGGTCCATCTTTATCCTATCCCCACCTTCCAGGGTATCTACCACTCCCCCTAGTTTAGTGTCATCTGCAAACTTGCCTAGGGTGCAATCTACCCCATCTTCCAGATTATTAATGAAGATGTTGAACAAAACTGGCCCCAGGATCAACCCCTGGGGCACTCCGCTTGTGACCAGCTGCCAGATAGACATGGAGCCATTGATCACTACCCGTTGAGGCCAATGATCTAGCCAGTTCTCTATCCATTTTATAGACCATTCATCGAACCTATATTTCCTTAACTTGCTGATAAGAATACTGTGGGATACTGTATCAAGATATCTAAAGTCAAGATATATCACGTCCACCACTTTCCCCACATCCACAGAGCCAGCCACCTCTTCATAGAAAGCAATCAGGTTGGTCAGGCATGATTTGCCCTTGGTGAATACATGTTGACTGTTCCTGATCACCTTCCTCTCTTCCAAGTGCCTTAAAATGGATTCCTTGAGGACCTGCTCCATGATTTTTCCAGAGATTGAGGTGAGGCTGACCAGTCTGTAGTTCCCTGGATCCTCTTTCTCCCCTTTCTTGAAAATGGGCTCTATATTTGCCTTTTTCAAATTATCAGGGACCTCCCCCAATTGCCACGAACTTTCAAAGATAATAGCCAATGCTCTGAAATCATATCAGCCAACTCCCTCAGCACCCTCAGATGCATTGCATCTTGCCCCATGGACTTCTGTATGTCCAATGTTTCTAAATAGTCCTCAACATGTTCCCTCAGCACTGAGGGATATTCACCTCCTCCCCATTCTGGTATGCCCAGTGCAGTAGTCTAGGAGCTGACCTTGTCTGTGAAGACAAAGGCAAAAAAGGCATTGAGTACCTCAGCTTTCTCCACATCCTTTGTCACTAGGTTGCCTACCCCATTCTGTAAGGGGCCCACACTTTCCCTAATCTTCCTCTTGTTGCTAACATACCTGTAGAAACCTTTGTTCCCTTTCACATCCCTTGCTAGCTGCAACTCCAATTGCGCTTTGTCTTCCTGATTTCATTCCTGCATGTTTGAGCAGTATTTTTATAATCCTCCCTAGCCATCTGACCAAGCTTCCACTTCTTGTAAGCTTCTTTTTTGTGTTTAAATTCACCAAAGACTTCTTTGTGAAGCCAAACTGGGCATCTACCATATTTGCTATTCTTTCTGCACATCGGGATGGTTTGTTCCTGTGTCCTCAATAAGGTTTCTTTAAAATACAGCCAGCCCTCTTGGATTCCTTTCCCCCTCATATTAATATAGAAAGCCTCATCTACCTCATCCTCCTGGTCTGGTGGTCTATAACAGACCCACCATGACATCGCTCTTATTGTTCTTGCTCCTAAGCTCAACCCAGAAACTCTCAACTGGCTTATCTCCAGTTTCATACTGGAGCTCGGAGTAATCATGGTGCTCTCTTACATACAGTGCAACTCTTCCACCCTTTTGCCCCTACCTGTCCTTCCTGAACAGTTTATACCCATCCATGACAGTGCTCCAGTCGTGTGAGTTTTTCCATGTTAGAGTTCTTTGATACCCAAGGAACAGTCTGTGTTGGCACAGTGTGCTTCCTTTTAGCAGTGCCTTACTATTATTCCTGATATAGCATCCTTAAGATCAGATTCTTGGCCCTACTGAAGAGACCAGGGGAGAAAAGTAGCTCTAAGCCATTTTTCCACTTTGCTGATTTTGTGTTGGCTCTGCAGCTGAAACTTCCACTTCACCCCACATCCACCAAACCCCCGCTGCCATCATTTGCTTCCAGTGGAACACCTCTGTCCTTGTAAATATTTTACTTTGTTCTTGCCTCCTCCAGCACAACCTCACCCTTTGGCTGGGATGGCTCTATGCCACCCAAGGATGCTCGTCTGTTATAGAAAGCTTCAGCTGCTCCTTTAAGGTCAGCTTTCTGCCTGCTTTGCTATGCTGTGCAGAGCCAGCATTGAGAATCTGGCCCCAATAATCTATGAATTCAGTTAGAGAACAGCAACCTTAAAGAAAAAATGATTCCCAATTGTTAATTTTCACTAGAGTGAAGTTATGTTAGCTCATTGAAATTTAATTGCTAAAGGGTTATAAGAGCTTAGAAATAGGCCTAGCATCTGTCTCTTTTTAATGTTTCAATTATCACCACAATAATTTAATGGTGCCCTGTTAGAGAATCACCACTGACATGCTAATGAATGGCATCTCATTCATTTACATTAACTCCATTTTCAGGAGGTTAGAGGTTGAAGGCAGGCATTTTATGCTTCAACATCACCGAGGCAGGCAGTGTCACATTTATCTCATTTTACTTTTATAACTGAAATTACGCATCTTAAAAATGTTCACTCAACAGTGAACTGCAAACGGGTTAAACTCTGGTCAATTACAATTATGCACTCGCAACCCAAGATCAAGTTAAGTAACATGAATCCTTTCAACCCACTTATTACTTAATTTGTCTGTCAGGGTTTGCTGTTGAAATTCAGTTCATCAGTTTGTTTCATGAGTTGCCAATAGATAGACATGTCTGTCATCATTTGCTTTTTAATTGAACAGCTGTTTCCTTGTAAATATTTAACTGTATTCTTCTCTCTTTCCACTATATCAGCTTTATCTATCTAATATTTATTTTCTTCTATTTATTCTAGAGAAACTATCCCACTAACTTGAATAAAGCATTGGATATATTGCATCTAAATGATCATAATGTGAATTTCAGTTATGGAGGATGCAATATATATTAATTATATACAGTGCTATTTATTTGAAAACTTTCAACACATCACACATAGGATGCTGTAGACACAAATAAAAAATGATTTGCTTCATAGGCAGTGGAATAGTCTTCCGAGATCAGTCAAATGCTCATGTAGTCATAAAATTAATTTTGCATGGAATTCTTCATCATGACACAAATTCTAGGAGATTTCTCATCTTAGCAAAATTAGTAGAACAAGGGGGAATATAAACAAGAAAAAAATCACATAACATTTAGTATTAATGTACAGTTAAAAATCTTTTACAAGTCATTTTATCCTAACATAACACAAGCATTCAATAATTCTCTTACACAGCCCTGTTGAGCTAAGAACAATTATAGGATGCATCTGATGTCTGTTTTATGGACTAGAATTGAACAGAATGGCTAAAATTTCCTCACTTGTTGGTACCATTCATGCTACAAAATATTTAATTGAATATGCTAGTGTTTCTCAACATTTTAGATACCTGAGATGGACTTTCTGCCTTTCAGCGAGATCTCAGAGACCAACACCAGTCCATGGACTGGTCATTGAGAAACAATGTCCTAGACAATACAAAATAAAGTATTGTGTCTTATTATTATTGTAGTGGTGAGCAAACTCATTCATATATGATTGTGTTGGTTACATTCATTTATCTTGTAACTGTTATAGTAATGTATATATGCAGCTCTCCTTTATACACTGAATTGGGGTATAATGCATTTTTGGGCCGTACTTCCTGTGTTCTGCATGCTAAGGATTGTATCCATTTACTGCAAGACCTTCAGTCTCCCCCCTGGTTTATATCCTGTCCCGTGTTGTGTAGCATGGGGGGGATGAAAGGCATAAGGAATAGAAATCTTCAGTGGGTGCTGTGCGGTTCCTGAAAATCACTGGATGTCCAAGTGGATCCTTGGAGAGCTCCCAACTGTGTGTAAAAGCCCATATCCTATTTGACTTAATGGAATGATCAGGGAAGAACTCCATGGGGGAATCCTCATGGATATTTTCTATCCCAGAAGCCTCTCCTTCGAGTTCTTCACAGGCAGGGATGTTCTAAGGCAAAGCCTTTAATGCAGGCTACTCTCCTATTGAAGTCTAAGAGAGATTTGCCTGCAGTATTTTGTCCAGTGTCTGCAGTCTTTTGCAATCAACTGCCTTTCTCACACATTTCTAATATAAAGGAAAGCATGTGGCCTTTAAATGTAAATGATGGAGTTACACTGAATGAGGAATCTAGTCCATTTGGGAACATCTATAATAACTGGGGACTTTCAGAACTATGAAGAGCTGAAATACTGAAGGAAACCCAGTACTTCACTACCAAATGTGACAAAATGATTCTGTTCTACAATTGAATGACTATCAGTATAATGAACTTTAACCAATTTGGGGACATCTCAAGTGAAATTAATATTCTTAAATATTCATGACACGACTTAGCTCTTCTGAATCTGCAGAGAGACCTAGTTAAAGTTGCCAGTCCAGGGAAATAGACTGCTCTGGGGCAGTTGTAACTGAAACCTTTCACCTCAAGGTTACCGGTTTGAATCTGATCCCTGTTGATAGTGATTGAAAACTATACTTAGCACTTCTAATTTGAATAAAAAATCTTTTGAGCTAGAAGAGTAAATTTCTATAGGATAGTTGAACTGCATCTTATGAAGCTGAACTGGTGGCCAATCTATATCTTAGCACACAAAAGGCCACAGAAAATCTGATAGGAAAACTTCCATTGAAATGTAACCAAAAATCAGGGGGCGGGGGGTGTTTGCCCCCTTAAAAAATACTTTGGTTTGTTTACAATCACTAGCAACAGTACTACAACAAGGATGTGCGGTTTCAGCAGAATGAACATGAATATATGATTTCTTCTGATGGGTAGTTGATGGTAGACTCCCGCATTGCTTCTGCCCCTACTGGACCTATGATATACATAGACATGGGAACTGAAGTAATCTATCGGGGATTTTCATGAACACCACATTCACTTAAGTGATATGTACCTATATATATAATTTTTTTTTGCAAAAAGTTCAAATCCATTTCTTAAAACAAACTTTCAGACTTGTTCTTAAAAGCAGCCTGATTTTAACCAACAGCCTAATAGAAAGCCACAAATCCATAAACTGGAATGTGTAAAAGTTTCCCTCGCCATGTGTCCATAGGGCATTCAGGTGGAAAATAGAAGGTGATGATACCAAAATAAGGGAGTGTGATTCCAATCACAAATGTAATTAAAAAAACCAAACCACACACAAATACATTTTTCCATTAATTTTCACAACACATTGGATTTTAGAACATTGTGATAATAAATTTCTATGATAGATCTTTTATTGTATCTTTTATAGGATGAGCTAATATGGTCATGTACAATACAGCACAGCTTTTGGTTTTGTTTGTGTTTCAGTAGCAAGCTATTAATTCCTTAGAGATGATCTGAATACCTGGTTCTATTATTAATTTAAAGCAAATTGCATTGTTAAGGGTTTTTATCTTATATTTCAGGTAGTGTTAATGTACCCACCTTGATGTTCGTCATGAATTATGAAAAAGGGGGAGGATCTGGGAGACGGGGGGGAAAAAACTTTGCAATTGTAATTGAAGTGCATTTGCTTAACAGAGGGCAAAAAAGAAAAAAATGCAGTTCTAGGATTCCTAAAGAGAAGTATTACATAAATAGGGGAGAAGGATATTAACACACCATGGAAGATTAGCGAGGCCATATTTGGAATGTTACGTACTTTCCTTACCTTGTTCTAGTATATGGGGACAGATTCTCTGCGGATGTAAATTAGCTTAGCACTCTTCAATGAAGCTACCCCAATTTTCTGAGGATCTGGTGCATGTTACCTACTGTAGATGGAAAAATGTTGGACAGAAAGAAATAGCTACATATTATTTACCAAACAAAATGATTAATACTGCAATATGGTATGTATGTAAAACCCCAGATATTTAACTTTAAGAAGGCCAGTTGAGAAGGTCAACAAAATGTTACGGAAAATGTCAAAGCACCATGAGACATTTTAAAGGTCATTCTTAACACAAAGGTGACTTCACAAAGAAGGTAAAAGGGGATATCAAGTATTGTATCACCTTTCCAAAGGGATGGGAAAATGATGAAAGTCATGTCAGGAATAAAGAATATGAAATTTCCAAGTAGATAATACTAACCTTTGCACGATAATAGAAGATAATGTTACCTGAAGAAAACCATATTGTATGTTTAAAACTGATTCATTTCATAACTTTAAGGAATTATGAGGTTTCTGAACATTTAGCCATGAATCACAAAGGCATCCATTCTATAGTGAAGACCTACATTTCAGCTTCAATTCAGCAACTAAGACAGAATTGTATGGACATATCTATCAGGTGAGCAGTCTGCAGCATAGGGTAAAATTTCTAGGGAGATCATTTAGGATCTGGTTTTCAGGGTACTGAGCACCCAGAGCTCCTATTAACTTCAGCTGGAGGTGAGGGTGGTTAGCTATTCTGAAAATTGGATCCATGCACGATAAACTAGAAGATTTGATGTCTAGCAAATTATCATGCCTCCATTTGTGATGTTACACGCCCACATTACTTCCTTCTAACATTTGATATTAGCAAAGTCTGTTATAAATGATATCTTTCTTACATACAACTCGTTACATCATGCATAATCAACTACTCTAAAGAACAGAAGTAGATGTGATATGGGCAGGCTAGATGCTAGCCCTCGCTCCTGGTATTAGCTAAAAACTGACAAACACATAGACTCATAGACTCATAGGTCAGAAGGGACCAATATGATCATCTAGTCTGACCTCCCGCACAAGGCAGGCCACAAAACCCTACCCATACACATTTATAACAACCCCGAACCCATGACCGAGTTGTTGAAATCCTCAAAAATGAGATTTGAAGACATCAAGCTGCAGGGAATCCACCAGCAAGCAACCCATGCCCCATGCTGCAGAGGAAGGCGAAAAACCTCCGTGGCCCCTGCCAATCCGCCCCGGAGGAAAATTCCTTCCCGACCCCAAATATGGAGATCAGCTAAACCCTGAGCATGTGGGCAAGACTCACCAGCCAGCACCCAAAAAAGATTTCTCTGCAGTAACTCAGTTCCCATCCCATCCAGCATTCCCACAGACCATTGAGCAGACTTATCTGCCGATAATCCAAAATCAATTGCTCAAATTAAACTATCCCATCATAACATCCCCTCCATATACTTATCAAGCTTAGTCTTAAAGCCAGATAAGTCATTTGCCCCCACTACTTCCCTCGGAAGGCTATTCCAGAACTTCACTCCCCTAATGGTTAGAAACCTTCGTCTAATTTCTAGTCTAAATTTCCTAATATCCAATTTGTACCCATTCGTCCTCGTGCCTATATTAGTACTAAACAATTCTAGTACTAAACTTAAACAACATAGCTGGAGAACAGATGAGATCATCTGTATGTTAGTTGTGCCGAAGTAGATATTAGTCTTATAAGAACGTATTTCGTGTTTAGATTCTATGATACTTGTAAATTGCTGCCTGCATTAATCTTATTGGCAATGTCGGTGTTCAATGCTATAAGAAAATACGTACGTTTTGCTGTATAATTATAAAAATGTTTGCTCTGAACTTGTGAACCCAGGCACGGGAATCATCTTCCTCTCCCCAGCCAGAAGGACTATCAAAATCAGATGGGCCATCGAGGAACATTGCAATACAAAGGATCGTTTAATGGCTCTATCACACCTTGGAAATGCAAGGAAGCTTGTCTTCTGGACTTGGAAGCTGAATGAAGGCAGTAATATAAGCTCACAGGAAAATTGTCCGACTCTGCCATTTGAACTTTAACAGGGCTAGAGGCACCAAACTGAGGCCAGAGATCCCCAGTGGTTGCCTCCTTAGGAATCAAAAGATCACTACAACTCTGTCACGCTGAGGATCAAGATGGTGACTCATTTATGTGAATATGTTTGCTTGCTTTAATCTGTAAATAGCTCTCTGATTTCTTTTTCCTAGTTAATAAACCTTTAGATAGTCTATTACAGGGATTGGCTACAGGCATTGTCTTTGGTTTAAGATTTAGGGTGCCAACTGGTCTGATCTCTTGAATCAACCTTGAATATTGTGTGACTTTTTGTGTAAGTGACCATTTATCACTAAGTCCAGTATGCCTGGGTGGAAAGATAGACTGGGGAGTCTGAAGGGACTGTCTGTGATTCCATGATAAGACTGTTATAGTTACTGGCTGGTAAAAAATGATTATAGCACATACCACCCGTTTCGGGTGTCTGCCGTGTTTTCTGACCGTCTGCCTGGAGGTAGGTAGGCACGCTCGATTGTGAGCCACTCCAGACAGCATGATAATTTGGTTCTGATCCTTTTAGTTCTAGTTTGCATTGGTTCTTATGCCACACTCATCGCTATAGTATCAGAGCACAGGCATTAAGTAATGCTCCTATCCATCTGTCACGTATTTTGTGTGCAGTGGATAATCTGGTTTGTTTATTTGCGCTCTCTCTCACACACACACACACAGAGCTATGCAATTATGTTTGGGAAGACAAGATCAAAATTGAAGAGCATGGATTCTGAACTTTCATTAGCTTGAGCAAGAATTGAGGGTACTCAGCACCCTTATAGGAGGGCCTGAGCATCTCACCAGAGCAGGCCCCCAGAACGCCTTCTGAATGTCACGTCAGTGAAATGTGTGGTTAATGATGATTTTAAGGGAATTAACAATACAATTATCCTTCTCATGTCGTTTCCTGTCTCCCTTCGGAGGGAGAAAGTAGTGATTGTCGTGATTATGCACATTAGGGGTACTCATTGTGCAACTTTAATTACTAAGGACTCAGTGTAAAACATATAATACACACACACACATCCCAATTCAACAATCCTTACATTCTGTTTTCCTTTGGGCTCCAGTAATGCCAAAGGCCGATATACAAGTTACTGAGCTAAACCCTAGAATTATTGCCTTTGAAGAAAATCCTCCTATAAACTGGTTGCACACATTCAGCATTTCCAACGATCTTGTCAGAACCGCAGCCAGAACCAATCTGCTCCTTCTGCTGACCTTTTATGTATAGTGCTGGCTCCTAGGATGCTTGTGATATTGTCTCCCTTTCATCAGAAGTGGAAGGGGAGAGCAATTTTACTTTTTTAGCATCTTTGATGGCAATTTTGTCCCAATGGGGGACTCTATCCAAATGGATATCCTTTTGCCTCTCCTGCAGACCATCAAAGTATGTGCCACATGGCGTTTTCAAGCATTAAAAACCATTAAACCCTGTGTCTCTCTCTGCCCCATAAACACAGCAAGCAGGGCTATTTGGTACACAGGGGCTGAGGCCCAACGTACACCTTTGAAATGTTGGACTAGCCAGCACCTGGTTAAACTCAGAAGCACAGGTACTAGAATTCTGCATGTTTCATGTGGAGCACTGTAGGGGAGCTGAGGTTAATGGAAGACTCTCCATTGAATTATTCTTGGACCAGATGTTAAGGGAGGGCCTCGTGTTCCCCATGTGCTAGCCATGCAGTGGCAACCAGATTCTAGTCCTGCACACACTGAAAACATTAAGACCTTGATCCTGTGTTCTTTCTGAACTCCAAACTCCCATTGACTTTGCTGGAAGGTTTCAGTTCTTGAGGAACACAAAATTAGGTCCGGTAATTCTGGACCTTTCCTACTGCTATTTTCTTGCCTTGCTAAAATACTTTGTTATGGAAGAGGAGTTTTGATCACAACGTGTGCGAAGAAGAATGCCATAAAGAGAGTAGGGCTGTCAAATGATAAAAAAAAGAAGTGCAATTCACGGCAAGATTAAAAAAAGTTATGATTAATCACAATTTTAAGTGAATGATTAAACAATAATAGAATACCCATTTAAATTTATTATAAATATTTTGGATGTTTTTCTAAATTTTCAAATATATGGATTTCAATTACAAAACACAATACAAAGTGTACAGTGCTTACTTTATATATTTTTTTACAAATATTTGTTCTATAAAAAAGATATAGTATTTTTCAATTCACCTCATACAAGGGCTGTAGTGTAATCTCTTTGTCATGAAAGTGCAATTTATAAATGTAGAATTATTTTTTTTTTTACATAACTGCACTCAAAACCAAAGCAATGTAAAACTTTAGAAACTACACGTCAAAGCATGAAGGGGCATATGAACATTTAGCATACCTGTTCTGTAAATACCTTGCAAAGCCAACCACAACAGTGCCTTGCAAATGCTTGTTCTCATTTTCAGGGGAAATTGTAAATATGAAGCCAGCAACTTTATCTCACGTAAATATAAACACACTTATCTGTCTTAGAGATTGACTGAACGAGAAGTAGGACTGAGTGGATTTGTGGGAGGTGAACTGAAAAATACTATTTCTTTTGTTTATCTTTTTTGCAGTGTGATTAATCGCGACTATATTTTTTAATCTGGTTAGTTTGTTTTTCATTAATCACATGCATCAACTGCGATTAATTGACAGCCCTAAAACAGAGTCAATGAACAGACTCCCCAAAGAGAGAACAATTACGCAGGATAAAGACACTCATGTTTAGAGGAGTTGCTATGAAAATTGTTCAGATGTGGTTAGATTAAATCCAACTCTTTTAGTCTAGTAACACTTTGGCAAAGTCAATTTTTAATGATAAGAGTGTCTTTGCATAGAATAATTGTGGCATATTCCCTGTAGCACTGGGAGATTAGCAGGTTGCAAATCTAAACACTTCAGTTAAAATATATTTTGTTATAGTGTCATCTAAAACGCGGTATAGCACAAGGCATTGTTGGGAATATATGCGCCGTGCTATTGGCCAGAGATTTGAGCTCTTATGAAGGCTCCCCAGGTTGCCTTGAAAGGCTATAATCAATCTCCTCTGTTTGTCTGTTGGGCTTTGGATGAGAGAAAGCCTGAAGGCTGCCAATATTTATATATTTATATATTTATATTTGGAAAATTCAATTTTTTTATGACAGTGACATTCATCAAAAGAAAGAACAAACAAAAAAGAAAACAACACATTTCATTGGTTAATTTTTCTTTTCTCTTCCATTGCAACTGCACTTTGCATTTCATGATGTTCTCTCCAACCCCTTCAAAGCAGTAGGTTTAAAGAACCAAGAAGGGTAGTGAGGGAACTACACTGGGAAAAGTGTTCCTAATATACCAATGGGAATTTTTTTTTGAAAACCCAGTATGAACTATGCCATGCAGAGCTATATTCATACATAAATGCCTCTGTTGAGTTTCTGCTTCAGCTCACCTGGTAGAGCATTAAATTTTGGCTACTTGGGTATCCCAAACATGTTCTTTTGTTACTATATTATTCATTATGCATTTATTATTAGTTTATAAAATTTGTATGGAAGAGTTTGGGATTTTTCCCCACAGAGGCATGCAATGTCCTCAAGTGGTGGACATGTGAATGTCACAGTGCCATTGGTTGAGTGAATATTTTCATACCAGATAAGACGATATATTAACAGAAAAAAAATGACAGGAAAGTTCAAGCTACATGTATAAAACAAACATAAGATGATTTCCTCCTATCTGCAAAAATCAGAACGAGAGACTCTTCTGTCTCCTTTGGCTTTCAGTTAAATGAGAATGTTTGAAAAACAAGTTACTATTTTTTACTCATCTGATTTCGAATTAGAGATATTAATTCACTTACCAAGTCTGATCTGCTCCTGTCCACAAGTGCATACACTTCAGAATGGAGTATGAACGTCAAAAGAGAAAAACAACAGCATTTAATCACTTGAATGGCTAGATACCTACTGTCACTATATTTCCAATGTATATAGAACCTACTATGTTGTGTCAATTTTGTTTTACTGTAAGCATGTCAGCCTATTAAATATAACTTATGTACTTCCCTCTTTTGTAAGAAAAAGATAACTAAATGACACATTTCGCTGCCTTTGTGGCTATCATATATTAGATACCATACTTTTATTTCCACCCTTATCCTCAATCTTTTAGATCACAGTGAAATCAAGCCAAAGAGGAGATGTTAACTTCAAGCTATTTTTCCTTAAAAATATTCTGCTTACAGAGAAAAAGCAGGAGAGATTATTGAAAAGAGGTCAGCTCTTTATTTAAATGGAAACCTACAGCATATCCGTCTGATGAATGGTCTGATTTTAGATATAGGACAAAAGCATCCTTGGTGTGATTCCACCAAAGTCTGTGGTATTTAGACTGCAGAGTATCTAATATAGAGATGCATTTGGCCCACTGTGGATATGATTTAGATTCAGTGCACATCTATAATTCAACATTATGTACATTTCACATGGGATCTGACCCCTCCCCCCAATCATTCACTTATTTATTTAATAAGGAAGGTTTGTGAACGGCACACATCCCTTCCAAATATGTAGATGCAGGAGGAACACCATGAACAGATCATTAATCTAAAAACACAGTACATTCAAAGGCTATTAATACTGTCCCAGGAGTAAATGCAATCATGGCAAAGGTGAACCTTTGAAGATACAGACACGGTGAGCCAAACTGAGCCCTGCCGAAAATGTCCTGGAAATCAATGGAGTTACAACTGGGATGAATTTATCCTAATGAGACATACTAAATCAGTGACAATGTTAAGGAGGAGCCTCATCAGACTTGTCTACACTGGAGAATTATAGAAGTTGTAGTTAAAACATTAGTGCTGGCCCGTGTGTAACTGGCACTTTGCACAGCCATTTGCATTGTCACTTTCCTTTATCCTCCCATTCAGATAGAGCACAGCCTATGCCAGCACTACAATGTTCCAAACTGACACAGGCTACGAACAGACTCCATGCAGCAGGGCTAAGGTAAATGGTACAACGTATGCCCATCAGAGCGGTGTGTGAATCCAGGCACTTACAAATTCTTAATTTGTTTCCTGGGACTATTCACAAAACATTTCCTATGTCTGCGACTGACACGGCTATACCAGCATTACATATGCTACTTCTGCAGACATTCCTGCCAGCAAGCGCAGTGATTTGAATATTGGTCTTGGGAAGTGACTGTAAAAAGAGGACTGAGTACAGTCCAAGGCAAAATGAGTTTTTACTTGAGTAAATATTACCAGGATTTTTTTTAAAATACTTTCCCAACTCTGTAATTGACTTTTACATATAGCTCAGAAATAAGGAATATTTTAGCATTCGCACAGCAATGTTGGAAGGCTTCCATTACTTGTGCTGAGCTTATTTTAAATTATACACACATTCAGCTCCCAGGATTCTCAACCTTGCCTTTTTTTCCTCGAGAACCAAATTCATTACAAAATAAAATATGTATGACATTTGAAAATTATCATGAAAGACCAATACTCATAACTACTGTATTTTATATGAGTATGGCAGACATTTCTTCAGTTGTCAATCAGCCTTATTCAGTTCAAAGGATTTTGGATGTCATTTCAGAACAAACTTTTTCTTCTCCCCAGAAATAAATGTAATTACTTCCTGAAGATTTCAACAATTCTTCTTAACTATTTATTTATTCTCGCTTTGTTTCTAAAACATAGGGGCCAAATCCTAAGGTCTCAATTCATTACCTTTTAGTTCTTATTCAGGAACAAGTCCCATTGACTTTACTATTAATTATTGGTAGAGCTTAGAGCAATGGGCAAATAAGATTACTTAAGCAGGAGGAAGATGGGATATGGGGGAGAGAGAGAAGTGAGACAATGCATATAGTTAATAATATAATTTGTGTCATCATTACGGGTCATAGATAGGTTCACTTTGAAAATAAAGATGAGATCACTATACTAGTGAAGGGGTCTCAAACACTCTATGGGCTGAATCCAGATTGCTTGTTGCATATACACAGCTTGCATCTAAGACTTCAGTGAAAACAAAGAAAAAAAGTTCCTTCCTGTTTGTAAAGAAAACCTTCCCAATATGAGCCAACTGGAACTGATTCTGTCTTGTCCCACAAATGATCCCCTCCTGATTTTCATGGAACCACTTGTTGAATAGGGTATTACTATCCAGTGTGAAGGAGTAGAGCTGTATGAATAACGGATTTTTCAATTTGGGGGGGGAACACCAGATGATGTAGTCATATCATATGACAACGACACTTCTCATTCCAGTAACTTGAAGAGAATATTCAACAGCAGCTACTAAAGTTGGACATTTTTAAATCAACAGGTCTGGATAACTTGCATCCAAGAGTTTTAAAAGAGCTGGCTGAGGAGATCACTGGACCATTAATTTTGATTTTCAATAAATCTTGGGGATGTTCTAGGAGACTAAGACAACTAATGTTTTGTCAATATTTAAAAGGGGTAAATGGGATGACCCTGGCAATTATAGTGCTGACAGTCTGATATCAATCCCTGGCAAGATAATGGAGTGGCTGATACAAGACAATCAATAAAAACAGTTTAAGGAGGATAATATAATTAATGCCAATCAATATGGGGTTATAGAAAATAGATCCTGTGGTGATTTTTTTTTTTTTTGAGATTACAAGTTTGGTTGATAAAGGTATCATTGCTGATGCAATGCATATAGACAGTTGTAAGGCATTTCACTTGGTACCACACAACATTTTGATTAAACAGTTAGAACAATACAAAATTATTATAGCACATATTAAATGGATTAAAAACTGGCTAACTAATAGGTCTTAAAAGGTAACTGTAAATGGGAAAATCATTACTGAATGGATGCTTATAGTGGGGTCTCTCAGGCATCAGGGTTTTAACCTTACACTGTTTAATGCTTTTATCAGTGACCTAGAAGAGAACATAAAATTGTCACTGATAAAGTTGGCAGACGACACAAAGATTGGGGGAGTGGTAAATAATGAAAAGGAAAGGTCACTGTTAAAGAGCTATCTGGATCACTTAGTAAGCCAGGTGCAAGCAAACAATATGTGTTTTAATACAGCTAAAACATACATAGGTACATATAGGAATAAAGAATTTAGATCGTACTTACAAGATGGGGGACTCTATCCTGGGAAGCAGTGACTCCAAGAAATATTTGAGGGTCATGGTGGAAAATCAGCTGTACGTATGATCCCAGTGCAACACGGAGACAAAAAGGGCTACTGCAGTCTTTGGATACATGCATATACAGGGAAAGTAGGAGTAGAGAGCTTACTTTCTCTCTATTTGGCAGCTGCTGCTGAACACTGTGTCTGGTGTCCACAGTTCTGGTGTCCACAATTCAAGAAAGATGTTCATATATTTGAGAGAGTTCAGAGAAGAGACACAAGAATAGTTAGAGGATTAGAAAACACCACACAGCAATAGACTCAAGAAACCCAATCTGTTTGGTTAAACAAAGAGCAGGCTAAGGGATAACTTGTTCACAGTATCTAACTACTTACATGGGGAACAAATATTTAATAATGGGCTCTTCAATCTAGCAGAGAAAAGTACAACACGAAATTGAAGGTAGACAAATTGAGCTTGGAAAGAAGGTGTAAAATTTTAATAGGAACAGTAAATAACCACTGGATCCATTTATTTAAGCTGAAGTTGGAGTTTCTATCACTAGCAATTTTTAAATCAAGTTTGTTTTGGTTTTTTTAAATATATGCTCGAGTTCGAAAGAAATTATTTTGGGGATGTTCTATGGCCTGAGTTAAACATAGGGTCAGACTAGATGACCACAATGGTCATTTCTGTGATGGTTCATTGTCATCTGTGAATTTATGAAAAAAGTATTAATTGCAGGTTACCCTGAAAGTGCATTTATTGAAAATTTGGCAAATTGAAAGATAAAAAAAAATTGTTCAACTCAAAATAAAACATTCTGTTTTCCTTTTGAGCATTTAATTTGAAAGAAATGTTTTAAAAAAATAAAATTCAAGGAAATTTGAAGGTGGATAGTTGTTTGATATTTTTCACTGAAGCCTTTTGGTGACATTGTCAAAAATTCACAAAATGCTTCTGTGTTGCTCAATCTGATTTTTTTTAAACCAAAAAATAGTTTGGCCAAAAAATGTCACTTATCTCCTGTCAGGGGATCAGAATCACACCTTAATGTGTTGTGTGAGCAAATTAACTGCCTGCAAACTGTTGGCTGGAAGCACAGCATTGAGCTATCCTTATTTGTGATTCAGTACCGAAGATGAGACACGTGACATAGTCCTTCTAAACGACTCCCTTTTCTAGTCACAAGTAATTTCATTTACTATTCAAAAGATATCCATATTTGTAATTCCAAAACAAATCCTGGCTGAAATTCAGCTCCTAAAATTCACTTGCTCTCTCATTAACTTTCAAGAACTTTGGGTCCCAAATGGAAATACAATGTGCCCAGCCTGTCACATGGCATTTTTGCATTTCCAGGTCTGGTGTTAGAAATCCAGAAGTGAGGAATGAGGAATAAAATAAATTCACTATACACTTTAAAAAGTCAGAAAAAAAAAGCAGTGGCTCTAGACATTCCTGTCTGTAATGGCTCTGTTAAAACACAGAAGACAGTGGTATAGGGCTGCAAACCCTATTTAGTTACAGTAATTCTACTTTAACTGCTCAAGTGTCCAGTCCCTTTCACAGGCATACTATCACAGAGGGGCTGGTCCTTATAAATGAAACCAGTCCAGTTTCTCTCTGTCAGAACAGGTGAGCCTAGTTTGGCAAACTCAGACAGCTGCGCAGCACCTGGGGCTATAAAACACCGAGGCGGGAGGAGGAGAGAGAGAGAGAGCGAGAGCGAGAGCTCTTTAGGATTGTTTAAAAAAAAACACCACACCAGACCCAGTGGAAATATTCCGTGTAATTAATTATTGAACGCAGGTGTCGTTTTGTGAAATAACCCATGTTTACTTGCTTCCGGGAATCCTACTGAAATGGATTGCCTTATTGATGGCCTTTTCATTCAAATACTAAAATAAGCCTAGCATTTGAGGCTTTCTGCACATTTTAAATTGTTTTCTTTTGTTTTGCTGTTTCCTTGGTAAGGTGTGAAAAAGGTGCTAGGGGTAAATTAGCCTATTATCCCTATGATTAGGAATCATAGCTCTGTGTTTGGGATACTAATACAGTACAAGGTACGTCGTTATAATAAGGGGTGGCAGAAAAGTACACTGAGCCCTGGTCTACACTTACCCGGAGATTCGGCGGCAGTCGATGGGAGTTATGCAAACTATGCAGAGTAGCTGACGTAACTCCCATTGACGGCTGTGCTTTCCTTCTGCATGCTATTTGAGAAGGTGGCTTTACTCAGTCGACTTCCTGTTCGATTGAGCAGGTCTACATTGACCCTAAGTTACAACTGGCAATGCAAGTTGATGGCATTGTGAACTATAGTATTCATGGTATCATATACCATTAAATAAAGTGCAATGTGATAAAGAAGCATACTGAACTCTATTACCTATTGGCCCTTAGCACCTTACCAAACTGCACAAGGTAAGCTGATCATCAGAAAAGTACACTTTTCTACCAGCAGAAAGGCAACATCAAAGACAGCTACATTGCTAGGTGCACGTTCTCTTCCCAACTCGTGGGGACTGAATCAGGTCACCACAACAAGAGTAAGTGTATACATGGAAAAAGTATGAGTGGCCTTTGAAAAGACTCTGATTTGATGGCAGTGTCAACATAGTCCCATGTCAAAAGATGTATTTTTTCTAATGAAACAAGAACAGTAGAACCCCAGAGTTACAAATACCAGGGTTATGAACTGACCGGTCAACCACACACCTCATTTGGAACTGGAAGTATGCAATCAGGCAGTCGCAGAAACAAACAAACAAAAAGCAGCAAATCCAGTACAGTCGTGTGTTAAAAGTAACCTACTAAAAAAAGGGAAAGTTTAAAAAAAATCTGACAAGGTAAGGAAACTGTTTCTGTGCTTGTTTCATTTAAATTATGATGGCTAAAAGCAGTATTTTTCTTCTGCAGAGTAAAGTTTCAAAGCTGTACTAAGTCAATGTTCAGTTGTAAACATCTGAAAAAACAATCAAAAGTTTTGTTCAGAGTTACGAACAACCGCCATTCCCAAGGTGTTCGTCACTTTAAGGTTCTACAGTCAGTGACACCTTTTGAAAAGTGATGGGTTCAAAAGGCAGAAACGCCCTAACAAAGAGTGCAACTTTTACCCTTCAAGCAAGTTATGTTAGCATTAATATATATGGCAGAGGCATCAGCTTTACAACAGCGCTAGATCTGATGCAGGAATGAAAGCTCATTTAATTCTGTAGCCTTTGGATCGGGCTCTGATGGAACTGCCATTCTTAAGAAGTTATGAGCACACACCAGTGGAAGCCAACGGAAATTGCAAGAGATCAGCACCTCTCAGGATCAAGCCCAGAATTAAATAGCTGCATTTCAAATATTAAGGAATACTGCTGCTTATTCAAATTCTAGCTTGCCTACCAGAAATCATGGGTGTTTCCCACGGGATGCCTGATTTGGACCTGTAGGCACATAACCAGAATACCCAGAGCTATATGATTAAAAAGGCAAGAATTCTGGAAAGGATATCTAAGAACTGTATACTGCCACCCAATGTCACAGTGTCTGGGCCTCTTCCAGACACTACGAATAGCTCTCGGACAGTCCGTATTGGATTCATGGCGTCTCTGGCACTTCTCTCTTTTTGCAATAAAAACGATGCAGGGGATTGGAAGGGGTTGGTGATAGAAGGGGGTGTCCGCATTGTGAGCATCTTTCTGTCAGGGGCCTACCCCGCAGCAGAGTCAATCTCCTTGCACCCTGAAGAGCACAGCTGGCCCTGATACAAGCTATCTGACTGACTGTGCCACATGCTTGGTTGTAGGAAGACCATAAACCTTCATGCTGTAGAACTTAAGCCCAATGGTAACTAATGGAGGCTTGGTTGACTCTTTCCCTGTGGACAGGTTTTTCCATAAGTGGTGTTTGCATCTGAAACAGCCTATACTGACTATTGCTGGAGACAGCTTGCTGGACTAGACAAACCAATGGTTTGATCTAATGTAGCAATTCGTATGTTTGTTAATACCAAAGGATCCTGAGAATGCAGGTCGTATCCAAGATCCTGTGGCTGTACATGATCAACGCGCACAGTGTGGCAGTATTCAGTTGTCTAAGTAAAAGACAATAGAAAAGCAGAAAATTGGCACCCGCACTCAGCAAAGAAGCCACGGAGTGAATGGATTATGGGTACCTTCTAGCAGGGGCTCCTCTCACACATGATTAAGTCAACCTGGGAGGCAGCCTAGGGGAATCTGCACTGCTGCAGCACACACTATTACTTGGTCTATAGAAAAGCAGAGGACCGCAGTCTCCAAGCCTGTCTCCCTGGCATCTTTCATAAACTTGGCATTCACTCTAAACTAATACAAGCCACAATGTTGTCTCACTTCTAAAATTAAAAAAAAAAAGAAAAAAAAATCCAGTACCTTATTCTTTTGTAAAATGTCATGAACTTTTCACTCTGATTTGCAAATTGCCCCCAGAGCACCCTATGACAGTTACAACTAAATGCTAGGTTAAATTTATTCATACATCAAAACGGTTGGGCTGCATTTCATTCCCTTCCAGGTTGTGTAATCGTTACACATAAGCGTACTGAAGACTAAAATGATGTCTTCATTTTGTTTAGTAAAAGAGCAATAATACAAGAAATGACTTCTCAGCACATCACATGTGGAAATACCTACTTTGTTCCTGTTACAGTGCAGCTAAGAGTTTTAAGGTTATAGATCTGGCAAACTAATATTCTAAACCTGAAGCTGGTTTTTTTCCCCCTAAGGTTTCCTGAGATGTAGCTATCTGAAAATTACCTTTTGTATTCTACCCCTCAGTATGATAGTTTGGATTGCAGCAGAGGACAAATAGAGGACATCACAGTAAAAATTCCTCTATCCTGCCAGCTGCTAAAACAAATGGATATACTGATTTACAGTATCCCGTGCTAAAAGGAACCCATTTTACCAGTATGATCTTGTCTAATAAAATGTTGTGAATGTCAAACCTTTAGCTGCAAGGACATCCGAGACTTAAAGGAATTAAACAGATATTTTGCATGTAAAGCAGCAAAATGTAGCTTCACCATATACTTATCCGCTTTTTAAATTAAATAACTTCCCCAAATTCCATAAAATGCAAGAGTTTTAGGAAGGCAAACTGCATGGCACATGGCCTGAGTTTCATACAAAGCGCACCAGTTGTTCAAGAAATGTAACCAATTAAAGTATTTGTCATACATATTTTATATCTTGTATGAAATCTGGGATCAAATTCTTAGCATAGGTCCCCCACTTCCTTACACTGTCCTGTATTAATTTTCTATTTTAATCTCAACAAAGTGCTAGTGCATTAATTATCCTAGAAGCCCGTTAGATCTCCCAGCACCACACGCTGAGCCAAATAAACAATCGGTGTGATCAGTGGAATTATAGCCAGGAAGGTTTTGGTCCTGTAACTAATTTGCAGGCTCCTATTTTCTTCTCCTCCTCCTCCTCCCAAACAAAAAATAGCATTAGGCATATGGCACTGTAGGAGAGCAGCTCTCTTAGCTGCCTGTTCCATCACTGCCTATAGTAGAGCACTATTGGCAGGCAGAGTCAGTAAAAGTCGGTGACTGATAACAGTGCATTGGAGTGAATGGACTGAATAAGGAACAAGTGACTTTCAAGCTCTTAGATTTCTTCCAGTGTGAGTGGCCAACAGCAGGAAACCTGGAAGTAGGCAGATGCCCTGATAACTCTGAACTGGGCTCATTACCTTGCCTTAATAGTATTTCAGAAAACTTTTGGTTTTAAACAGGGGGATGACTGACCATAACATTTTCTGCACCTTCCACTGGTTGTGTAAAGGTAATGGAAGGAATCCAGCTCATGACAGGGTTAGTAATGATGTGGAATTAAGATGTTGCCTTGCATGTAAAAGCCTACTATAGATACCTGGCATTACAGCTGAAAGAAACCAACAAAGGAGACATTTTACCTTGTGTTACACACATTTTGCTATTCTATGCACATGGTAACATAAGGAGTTCCTCATCACACTGCAATTTAATTTCCATCGACTTCTAAGGCACACAATATACTCTATCTCCTTCAAATCATATTATACTCATGCTGACCTCAAAGGTGCATCATAATAAACCTAGTCTCCACCACATTGTAAAGTAATTCCTGGCAACTTAGTTCTATTGCACATTGTAAAATAACCAAATCTCCTTCAAATGCCACAGTAATTACCACTGACTTCAAATGAATATTTTAATATTATGCTCGTTGTCTTCCGTGGCCTATCAAAACACAAGTCCATTTTCCCATTGAAACATCCCGGTATAGTGAGTGTATTTGTGTTCTAAAAGAGAAGACAGATTGTACCCGTCAGATCCACAACACAGAAGAGCCCCTCATGAGGAAACTTGAGATGAAGAGCCGTTCAGAGGGCAAAACTGAATGCGTTTAGAAACCAAGATGATTACACCTGTTTCTGTATCTCACAATTTGGGTCATGCTTCTTTTCCAAGAGCCAACAATTTAGTCCAACTACAGAGCTGGAACAATAGTAATATATCACCTCAGCCCCTTGCAAAGCCCTATTAAGAGAACAGCCGGTAAAAAGAGTGTTACCTGGCAGCCAATCACAGATCCTTCAATATGTTGATGGCCCTTTCCACATGGAGTATAAGGAAAGTAATGCACCTTCCTCCGTTATCAGACAACAGGCGCGCGTGGCACCAGTGAACCAAGAGGTCAGCTCTTCTTGTGGCAGCTGTTTCCATATTGGTAGACAGGGATGTGCACTAAAAGGCTTCTCACCAACTCTAACTGCACTGTCCACCTTTGGGCTGGACTGGAAAAAGTTTGGCTAGATCCCAGCAACCAATTCAGCACCTGTGCCCGACTAGCTGTGCATCAGTTGCATGGTGAGTTGACAACTCATCAATAGGAACACTGTCCCTAAATTTTTGCTTACTAGTTACCGACTGCATATTGCCTCTCACCTGAAGTGTGGAACATGGCATAGCATACAGACGAGTCTTCTGTAGGCTAAACTACTAAATTAGACCCATATTTTAATAGGCCAATGTTTTAATGGTGACGTTTTTCCTTATAAAATGGATGTGACTTTCTGTGCGCTACCATGTGAAAAGACATACTGTAATTAAAACCATGTTTATTCTAATTAAAACCATTGGGTTCAATGTAACAATTGAAATAATTAGCATATTATTTACCATGACTGATTATAAACTTAATTATTTTCCACAATCTGCATCAGTGTTTCAATGACTCAGGAGACATAGTTAGGTAGGCTAATTTGGCAACATCCTTGTTGTTTTGCCTCACTCATACTAATTAACCTCTTAACATCTGTAGCTAGTTCTCAGGTGCCTAACTCACATCTAAGGTGTCCAATATATACTATCTTCCCAAAGTCCTGTGTTTCTTTCACTTGGCTACAGGCCCATTTTTTCCCACATTGACCATTCCCTTTCCCTTAGTGGTGCTGTTCACTATTGCTAGAAAATTTATTTTATGGAGAAAATGTATCCCTCTGATTTGGGAGATGGGGGGGAGGGTGAAGAGACTGACACAGAATGGTTCCTGGGGAGATGAGTAAGCCTGCAAAAATCCACGTTGGAAAGAGAAGCATCCAAGAAAAATCTGGACTTTGCAAGGCACAGCTAAACCAAAAACAGTAAAAATGCCACAACTTATGAGGTTCACTGAGGAGCAGCTATCACGTCATTTCAGTTTGATCTTAAATACTGTGCTGTGAAAATGGCAGTCGAGCCAATACACTGGTGACCTTTAATTGTCAGAAAGGGCCTGATCTGCTCATTGAAGCCAGTGGGAGTCCTTTCAGTGTGTGGGAGAAGGACGCAGCTATAAAATTCTGTAGGAATTTAGATTTGTACAAACTCTGATGAAAAAGCTTCCACCCCCAGTACTTCGGGCACTCTGACAGGCTTTCTTAAATACATGAATTAATAGACAGGCCCATCATTTGCCTGTGATTAAATCAAAAACCCCAGTGATAATACGTATAACAATAAGCCAACCTGCATAATCTCTAAACTGCCACTACCAAGCTACAGCCAATGTCCATCTCCCACAGGTACAGGAGTTACAGCAGGCTTTGACGAAGCCCCTGAAGGGTAATGGACTTACAGAAAAACGTGACAATAGGAATCTTAACTGCTGGATTCCCATGTCAGAATGGAATAAACATGGCTTTAATGTTCTACACTCTGGAGAGCAGACAAAGCTGCAGGTGAGACTTTTATCTAGCAAAATGGCTTTAAAAAACCTCGTCTAAATACAATGTAGTATAGTTCCAATGACCTGCAGTTTCTCTGCATAATGTGGCTCAATGAATGAATGAAGGGATACATTGCAATAAGTGGAGATACTGAAACAATACCAATAAAAAGGGCTTCAATCCAGTATATGCTCCGCACTTGGACCGCCCACTGATTTCAACGAGGGTGCCACTTACAGGATTCACTCCCAGATTATAAACAGAACCCTTTATTGGAAAAAAGAACCAAAAGGTGGAGGATGGGGCAGTGGTCAGCACAATTACTGCCCGAATTAGCGGAACTGGCATTTTTGCCATTGGCCCTGCAGTAAGTGACAGGGTTTACTCCGGGCAGTGGCTTCCTGGATCTGGCTTTCATCAGCTGGTTGAGTCGGCTTGTGAGGTCCAGGAAAGAAACCAGCCAGAGTAAAGAAGTTGCTTGAGGTTGGTTCTAGGCTGGCTTAGTGGAGAGCCGAGCTGCAAAAGTTCAGGAGTTTGTGCCAGCAACTCTTTTCCCTATGCTCTGCCCAAATTCCTCAAGTGAATGTGAAGCCAGCAAGCATGCTGAATATTCTGCAATAATTCTAGAGATTTATAGATTTTCATTGACTCATGAATTTAAGGCCACAAAGGACTACTATACTAATCTAGTCTAACCTCCTGCTTAACACACAGAGATCATTTAACTTCACCCAGTGATTCCTGCCCTGGCGGAAATTCATCTTCCTTACAACATAAGGTTGAATGCTAGGAAGGCAGAAGAACTGAGACTGGAGAGGTAATGTTGAGGCTTTTGCTTCAAGAGTTTTGAAATTGGAAGCCACGGTTGAACATTTTTGGAGCGGGAAAGTCAATAAACTATAAGTAATGATCACAAAACCTTTAATCAGAGATGAAAATCTGTAAACTATCCCTAGAGCTAGAAATAAAAAAAACCTTATGCCACAGGGGGAAGAGGATGCAAAAGAGAAATCAGAATTTTATCCCAGAGCAATATATATGTGCAGGGAGATGGTATTCTGGGACTCTTGGAAATTATTGTAGGTGAATCTAGCGCTTTAAGTATCTTGAGTTTTCAGGATTCCATGTCTAGTTAATAGGAGTTTGTTTCATTACTGGTAACATTGGTGTGACAGATAGGGCAATTTCGTACCATACCCTTTGGAGAACTTTTGGAATTAAGTTTCAGTATCTTTGGGGTCCATTGTGTTAAATGGATGTAACCTCTCGAGGGGGGGAGATGTGACAGATGAGAGATCTGGTGGTTCAAAGAACTCTACTGATCAATGTGCCAGACAAGAATGGGCTTTTGGAACAAAGAGTGTTAAGTAGTTTTCCTAAGAAACATCTACGTGGAGGGGAATGCAAAATTCTCCACCTACACTTATACACAAACAAAAAAACCACACACACACACACACATACACTCTGAAGCTATGCCCCGAAGAGTGGGCCATTATCAGCTGATCACCTGTTACATGAAGCCAAGATCAGCGCCTCAAGCTGTATAAAGGAAAGGCTGAACTATTGCTCGTTGTTCTGGTTCTGATTCTGAGACAGTTATAAACTTGTAACTGTGAGGGAAACCAGTTGTGTGATACCTACCAGAGCTCAGGACTGGAGTTGGGGTGACCTCTGGTAAGCTTTTCAGCATATGCATAGAGTTTCTATTTTTTGTTTTGTTTTTAATATATTTCTTTTGCAGTGCTCTCACCTTAAGAATAAATGTGCATGCTCAGAAAGAATGGAGTGGCAACTTGTAAATTCAGGCAATACACTGGGCATAGCCTCAGGAGAAGGAAAAAAGTGCCGGTGCTGGTCTGTGCGAGCAGTCCATCTTGCTGGGAATATTACAGTGTAAGGCAGAGAACTGTGCAGCCTGGAAAAAAATCCTGCAGGATGGAGTTAGATGCAGGTCTCTGCTCACGAGAAATGATGGCTGGGGACTGGAAATTATTCAGTGGGTGCCCTTGGTGGACCACGGAAGGTGTATATAGGCAGAGTTGCCCTGAACTGTGTGACGCTACTCCAGACTGCTTCTGCACACTCATTCTCTTTTCTCTCTCTCAAAAGACAAGTTTAGCTGATGTTCAAAAGGAAAACAAAAGGTTGCCTCCGCTCTTATCGCCTGAGGGAAATATATAGCCATATGTTCATCAATGTGTCTCTTGTAACTCAGCCCTGGAGGTGTAAATTTGAGTTGCTGAAGTCTGAGTTCTTGGTCAGTCTGAGAGAACTGACTGAATGGCTATGATTTTTTCTTGATATTGATGAAGCCAAGAGGATTTAGACTTGAAACTTTTATCCTCTCAGGGAGGAAAGGTAGCAGATGACCTTTCGCTTTCAGTTGACCTTTCCGAAAACATGATAAAAATGCTTATCTGCTGGCATTTAATTGGCTTTCCTCACAAGATCATTTGTTGGATGATAACTATTTGTAGACTCTGAAATACATGATTTGTTGTCTTTACATATCAATCTGCAGCTCAGAGGAAACCTCCATCCCCATTCCTTGGAATTGCAGAAAAATATATCTGATGTAGACTGTCTGGCTTTTTGTGTCCATTGGTTCCGCGAGCAAATATGGTACCAAAACCATACCTGCCAAAAGAAAGGTCTGCAAGCAGAATAACCTTTTCATGCCAAAAGACAACAACACGTGAGATGGGCCCCTTGTTTTTAGCCTAATCCTGCAGTCTTTCCTCATGAAAATTTCCCATTGCAGTCAATGGGGGGAATGCTCAGTGGGTGTAAATGCAATTCTGACTACAATGGAGCTACAATTACGCCAACAGAAGATCTAGCACTCAGGTGTTTCTCGCCAGTACTACAAACTCTGATCCAAATTGCACTGCAGTTTACAGGAATTTCTCCACTTATTTAGACCCTATTTGATATGGGCCTGTGAAACAGGGAGACTGGATGAAATAAGAGTAGAGAAACGCAACATAAAACCTACATTCAGCAAAAAATGAAATAATTGGGAGAAAAAAATTAAGCTCAAACTGAACATAGAGGAAACTGCAAAGAAACAAAATAGCAACCTTTTTGGTGCAGGGAGCATCTTTAAGGCGTGTGTTTGCATAGCACCTAACACAATGGTGTTGGGGCCCATAGGCCCTACCGGAATACAAATAATAATAGATATACATGTAAACGGAAGTATTAGTGAAGAATAACTGAAAGTGAATAACTGAATTCAATACTTGAGAATGGGAAGATCTGGATAGCAATTTCTAAAGTCAAGCAAGTTAAGAGGAAAAAGAATATAATAAAGCACAGTTTAAAAATAAAATGTATTTTTTTAATTCTACAATTTTCAAATAATTAAAACCTCTTACTACCTCTCTTGTCGTCTCTCTCCTCTCCCCGAAATGATGCGATTCTGAGTAATTTCCCAGGAAAGAATTTTTTTTTTTTAAAGAGAAAAGATCTCTTTGTAGTAAGGCTCTGGGATAAACTAAGCACCATCTGTGGGACCTTTTGGGGTCCGATCCTGCTCCCATTGAAGTCAGATATATGTACATATTTTCCTGAACACCAAAGACAGGCCCCCTTCAGAGTAGGCATGGGAAACTTGACAGCAGCCTGCTGAGCTCATTGACCCAAGATAACTTATTTTTTTTCTCAACATGCAGCACTGTACCTAACAAGAAAACATAGCTTCTCTCTCCCCAGGTTTTACATTGTCTTATTCCAGTACCAAAATCCCTCCCGCTAGGAAAAGCGGGCATGATTTTTGCACTGTTTTAATTAGTGGAAAAGAATTATATTGTTTATCAACCTGATCCAGTAGATGCTGGCTTGCACTTCGGCTAAACTTTTGGCATGAAAAGTTCCCACTGATTGGAGTGAGACAGCTCGTGTTTAAAGTTAAGACGGTGCATAAGTGCTCACAGCGTCAGAGACTGTAAGCTCTGCACAGCCAGGTAGAGCTTTGTTAATCATACAAGTCAAATTTTGTTAACGGTTATGTCAGCTTCCAGGGCAATCACTTCTGTTTTCTAAGCCAGTACCTCTTTGGAACAAAGGAAATGGCTAGTTGGATCAGACCAGTGATCCGTGTACACCGCTATGCTACCAACAACCATGGCCAGAACCAATTGCTTCAGAGAAAAAAGCCCTGAACTTTGAGAGTTTATCAGTTCTGGGAATGTGCAGTATCTGGAAGGCAACAACTTTCTTAGGATACTCCATTTAAATTGAGTTTATATATAAATCGGGCCATTTGGTTGAAAATACGTTCATGCAAATATCATTCCATTTCAAATGGCTCTCAGAGGTTTACACTGGCCACACCTCATTAAAAGAAGGCATTCTCTCTAATCCCAGACGGGTCTGCCATCCATTTTGTCTAAGAGTCTCATCCAAAGCCCACTGAAGTCAAAGGGAGCTGGTGAACTCTCTGTCAACATCCTACCCTCCATTCCAGAGAGCCACGCCTCCCACTCTAACTGCCTGGCTCACTCCTTCCTGTTCAGTATCTGAATTCAAACTTAGTACCCACTGGAAACTGCTCGCCACCATCTGTTATCCGACACGGCCTCCAAAGTGGATGTGTCATAAACCTTATCAGTGAACCCTTGTGACCTTCCCCCACAAAACGTGTGTCATGCAGTGTTGAAAATAACACTCACTATTTAAAGTACTTCTCCTATCACCTACAACAGTATTCTGTTTATGACAAAACAACCTGATTCTTTGGTTGTTTTGAAGCTTTCCCCTTCACTAGCAGAGGCAAGTTTGGCTTGTTTTATAGATTGCACTGAAAGAAATATCTGAAGCTTGTTTCTAAGCTATAAAAATTTGTACATATTATGTGTTTGTATCAACTGACAAATAACGTATAGTCACTTAGGCTCTGATTCAACAAAGTGCTTACACACATGCTTAATTATAAGCAGGCGCTTCATTTGACTTCAGTTGGACTTAAGTGCTTTGCTAAATCAAGGGCTGAAAGACCATATTTTAAGATGAGCATAGCTTTTAACTTTAAGTTGGCATTTCCTGATTTGAGGTGCTTGACTTCTCAGCTTTCGAGCAAAGTACACATAGTAGTGGAAAATCACTTCATTTCACTGACCACTGAAATGCAACCAGCTCTGTCAGCAAAGTCTGACACATAATTTACTAGTCCTAGGAACACAAAATAACAGGATAGGCACGATGTGAAGTTATCCAGTTGAAACGACAAGGGAAATGTCAGTTAGCTAAATGGAATTACCTAAGTAAGAATGTACAGTACAGGACTAAATTAATATCTAGATTTAACATTAATGTAAATTATGCACTTGCTCTGGGAAAAGAAGATATCACCTTAAATTTAATTACATTTAATCAAAGGTGATTTATATATAAACATGTGTGCCTATATTCAAATTAGCACAAAGTAAATATTTAACTTGAAGGCAAAATCAGTAGGAGTATTACACTGTAGTAAACACACACACATAAACAAAGATTGCGGGACAGCTTCTCAGTTCTGCTAAATCCCTGTTGCTCAATTCTGGCAACAGAAAGAGGGCTTCCAACTCAATTCCACAGAGCACTTAAACTTCTGCTTAACTTCAGGCTTGTGACTAGCCCCCCCTGAAACCAAGTGTGCTTTGCTGTATCACAGAATCACAGAAATGTCAGACTGGAAGGGATTTTAAGAGGTCATCTAGTCCAGCCTCCTGCACTGAGGCAGGACTGAATATTAACTGAACCATCCCCCACAGGCGTTTGTCTAGCCTGTTCTTAAAAACAATTTGTTCTGGTACCTAATTATTCTTACAGTTAGGAAGCTTTTCTTAATATTTAACCTAAATCTCTTTTGCTGAAATTTAAGCCCATTACTTCTTGTCCTGTCCTCATTGGATAAGAAGAACAATTTTTAATAGCTACTTTTTATATACTTGAAGGCTGTCATGTCCCTCCTGTCTTCTCCAGACCAAACAAACCGATTTTTTTTTCAATTTTTCTTCGTAAGTCATGTTTTCTAGACATTTAATCATTTTTGTTGTTCTCTTCCGGACCTTCTTTAATTTCTTTACATCTTTTCTGAAGCGTGGTCCCTGGAACTGGACACTATGCCAGTTGAGGTCTTATCAGTGCTGAGGAGAACGGAAGGATTACGTCTCTGGTCTTGCTACAACACTCCGGCTAATACATCTGCAACGGTGTTCACTTTTTTTGCACCGGTATTATAGGCCTGTTACAGCAAGCTGAAGATTCTCCTGTTTTGGCAAGAGGTGTAAAGCTGCCATTTTGATAAACATTCAGCAAACGTGTGTGAGAAATGACAGGAAGTGGATCTTTGGGACCACACCCTGCATTTCCTGAGCTTCCCAAACCAATGAAATGTTGGTGTGTACAAGGAATCAAAGCTCAGAGCCCTTGATATTTGCCATTCCATGCAGCAACTACAGATAGTGCGGTTGATAGCAGCCTACTAGGAGGTGCCGGTGATTCCCTGCAATTCACACAAGATTGGTATCACGGAGCAAGACAGCAGGAGAACATGAAAGGAGCGAGAACGTGAATGTGTGTGAGGGAGAGATGGTTGCAGTGATCAGAAGATGACAAAAGGGAGAAAACTGTAGCCTCTAATGACAGAATGGATTAAAATACTATGTTCTGAGCTGGGGAAAGGGATATTTATTTACAGTATACATTATCTTTTTATGCAGAAGTAAACACCCAAAAGGCCACTTGTAAATGGTATTAATTAGTGGAAGACCGAAATTTAAAACCAAATAGACATGGCAATTACAACAAAGGACACTTTAAATTTTACCTTGTTTTTTGAGTAAATGATATGTATACCAGAACCGCAGATCACACCTATCAGGGGAGCATTTTATTGGGTCCACCAGCCTGCCACTGTGCATGTTTCACTTGCAGAGGCCTTATTCTAAGTTTACACTTGGGAATAGCTCTAATTCATCAATCAGCAGCTAACAATGGATGCGGCTGAACTCGTGCCAATCCGTAAGTACGGATGAAACAAGCCACGGTTTGCACTAATTGAAATAATCAAGGTTAACTTGTGCCTCTAGCTAAATAGGGGCAAACTTTGTCTTTCCTTTCTCTTCACTCAGAGGTCAGCATCCAAACAACCGCACCAACTGTCGGCTATTAACTTGGCAAGGGGGTGCTTGTTTGATTCTAATGGATGCTGGTTTTAGAAGGTTCCTGAAGGCCAGCATGTTCTAGGATGCACAGCCCACAAGTAGAAATATACAGAGGCCACCTGGAAGAACAATGAAACCAGTGGATCAGATCCTCAGCTCAGGTACCTATGAATAGCTCCACTGGAGCCAAGGGTAGTTTGTTTCATTTGAAGAATTAAAAATCCTTTCCTTTAAGAAAACAGTAAAACATCATCTTCAAAATCTGGGTGATAAGAAGTTATCTGCCATGTGGACAGAGTAGCATTCTAGTGTCTGAGCACTGTAGGGTCCTCTTATATGAAACTGTTCTTTGTGAGCAATTTTTCTACCAAAGATTAGATGGTCTGCAAACCAATTTCACAAATTCTATATAAAGGCTTATAACTTCTAATATGCATACTCACCAAGACAGAACAGGATACTTGTAAAATATAACATTCTGCCATAAAATGAACAATTGAGACAGCTGTAGGACAAAGACTGAGCAGTTACAGCCCCAGGAGCAACATACTAACAGTACAGTAACAGGTTCAGAAAAAGGAAGAAGCAACAATATGCAGGTGGATAACTTTGCTTTGACAATCTTGACACCATGGACTGAAAATAGCTTGAGTTAATCAGTATGCTTCTCTCTGTCCTATGGGTGGAATCATGCAAAAATAAAAAAAGACCTAACAAGTCTTGGGGTAGAACGTCATACTACCTTTAGCCAACCATGTGTTTTACCGAAGAGAAAGGACAGTAGACTGTTGCTAATACCTAAAAATGGGCCTGATACTGTTCGTGTAAATCAGCAGAGCCTCACTGATGTCAGTGCAGCAATGCCTTTGATGACAGTAAAAAGAGGATGAGAAAGATTTTAAGATTAGCCTGAGAGCAAGACTCCCATGCTGCTTCACAGTTAAGATGAAGCTAACTTTAGAGTGTGGAATTTTACCAAGTGCATTTTGAAGTTGTAGGCGATCTGTTAGCAATACAGTAATGGCAAGATATGAAACCAATAAATATAAGGGCATAAATAATTACTCCAATAGTGTTGAGACAATTGGGAAGTTGCAAGGGAACAGGTAACCTTGGAATTAGCCTAAGATAAGAAAAAGGGTATACTAAAAAGAGGAAATAGATAAGGACCAGAATCATAGAATGTTAGCGTTGGAAGGGACCTCAGGAGGTCATCTAGTCCAACCCCCTGCTCAAAGCAGGACTATCCTTGACTAAATCATCCCAGCGAGGGTTTTGTCAAGCTGCAGCTTAAAAACCTCTAAAGATGGAGATGCCACCACCTCCCTAGGTAACCCATTCCAATGCTTTACCACCCTCCTAGTGAAAAACTTTTTCCTAATGTCCAACCTAGACCACCCCCACTGCAACTTGAGACCATCGCTCCTTGTTCTGTCATCTGCCACCACTGAAAACAGCCTAGCTCCATCCTCCCTGGAACCCCCTTTCCAACCTCCTCTCTCCAACTTGTCCACATCCTTTTGTAGTAGGGGGCCCAAAACTGGACACAATACTCCAAGTGCGGCCTCACCAATGCTGAATGGAGGGGAATAATCACTTCCCGCGACCTAAGGGGGCGACCAATAACTAAGGGTAAATCATGGGGAGAGTAAGACCAGCTGTACACTGCCCACAGGCTGTCAGATAACTATGGAGAAGGTTGGTAACTGTATGCCTGTCTTCATACGTGCTGTCTTCACTAACAGTTACATCAATAAATCCCATCAAGGCTGATTTGTTTATTTATATTTAGCTATTATTAAACTAATCCAGACTTGAGAAAACCCCTCTCTCGACATACATAACCACAGTTATGTTTTTTGTCTATTAATTGGTTAGTGATGATCAGGAAATTATTGATCATGACTTATTGATCATCATCCTGTTTACAGCAGCAGAGGCTCAATACTGTCACCCAAACAGCAAAGCAGACATTAGCAAAGATAAAGCCAACCATTCAAAGGCTCAGTTACTTCTGAATAGATGTTTCCAGACCTCTGAAGATGATCTAATAAAAATCACTCTTACTCAAGCTGATTCTCCCTTTAGCCTGATCAGTCTTTGCAGTCGAACATTAGAAAGCAATGCATCTTGAGCCAGTAGCATTTCAATAAGGCTGCTGACAGAGTGCAAACTGTATTGTCAATGAATTCAGCAATTTAATTTTTTCTACCGTATTAATGAATTCATGCAGGGCACTAGTCCTTTTAAAGCGAAAGCAAAAATGGCAGAATTCTCTGCACCCTTGCTTCCCTGGCTTTAGTTTAGACTTACAATCATAAAATAGGACTGGAGGTAAAAAGATGCTTAGTGCCTCCTATAAAGATTTGAGTGTCTCCAAGTGATATTAGTGGGTGCTGAGCACCTCTCTGGATCTATTTAGAACCCTGCAGGATTTGATCCTTAAATTGTAAACCTTTTACGGCAGGGACCTTGACCTATTTTCTTTTTGCAGAGCACCATACATAGGTATGATGCATCACAAAGAATAATGATTTCGACCCAAATTTTCCTTTCCATTCTTTAGTAGATAAGCAACTCTTCTGTCATAAGCACCTAATGATGCTCTGCTCTCATGTGTAAGTGTGAGTCTGTTGATCTCTTGCCCAATTAGCAACTGCCATTGCTAATGTAACAATGGTCATCTTGACTGTCACAGGGCTTTCTGTGTTAAAAGCATAAGCATCTACAGCTTCAGATAAAGGGTGAACGCCTAAAGTCTCACAAATACTGAAGTACCTAACACCACTGATTTCAAGTAATCTAAGACTGCGCAGTTCCAGTATGCTGCACACCACAGCCAATAAGAACTTCACAATGACAACAGGGGGAAACCACAGACCCTGCCTACTCAAACTAAAAGCCATTCTCCATTATCTGTTAACATATGGTCCATTCTAAGGCTTGGTCTACACTTACCTCGGTGATTCAGTAGCAATCAACAGGAGTTAAGCAAAGTACACAAAGAACTTGCATAACTCCTGTCAACTTCTGCGCTTCTCTTCTGTGCGCTGTCTTCACTGCACTGCGCCAATGGGAATCGCGTTCCCATCAACACAGTGCCAGGCCACTTGAGGAGGTGGTTTTAGTACATCGACTTCTGGATCAACTGAGTGGGTCTTCAATGACCGATAAGTTGATCCAGATAAGTCGATCTGACAGTAGCAAAGTGTAGACATGGCCTAAGACACACAATTGAGTAGTACTGAGTCTGTCCAGTAGAGGGCAGTGGTACACACACCTACTAGGTCGCTGATTACAATAAAAACAGCAACCGGGTATGGAAATATTCTAGGATGGTGGTTCTAGAAAATTAGCATGTTTTTAGGACCATCATCTGTGACTGCTGGTTTTTACTAATTGTGCCTATTCTTTCTGCATCAGCAATGTATCTGGATACTTTACTCTCAGGAGACTGCATACGAAAAAAAATGGAGCTTTTATATTTGATATTAAGCAGCATCAGGGAACGTTCAGTTGTTCATGTTATTCATTTGGCTCAATATTTTGTACAGCTCTTTTCCTCAGAAGAGATATTTGCCCTCCCCATTGCACTTTGAAAGGCAAAGGGAAAATTAAAACCACCAGATGTAGAACGCTGATGGAGCCATCCTTCTTCTTCCTCGAATCCTAGTACAACAGGTTCTGTTCAGAAATGTGCAATTCATCCCAGGGGTGCCAACCCTCCTCTGAACAAATATAAAGTGTCATCGTTTTCAATATGGGAAAGCCTTCAACTTCTCCCACATTAGCCTTTGGTTTCTACTCTGCTCCAAACAACTCAAAAAGAGCACCTTAGAAAGTCACAAAAAGACAGGCAGGGAGAATTTAGGACACAGAATTTGATACATAAACTATTTAGAAAATCTCCACAATGCTACCATTGCCTTCCAAATTGAATATTCTCTCAGTTTTCCCATAACACTTAAGTCTGCATTTCAAGCTATTGCCTTGGAGCCAGATTCTACATTGAAGGTGTCAATAGAGTTGTCCATGTGTAACAAAGAGCATAAATTGACTCGGTGTAAATGATCTGCATGAAAGAGCGGCAGGACAGAGTAAGTAGAAGACTGGCAGATTCTCTCCTGGTTTCCAAACAAACAATCACCATCTACCTCCTTTCCTTATTCACCATCTAAGCAATCACACTGAGCTACTCTGTACTGTGTCAGAAAATAATTGCATTAGATATTGTGACTAGGAGGGCTGTTGCTTTTTGCAAACCAGGAGTTAAGTGTATTCTGTCTGGGAGCAAGCATTTGAGTTTGTTATTCTGTCACAAGCAGACAGGCAGCTGATAGTCAAAGAATTACACACAATAGGTAGTGCATTTACAGAGGATTAAATTCATTCTTCAGGCATGTTGTCCCTCATGAGATTGAAGGTCAAGTACTTTCAGCCACCGGAAAAGTGAAATAATCCCCCAGATGTGCATTGCCTGTAGAGATTTATTACTATTCTGAAAGAGAAATTAGTAGGAAAAATACAAGGAAAACGTTCAAAGCCTTATATTTATGGGAGATTATTTCCATGAGGATGTCATCATTCAAAGCCAATCAGAAAGGAAAGTTTATTTCAAGCATTCTATAAATTGTTATCCAAAGCGGGATGTTTTTGTACATAGTAAGGTACTGATTTACATTAGCCGATTGCTTGAAACCTATGCTCTTTTTGTGGCAGCTCTTAAAGATTATAAAAGTC
This sequence comes from Mesoclemmys tuberculata, assembly GCA_007922155.1. Classification (NCBI taxonomy): domain Eukaryota; kingdom Metazoa; phylum Chordata; order Testudines; family Chelidae; genus Mesoclemmys; species Mesoclemmys tuberculata. The sequence continues at coordinate 7,430,911 of ML675622.1, read as the reverse complement.
TGCATGCGTTCACCATCTAGGTAAAGAAATTCGAAGTTGGTAAGGTGCAATGCATTTGTTTAAGTAGAATAACCTCCATAGGGAAACTGAAGATACTGTTTTCCTTATACACCCAAAAGGAGTATTGTGCAGAGCAGAGGTGATTCAAACAAAGTAATCTAGTGAAGATTTTGTGTGTGAGTCTTGTACTTGCAGATCCCCTCAGCATGCGCATGATATTTTAGTAAGAAATTCTACTTAACTCAACTGCTGTGGCTCTGGATCTGTATCTGCAATGGGTTTGCGGGTTTGCAAAGGGCGAATCATGAGCAGCAATAGCCGAAACTGTGATGCCATGGAAAGCCTCAGCAAAACAATGACTTCGCTTCTCATCATGCCATAGCAAGACCTGAATCCACAGCGCAGACATCTATTAAACCAAAGAGGAAATGTTTCTGAATGTCTGATCAAAAAGGAAGATTAAAAAAAAAAAAAAAAGTGGGTTAAAAATTATAAAGGATCTGTTACTCATCTGATAAAACTTTTTCCTGACAGGGCACATTTTTTGTAATAACACAAAGAAACAAAAAATGTAAAGTTAAAAAGATAGAGTCACTTGATTCTCTGATGTTCCAAGAGCAGGAATAGACAGATGACACAGCTGGGTTTGTTATGCTCAGAAAGAAGGCAGTTTTAAAGGGCCTGATCCAATGGCTATGCAAAGACTCCCATTCACTTCCATACCTATTTCAGGTAACTCTTTTACAAATAGAGAAGACAAGACATGCTCAGGGTGTGTCAGCATGCACCAGAGGGCTGTAAATTGTCCCGTTGCAAACAGGACTACATCGGCACGCCCTACGGAACTTTTGGTGCACGCCAGCTGGGTTTACGCAGGCCATTTAGAGCATAATACATTGGAGGGCTCTACAATTTACCTTCTGATGTGCACTGCCACATGGTCTAGACAAGCCCACAGAGGGAAAGAGTCTGATCCGCACAGCAGCATGGACATGAACGGAACCAGTTTGCACCACCTGAAGATTTAACTCAATTGAGTTCTAAGGGGTGACAGAACAAGAGATTCAACTGCAAGAAACCACTAGGACCAATACATTTCTGATCTTCCTTCTCCTAATACACTTCTTATCCCATTCCCCTTACAAATCAACCAGTATTTTCCTGGATCTTGTTCTGCTAGGAATGTCACAAGGAGAGAATAAGGTGTCCTTGATCCTGCGCAGGAAGTGGTGCAGATAACAAGGAGACTTCCACCTACAGGAAGTGGGACTGTACCCGATTGGAAAAAGCATGACTCTCTGGGAAGCCAGAATGGTATCCATCATCTATCAGTAATTCTTAAACTTAAAAATATTGCTTAGGACATTTGTTTGCTTTTCTGGTCTCATAAGCTCAGTCAGTTTCTGCAGTAGATTCTGACATTCTCCTGTTTGCTAGCTGAACTCATTCTGTCATGAAAGGTCAGAAAGTGAACTCCTTTAGAATGTCAATAGGTGTTTAAAGTATTCCACCTCCATAAGGATTTCTTCTGCCCTAAAATACCAAATATTTATAGAGAGAGCATTATCTTTCACGTACGCAAACTGAACTCACAAACAGAATTTTCTCTCTGCTCATCTGCTCTGACGTACATAAGTGTTCCAGGGGGACTTGGAGCATTAACAACAATTCACAGGGAAAGAAAACACAAATTGCTTTTATGTATTCATATTACTACTGTAGTTCCATGATATCAATGTAGTTTTTGGTATTGCTGCTGCCTTTATTCATGTTTTAACAGGTATGTTTGTTAAACAAAGCTATTTGGCCATAATCTCATTCACTTTTTGATCCCTTTACACGGTCAGACTGTAGAAGGCCTTGGTGTTAATGAGATTCAGACCCATTAGTTAGTTTTCCACAGAATAATTAGGAGTCTGTATTCTTGGATGTGATTATCTCTAGGCCAGGAGTTGGGGGTGCGGGAAGAGAGGCATCAAGGAGGAAGTGGAGTGCAAGAAGAAATGAGGATGCAGAAATGGTGGCCTTTTAATGGTAACATGGCAGGACACTGGAACTCATAAAATTGCCTGAAGATCTTAAAGGAATTGCTTCTACTTTAATGGTGGTGAGTAGAATTTGTCCCTGTAATTCCATTGAATGTAATTTGGAATATGAAATTATAGGTTCTATTTACTCTATTACCTATTATTTAACAAATAGTAAAAAAAAAAAAAAAGGGGGGGGGTTCAACAGGAAGTTTTGAGGCACATGCATGTTAAATTAAGTTTGAGCATCCAAAGCTATTATTTGTTAAACTTTGCATTTCCTGACTTTGGAAAGCTTGGTTGGTTCCTCACCAAGATTTCTTAACATTGTGGAAAGAAAGAAAAAAAGAACGAACGAACGAACCTCAGGCAATGATATTTCCTCCCTAATTGTAGAGTGGTTTCATTCTCATCTTTTACATTGCTTTAGTGCTTGAAGTTTTTGCATGAAATTGACATTTTAAAGTACAAATTTACCTATATTTCTCTATACACAGACCCTCTCAGTTCATCACATCAACCAAGTAAAACCAACTAAAAATCATAAGCTATATCACCTCTAAAACTCAAACGGTCTAAGATCTAGAATGAGCAAAGAAACACATCAGAAAATCCCACTGAGCATGTCTGAAAAAACAAAACAAAACAAGTTCAACGTGCATCATTTTAAAATTCCTGAGCCTATTTTCTTTAGGCATAACTTGTTCCTAAGAGCCCAATGAGATCTACAGAACAAGACAACAGTTAACAAAATGAGGCCATGAGATCAAATAGATACACTGTTTGCTTAATTATTTAGCGCTTTTGTTTAAGAACACAGGAACATAAGAATGGCCATACTGGGTCAGACCAACGGTCTACCCAGCCCATTATCCTGTTTTACAACAGTGGCTGGTATCATGTCAAATGCTTCAGAGGGAATGAACAATCTCATCCAGTCCCAGCTTCTGGCAATCAGAGGTATAGGGAGACCCAGATCATAAGGTTGCATCCATGACCATCTTGGCTAACAGTCATTGATGGAGCTCTCTCTCTATGAATTTATCTAATTCTCTTTTAATCCAATTATGCTTTTGGCCTTCACAACATCCCCTGGCAATCAGTTCCCCAGGTTGACTGTCCATTGTGTGAAGTAGTACTTCCTTATGTTTCTTTTAAATCTGCTGCATATTGTATGTTTTGTTTTGTTTTTTAAAACACAGAATTGAAAAATACTGAACTGAAACTGATGTAGGTCAAGCTCCAGCCGTCATGTTAAAAATGCATAATGCATAGGGATCAATTAAAAACTGCATAGACTTTCTGGTGATAATCAGATAATTTTTTAAGTAAAATGTTATTTAAAATATAATATTTTCCATACATTTCATATCTGTAATACAGCTTCAGTAAAGTACAGCATCCTTCCCTAGTGACTGCACCGTGATGCGGTGAGAAGGCTTGTGTGTTTCAATGACTATGAAAGCCATGCTGTGGGTATGGCTACCCACGCCATCAGGTCAAAGGATAGGGACCAGAGGTAAAGCAGACCACTGACCCTCCAGGTTGGGGATTGAGACAAAGGTCAACAACCTATCCTTACCAAATAGTTAAGTTATAGCTACACACCAGTGGAGCTATTCTGGCAAACAGCATGACAGACAGGGATGGTAGAGCCTTATTTGTACTTTAAGCCCACGTCTGATGACATGAAAAGGCTTTAGACTCAGCCAGACCAGTGTACTACATTTTGCTAGATATCCTTGCCAGAGATTCTCTGTCTATTATCATGAACAATATTTCTCAATAGAAATGGACACAGAAGACTGGGCCAGATCCTCAATTTGTATAAATAGGAGAAGCTCAGTTGATTTAAAACAGCTGACGAATGGCTCATTGAAGAGGTTCCCCCCACATCCTCAAGATTGGCAAAGTTCAGTGACATGCAGAATAGATTAAGTTAGCAGGAGGTCAGGCTGCCACAGATCAAAGTTGCTGTACTATGTCTACATTTAGTACTATATCTAGCACTATGTGCACTTTGATCTGTGTAGACATAGCCTTGGATTCTGTAATAACTGTATAGAGATCTTTAGGTCTCAAAGGCCAGCTCCTCAAAACTATTTAGGCATCTAACGCCCATCGGCCAAAGCACTTTACAACAAAGGTCAATATTATTCTCCCCATTTCGCCCCACGGGCAAACTGAGGCTCAAGAAGGGGAAATTTTTTGCCCAAGATCAACCAGCAGGCCAGGTCTCCTAAGCCCCAGTCAAGTGCTCCAGTCACTGGGTTATACTCAACCTCACTATTAAGTGCTATCATGAGCAAGTCAGTTGAACTCTGCTGTGCAGCAGCATCTCCTATAAAAGCCCTTTGTGAAGTATTCGGCAATCAATGGATCCCGAGTGATAAGTACAATTGTTATTGGATCCCCAGTGCTCAGCAGCTCTAAAGACTAATGTGCCAAAAGAGCTCGCCCATCTGGGATTTTCAGAGTCCTCTCTTTGTAAATAGGAAACAGTAGCCCAATCCATTAGGGTTCTTTCGCCAGTCCTTTCACTGGCTTCATTCTTACAGAAGGGAAACAAACCTACCAGAATTGTCATTTAGCCAAGCCAATTTTTTTTAGAAGTTAAAAAAAAAAAAAAAAGGTTATTCTGGACCATCTGTATATTTGCTTACTAATAATTATTAACTTCTGTGCAACAGAACAGCTGCATTTAGTTCATAATTATAATTAGGTTTTCTCCTTGGACTTCTGGGTATTCTAGCCTAACAGTTACTTTCCACAGTATACAAAGTACATTCCTAAATGTATGATTATTCAATTTAATGCAAAACAAAATATGTATTTGCGACTCAACTGCTGGGGAAAGATTAGAATTAAGAGACTTTTTGGTTGTGGATAATTAAACATTCTGATGTCCTTTTTATAGGGTTTTACATTAAATTAATTTCATGTTGCATAAAAGAGTAACTTTATCATCCCATTATTCATAAGAAACTTTTTGGACATGAATTGAAGCTATTATTGTATCCTATCCGAATGTCCAAAATGGAGTGTTTTATAGTACTCCTATATTCATGCAAAATGATGATATTTTTATTGTGGAAAATCACCTTTAAGTAATACAAATCATGAATGAGCTGAGGATTTGTAAATAAGAGCTTGTGCTAAAGGAATAATGGAACATTCACTAAACTAACTCACTTCCGGTGAGTTATCCACTCACCAGAAGTAGATCACAAACTATTCACACCACTGAAGACCCTTTATGAAGACATAATGAGCTGTTGCAAAATGGGACTTCATACAGGATGACTTACCCTGGCAACTTAACTGGAATAAGTTTCAGCAGTGCAAGACCCATCTTACATTTGTATAGAGGCAGCCACAAATTAGAGCTGCTGGTCATTTTAAGCCAGGGACCAGACTGGCTCTCACTATTGTCCTGAATCCCAGGGATGCAAAGATGATCGAAAGTCACCTTAGTGACACCCCCTCCCTCCCCAGGCTACTGCTTTGCATAGCAGAGGTGCAGAACAGAGTTACAGCCCTTGTCCTTAATTCAAAGTCACAGCTGGATAGACAGCAATAGAGGACAGCACCCAAGTTTTATGTGAAACCCAGAATATTTAAACTCAATCTTAAAATCAAAAGGATTAGGCAGAAAAATGAGTACTCAGCAGTAACCAAATCCAAACATCTCACCTGAAGAGATATTGCAGTTACAATGAGACCTTATGGAAAACTCAGACAGGTCACGCAGCCTTTTGTTTCCTCCACCTGTTAAGCTAATATCGCTAAATGTTCAAAGTAATCATTAGGTGCCCATTATGGTGAGCAATTTCATTCCTCAATTACGTTAAAAAGAACTGTGAATTTCCTTGACATGATCAACAGCGGCAGCTTTTCTCGGTGTAAGGGCTGACACAGAGGAGTCTCCAGAGGAAAGAAACATGGATGTTTTGGGAACGGAGCTCAGCTAGAATTGAAAGATGGCAAGAATCCTGGAAACAGGACTGTCCTTTAATCAACAACGACCTGAACATGCCAGTTTCTGAATCTCAGGGGCTTCATCACTTGCTGCTTTACAACAGTATTTCTGTGAATTTCCTTTCACCAATTTTTGTATTACCTGCTTCTCTCTCTTCTTCTAGCATGTACTCGCCTATGCTTTTTTTTCCTGCAGCATGTCCAAAGCCTTGGCAGTACCTTGTCACTGTTCTTCTAGTTTCCACTTGCAAATCTGTGTATGGCAACACATTATATAACTTACCTATACCCCTGCTCTTTTTTCCCCATAGGAAACTTCCGCAGAATCAATGCCCAGCTCTTTACAGCTCCTGCCTCTATTGCCTTGTCAACGGACTGAGCTGAGAGCATTAGGAAACAACTCTTCTAAGGAACCTACATGTGAGGAGGTGGATGAGAGGAGCCAGATGCTTGGCCAGCATGTGTATGCTGCCCGAGAAGGAAATGAGGAGCGATAATCAGAGTTAGTGAAGAATGAGGGAGGAAGGGAAGCTGCAAGCAGGCTGGCAAAGTGCTCAGAGCACACAGGGACGAGTCATCTTCTGAGCAGAGCCCTTCTCGTCCTCCCATTTTCATTTTTCCCATCACCACAGGCCTCTGGCTTCGTACTCCACCTACTGGCTTTTTCTCTTAGTGATTCCAGGAGGTCCCTGTTCTGTTAGTACCTATGTAAGTCTGTTGGGTACAGTGATATATGACATAACATGACATGGGAACAGAGCCACACTTGCTGGGGGAGAAGCTGGGGATCCGGTGGGCTCATGAGATTTGGGTTCTAGTCCCAGCTCTCTTACTGACCTATTTGACCTTGAGCAAATCACTTCCCCACCCCCTGCGTCTGTTTTCCCCCTCTCATTCTTTGGCAGTCT
>ML675622.1:7289175-7423988 GCA_007922155.1 Mesoclemmys tuberculata | reverse complement strand
TGGTACCAACTCAGCTCCATGCGTAGGATGAAACATTCCCCCACAGTAATTTCAGCAGTAGCCCATTAACTTGGCTCCCCACCTGCTACTGTGAATCTCAAATACACACAAGCTTCTTCGCCAAATCACTTCTCCCTTTCCTACCTGCTAAACCCCATTCACAGTTTGAGAAAATCAATATACATACAGTACCTTTAAGCAGAACCCTAAGCACATGAACCTTGCTACGAAGCATGGACCCTTTTTTTTTTCTTTTTTGCCTCATGTCAGGTCCACGACCCAATCAATTCTGAGTTTGTGTACAGCTATAGTGATCCCTAAACTGCCAGGGGATGAATTCTGGGGAGAAATGTATGCAAATGAAGGTCTCTCTGTAGCTATAATTCCCCCTGTTCACCAACAGATGGGGTAAAGAGCTCCTTCCCACATGGAGTTTCTGTCCATCCAGATTTCTGGGTAAACATCCACCTTGTCTCTCTCATCTCCTGTGACCCACACGATTACAGCCACACTGCATAGAGCTTTTATACATACAGGGCAACTCTGGGAATGTTCTTCCCCCTGTTTGCCAACAGAGGGGAGCAGAGAGCTCCTTACCCTCTAGAACTTAAGGTCACGGGGTTTACTGTAGGTTATAGAATATATAGATGCACCAGCCTCTTTTCCCCACTGCTCTGCACTCTTACAACCATGCCTTGTGCTTTTCTGCCCCTTCCAATATTCTAGCCCAGATCCTCATCTCCCTTGACTGATTTACACCGGCTGTGGATCTGCCCTGCTGTTCTGTTGATATGCCTCCTTCCTCTTTCTTGGCTTCATTCCCACTGTTCACCTTACTCAAATACAATCATCGCAACCTCTTTACTGACTCTTCGTCCTCTTCCTCTGTTGTTCTAGCATTCCCCTGTTCAGAGCTTTTCTGAAACTACTGGCCATTTGGGGCTTTCAATTATTCTTACACATGGCGGCAGCAACTTCCATTAATTTCTGTAAAGCTGGTTTGCGGAATATTATGCTCTTGATTTATCTTTTTAATTAAAAATAAAAAGCCTGGTTAATCAGTAGTACTGCTGTAGCTGCACAGTACTGACCAATTCAGGTCATTTCACGTGTCATGCTTTCCCCTGTACTTTTATTCAGGTGGACTCTTTTGGGCATCAGGTCATTTTACTATCTATATGACTGCCCTCTGGTTGTCATGCTCTTGTCTAATTGTTAGCAAGCCCCATGCAGCCAAATTCTTTGATCGCTAGGGGAAAAAAACATTGAGTAATATGTGGAAGAAGACCGCTTTATAAAACGTGATATACTTTGTTGCTTTAGCTATACATGGAGATGGAAGATGAAATAAGATTGGTGAGGAGGAAATTCAGAATTTTTCTCACTTGTCCTCCTACCTATGTATGTGTACACATGAGGGTTTAGATATACTGTCACCTTTTCACCCTTACACACTAGGGTATACACTCCTGGCTTTTATTAAACCTCTATTTTCTTTTTTTTAAAACTGTTTTGTTTATTTGTTGCATAGATGTCAGCCTTTATATTTCCCTCTTTTTTTCCCCTGGGACATGCCCCTCCGAAAGGTGGATTGGTATATTGCTGTGTCACCCCAATCCCTCACTTTCTGGAGCCCGTCTTGCACTTGCTCTGTTGTGTGAACCCCCACTCCTGGGGCAGCGAGGCACATCCTCCTATAAGCAAGCTGCTCCTAACTCAGTGAGTAAATGCCTCTAGCCAGCAACTCGTTGGATTATGCAACAGAATGACCCCCAGCAAATACTCCCCATCCCAGATGCAACTCTAGGAACTTCCATCTTACAATGTTCAGTGTTGCCCACTGAAAAATGCAAGCTCATAATCAGTTTGTCAGTTTATCAAAGAAATTGATACGCACCTGCCTTGTTACTTCAAATAGAGTATCTAACACACCTGAAACCAAATGCACTATTTTAGGTAAAATAAACAAGATCAAAAGGTCCAGTGCTGTCTGAGGAATCTTAGAAAAGTCAACAAAATAACAGATTCAGAAGCCACAAAACTGTATGACTCCTGAGTCCTGAGCCAGCAAGTAAAGATCTACACACAGTTCATATGGAAAAATGCATGTTTGTTTTATGAACAGGATCTCGGTCGCACTGAGATCAATGGCAACTTCCAGTCATTTCAGTGGGACCAGGATTTGGCCTTGAGCTTGTATCTGTATTCTGGTCATCAATGCATATGTCTCTCCCACTTCTCAGAATTCAAGCACCTACTTAGATTTAAAGGAAACCTTCCACCTGTTTGAGCCATAAAATGTACCTTACAATATCCCTGGATTTTGCCTGTTCTCCAGGGCCACACAGGTCATTTTGTAAGTTGCTCAAAGGAAAGGAAATCTGTGTTCTTTTTTAGGGCAGAGAGAGTTCGGTGTTCAACTTTGGGTCAAACAAACTTTAAACTTGACTTCCAATCCCCAGGGTAACTCTGGACTGTTAAGACTGTGAGCTCTTTGGGACAGGGAACTTCTTTTTGTTCTGTGTTTGTACAGCACTTAACACAATGGGATCTATCATGCCTGGAGCATCTTGGTGGTACTGCATTACTAATAAATAAATAATATCACTCTCGGGACACCTATTGTACAGCATCCTATCCTATTCCAAGCTGTGAAGACACAAATAGAGGGACTCCTTGACAGTGAAACTCCCAGGAGGTAGGCAAACATTGGTGCAGAAGTTAGAGCAGCTGAAGAGGCACAGGTCTCCATATGAGGAGACAGGGGATCAGTCAATTTTGGGAGCAATCTACACAAACTATCTGTGGGTCCTCTGAAGGAAAAATAAAGGAAGAACTCTATGAAGGTTTCTATGACTCTCTTGCAGAGATTTTTCCTCTCTCCTCATCCCTTCGTACAGATTTCCCCTCACTTCAACAGAAATACTAGATAGAGCTTTTGAGGGTGTATCTTCAGATCAGTAAAAACAACCCATGGCACTAAGCCTCAGAGCCTGGGTAAGCCAATTTAGGCTCATGGGGCTCAGCTTGTGGGGTTATAAAATTGCAGTTTAGACATTCAGGCTTGGGCTCGAGTCCAGGCTCTGAGAACTGGTGTGACAGGGTTTTTATCAAAGGGTAGACATACCCTAAGCGTTAAGCAATGACTAATGATTTCCTGCAATAGAGCACTATTTATTTAGTTATCCATCTGTAGCAGAGTTCCCATGGAGGAGGAAGCATGACCAAATACCAAAGACCAATTGAGGAATTCCACTCCACAATCTTCGATAAGAACAATCTTTGGTATTTATTCAGTAGGCAAGGCAGCAAAATCTACACAGAGTTCTAAGTTGGAGTTTGAAGATAAAATATTAGCAGAGCTATCCTCATTTTTAAGAGTGATACATTTTCTTAATGTACCATCTGGTACTATGCACATTTAATAAATACGTTGAGAACAAGATAACATGCTTTCACAAGAAAGGATACTTTTTCTTCAGTTTTTGCTGAATACAGAGAGTTGTTTGTCTCAACCCCTTATGAGTTCTTTAAAACTTCCATCAGGGTCTCTTCTTTCTTATGGGGGTGGCAAAGTAAAATCAAGGCCATGAGGAGACAGACTTGAAGAGGACTAACTTCTAGATGTGGCTGAAATGTTTTTGACAAAACTTTTTTTGTTTGGAAAATGGTGATTCATCACAATCAAAACTTTTCATGGGAAAAAGGTTGGTTTTGATGAATTTTTTACTTGATTTTTTTAAAAACAACTTTTGAAATGATAAATTATAGGGTACCAGATAAGTGATCAATATAATAAGGGGTTTATATGATGGAAGTAAATGTTCAGTATTATCAGCTAAAGGTATGGTTGAGTGGTTCTATATTGTAAATAAAGCTAGACAAGGGTGTGTGTTATTACCAATGCTCTGGGCACTGGCAATGGACTGGGTGATGAAATGAGCAACAGAAAACATAATGGACAGTGTGAAATGGGTTAAGAGAAACCTCTTACACAACCTTAACTTTGCCAATTACATTTCTTTATGACATGGAATAGAACAAGCAGCAGCAAAAGCTGGACTGAAAGTAAATGCAGAGAAAACCAAGATTATGAAGGTAGGAAACTGGACTACAAATGCAATAGGTGTTTGTGGATGGAAAGGCAATCCAACAGGTAGAAGAGTTCTGCTAACCGGGAACTGTAATGGCATTTGAAGGTGGCTGTGATAAAGAAATTCATAGAAAATTAGGAAAAGTCTCCTGAATTTCCTAAGCAACTCTCACCTGGTCTCTCTTTTCCTGACCCCATTCAATGGCTTCCCTAATCCTTTAGAGTCCCAACTGCAAGGCCACTCTATTAATTGGCCAAACTGGGACCACCTGTTCTGGCACAGGGCAGCTGGACCTGCTGTATTCAAAGAGGCCACCCATGCTCTGACAAGCTAGTAAAGTTTGCTTGTATCTCCATTTTTATGCTCTTGCTATGTTTTTTCCCTGGTTTATATTTTAAATCAGTGTTGCATATTATTTTAATTTGAGATGAATGAACTATAATAAATGGCTTCCCTAAACAATCTAACTCTTGATTGAGTGGGGGACTGGAATGCAGTGAGGAGAGGAAAACTCCATGGGTCCCATGCAGAGTCACCTATGAATTCTTCCATCAGGGATGTCAGTGGAAAGGTTGCTTCAGTCCATAGAAGCAACAAGGGGTATGGCTTCTAATCCAGGAATATTACAGTGGATCCTCTGGACTATTCATGGACAGATCCTGTGATTTTCCACTGGCTCAGAGATCTCCTGCTGCCCTACTGCACCTCCTTAGATGGAGCTGCACTGCCAAGGACTCTTCAGCTCATGGATACCCTTGAAATTGCCCTTCAAGAGTGAGGCTACATTAACTTTTCTGTGGATTCCTCATGGGGATGGTGGGAAAATGATGTACAGGCCATCTCAGTTTCAAACGTGGACTGGCCCTGCCTCATCTATGGATCCTCAGGCTTGCAGTCCTCATGGGACCTAGACACAGGGGAGGACAGTGCCACCAAGAGGACAACCCCTGTGTCTTCCATAGTGGCATAGGAAGACCTGTACAAGGAGGATCACATTTGCATGAAGACTCGGGAGACGCTATCCAACTCGGTCCTATTTCATCTTCAATTCCCTATATTCCCAATTCCACCCATGTTTGAGTCTACTGCCTCTCCTATCTACCATGCCTTATACACAACATAGAGCCAGTTTTCTGCCCTCCAATCAAAAGTGCTGTGTAATTTTAATGAATTATAAATATTGATGAATTCTAGTGGTTCAGAACACTGATGCCTATTTCACTTCCACCAAAAACAAATGACCAAATCAAACCCCTATTCCAGTCAGAGAATCTATGCCTCAGACAGTGAGTGACAGAGACACATGAGCTCCACTATGGCCCTCACTATTGCCAGCCCAAATCCAATAAAGTTCTTTTAAACTGAAGAAATACTGGAATCTGTCCAGCCAAGAATAAAATTTCACTGAAATCCCACAGTATCGAAACACAGATTTATGTCCTCAAGATGATAGAATATTTTCCATAAGAAGCTATTATTGCACTGCAAACTTCCAATTAATATTGTTTTCTTCTTGAACAATGTATTCAATAGTTACATTGGGAAAGCCAGGTAATTTGCTTTTAAATCCATGTAATTTGCCTCTCACTGATTATGTGCATAGCAACTCTATCAATCAACGGGGTTTACTTGCTATGCAATGGATGGTGCAACCTGCACTCACAAGGATCAGTATTAAAAATTAGCATTCAAATAGATCCAGTGACAATGAGTTCTTATGCAAAGGCAGCCAAACGAAGAGCAATTTAGCAAAGGCATTAAAATTGCATTAAATTAGGGTAGGGGGTGGAAATCAGCCCAATAGGAGTTCTAGTCATCTGGGACAAAACTTTTTTATAAAAGGACAATTGACAATATTTATTCATATTTCAACTTCGCTACAAGCCACATTTTTTACTCCTATTCAGGCATTCCCATCAATGTAAACTGGAAGTTTATAAGGACTAAAGAATTTGGCCTTCTGGCCAAAAATTAGTAAAACACTTACGTTATTTGCAGTGTTGTTGCAGCCGTGTTGGTCCTTGGATATTAGAGAGACAAGGGTGGGTGAGGTAATATCTTTTATTGGAGCAATTTCTATTAGTGAAAGAGAGAAGTTTTTGAGCTTACACAGAGCTGCATTAGTAGGAGCATTGCCAGCAGATCACGGGAAGTGATTATTCCCTTCTATTCGGCATTGGTGAGGCTGTATTTGGAGTATTGTGTCCAGTTTTGGGTCCCCCACTACAAAAAGGATGTGGAGAAGTTGGAGAGAGAGTCCAGCGGAAGGCAACAAAAATGATTAGGGGGCTGGAGAACAAGACTTTGAGGAGAGGCTGAGGGAACTAGGCTTGTTTTGTCTGCAAAAGAGAAGAATGAGCAGAGATTTGATAGCAGCCTTTAACTACCTGAAAGGGGGTTCCAGGGAGGATGGAGCTAGGCTGTTCTCAATGGTAGTAGATGACAGAACAAGGAGCAATGGTCTCAAGTTGCAGTGGGGGAGGTCTAGATTGGACATTAGGAAAAAGTTTTTCACTAGGAGGGTGGTGAAGCACTGGAATGGGTTACCTGGGGAGTTGGTGGAATATCCATCTTTAGGGGGTTTTAAGCTACAGCTTGACAAAACTGTTTCTGGGATGATTTAGCTGAGGTTAGTCCTGCTTTGAGCAGGGGGTTGGACTAGATACCTCCTGAGGTCCCTTCCAACTCTAATATTCTATGATTCTATGAAGAAGAGGTTGAAGAGGAGATCTGTGTGAGCTTATCAGAAGTTGGTCCAATAAAAGATATTACCCACCCACCTTGTCTCTCTAAATCATGTCAGCACATAATTAAGTGCTTTACTGAATCAGGGCCTACATGACTAGGCGTATGTGCAGATTCAAACAATGAATCAAAAATTCAAAATGTAATGGAACCTGAAAAATATAGGCTTTTTCAGTGGGCAAACAGAATATAAACATACTGCCAGACCATGCCTCCAGTAAGAGCCTAAGAGAACAGTAACAGTATGTGTCTTGAATGTCAAAAAATCAGAGTTATGACAAACCACCAGGGAAAGCAGGTTCTAGAACTGAAGGCCCCAATTGTAAAAATAATCTTTTCCTTGCCTTTAGTGGAGTTTTGCTCAGTTACACCACCTGACGATCTAGCTCACATTGTTTTGTGACAAGTGCGCTACATAGATTTATACCTGAATAAGACATGTAATGAGAAAGAATAAAAGAAAACATTGCATGAGCTGTAAACAAGCTGAAATATATTCCAAGTGTAATTTACAATGGAAACATTTATTACAGTGACAGTAAACCACAGTTATATTTCACTAAGCTCCAGAGTATAAAATCAAGCATTGCTCCATTAGTTTATTTAAGAAAAGCAATTATTTTATAAAAAAATAGAGTAGATTGCAATACAATAAAGTCTTAAAATCTAAAAGAAAGGACATGAATCCTAAGGACTGTTTATGAATTATTTCTTGCAATCTCAAATATTTTCAAGGCTCTAGTTTACCATTACATTTCAACTCAGTGGGCTGCTGTTTCAACACCAGCACGAAATATATCTGATTATCTCAATCAGATGGATTCCACACAGAAAGCCTATTTAAAAAACAAACAAACAAAAAACAAACAAACAACTGGCCTATAGATTCATCCTGGACTCATGCTGATGTAAACCCTCAATCCAGTATACTGCTTCACCACATGCTTTACTTTAATCACATGAGTAATCCCACTGATTTCCCATGTTCCAGGGCCTTAGTGGAACAGTGCCTAATGCTTCAATTTAGAGTTTAATCTTAACCTATAGCAATGCATATCACATAACCGTGCTGCCTCAGATCACAACTGTGAAGTCACGATTCGTTCCCAGCTCCTGCCTTGCTCTGGGGACAGCTGGGAGGAATAGGCTACTGTTTGGCACAGATTACTTCCCTCAAGTTCTCTGGTTGTCACTTTGGAGCTCTACCATCAAGGCTTCACCAATCCCTTGCCTGAGCCCATCCACGCTGTGCTCAGCTGCTTGGGAAAGAGCATAGCAGCCCAGTGATGGATGGTTTCCCCCTCTCCTCTCCCTTGCTACCTGCAATGCAGGCAGCTCATGTATGGCAGTAAGGGGAGGCCTTGCCTCTTTATTTGCTAAATAGGCATGGAGGGCAAGCCAAAAAGTTGCCCCAATTTAGGAATAGCTCATTGAAGTTGATGGAGTTAATCTGTTGTTACAAAGATCAAAATCAGACACTGTGTGCCCTTTGGAGTTTGTAACATGCAAGATGAGATACAGAAATTTCTTATCTTAATGATATTTCAAGCATTTCCTGCCTTGTGCTACTTTCACAGCATTTATCAATAATTCACGTGAGAAAGCATTCCAAGATTTCACTACTCTAGTAGATTGCACAGATTGTCAATATTTCTGAGTCCACAATTCCAATAAAAGTTTTCATCAGAATTTGAAAGTTTGAAGAGGCAAAAAGAGAAAAAGATGAAATTTTCATTTTTTAAATGTTTTTCAACCCTATATACATATACATTTTAAAATTCTGACCAAATTTTCATTGATATTTGACATGTCAATGACATGCCAGAAACAAACAAACAAATCAAAAAATTCCTTAATTTTTCACAAATTTCCCACTGTGTTTTGACCAGCTCTAGTAGGCAGGTTAATAAAATCAGATTTTGTAGCCTGTAACAGATCATTTTTAATATTTAATTTAGATATGTATATTTTGCATTATTCTGGAATTTCTACAGCCTGTACTATAGATGGTATTTACCTTCTTTACTGTAAAACACCATCTCTGTATTCTATTGAGCACATCAAGTTCTAGAAAGAAGAAATAACCTAATGACTGAAGAGTTACTTTTTTTTTTTTCCTGTTAAGAAATTACAGTGTGATCTTCAAGAGAAGGTTATAGAGGTTCCACTCTACTCTTTAGGAGGGAACCTGAAAGCTTTAATGAACTGGCCTGTATTTAATTTTCATTAAGTGCTTGTAATTTTAGGCAAATAAATTGGTTGTGAGGATGTGCCAGTCAGAGAACATCTATTCTGGTAGGGGGGTCTGTGGCAAGTTAGGTTTTTATGGAAAATTGCACAGTCCATGCTGGTTTCGTTTTTTTTAAAATGTGCAGTTTGTTTGCATTTTTATATCAGATGTTATGTACAGTTACAATGGAACTGGTTTTCTGAGACTATGTCTACACTGTTGTGCAGTTCAGGTACAATTTTATTATTAAAAATGTAAGTTCCAGCGATCACATTTGTTCCTCAATCTAGCATCATTAGCTGGCTGATTTCTCATGATTACTGTGGCAGAAATAGTTCTTCAGAAGATTATTTGAGGGAGGGCAGGGTCTTACAAATCTATTGTAAAAGGGGAGTGTATAAAGTTAAAATTGGCATGTTTGCCCTCCACTTACATATTCAAAATAGCTGCATAGTCTCATGTACTCCTAGCCATGACATCAGTAGTCTTATATCACGTAAAGGTACTTCTGGCAATAATGTCACAGAGTAAGCAAATTAACGGGCCAGACACTGCATCCCAAAGCTTTTCCAAATGTCACTACTTTAGGCAATGTTATTCCTAGGAATAGCGTCAATGCTACTGAAAGTATTCGGCAAATAGCAAACTACTCACTGCCTACTAGAATCTTAGAAAGAATGGGTCAGATTCTGCTCACAGTTACACCTAAACAATTATTGATGACTACAATGGTAACTATGTGTAGGGAGTGTGTGGGGGGAGAGGAGGAATGTATCTATCTGCAGGCAAAATTTGATCCAAAGTGTTTGTATTTTTGAATCTATTAATATAAAAATGCATGTCAATTTCATGGTCAGTGAATTAAATTATGTTTATTGAAACAATAGTTGCTCAGAAAATATGGTTTGCAATTGGGTTACCCATGTGAGTAACATTATTAATTTGCATAATTGTCTACAGGACAAGACACAACAAATTACAAGACAGATGCTCAGCTGTTGTAAATCAGCATATTGATTCAGTGGAACTAGGTGGATTTATACCATCTGAGAATCTGGCTCATCTTGCTTGATATTGGCAGTTCTAGATTCCCAGTTCTTCCAAAAAGATAGCTCCATCTCTTGATACAAACAACTCTAAAATATATAGAAATGACTTATCGACTCTGATGAAAAGATACTAAAATAGATCCTTGAAAGCTAGATTATAATGAGCTGAATGGCCTTGTGAAAAACCATTGCAAATAAATTTCTAAATTACAAGAGGCAAATGTGCTCAGAAGTCAAAAGCTTCTTGTTGCATCATGACTTGGCTGAAAAATATTTTATCAAGCTCAAGAATTTGGCCGTTCTGACATAAAGGTCATTCAAACAAAATAAAGGCAGAAAATCAAATAACAAAAATGTATAAATTAAGAAAACAAAAACTAAAACAGAAACAAAAAAACCAAACAATTTTATCCATCATTTTCCAACATCTTTGAATTACTGCTATAATGCTCATTCTGTGATGTTTAAACAACATTTTTTTACCTCCTGGTGACACCAAAATGAGCTGTCTCTCAGTAAATTGCACAGATCTCCGTAATAACATCCTCCTTTCTCACTAGCTTTGATCAACAGTAAAATAGTTAACAATGTTGGCATTTAAAATATTATTATATGGCATAGGACACCCCACTGAAACGAATGGGGCAGTTCACAGCTCCCAGAACTATCTTCATTACAAAACACCAATGATCTTCTTATTCTGTATGCAGTCTCTCAAAGTTTTTGTATCCATATGATGAGTATTTTATACATTGTTGCAGACAGATGATACTGTACCAGTTGCCAACGGAGTGAAGTATTATTGAGCATTTCCACATAAACAACTATAATTCTGCTAGATGGGTCGTCAATGATTTAGGGACAGTTCAATAATTCTATTTTTTTTTTAAAGTAAGCAGCTGTTCCTCTCCTTCCTGCTATCTAGATCACTAATCTTCATTTTCAGTCTGCAGTGTTAACAAAAAGTTAAAAGAATAAAATAAGGAACATACTGACTTGTAATGGAAATTGACAAAATAATAGATCTAAATTTATCCATGTGATAAAATAAAAACAAGTGCACTGTTACATCTGATACGGTCTATTTTGATTTTAAACAAGAAGAAAAAATGTGAGTTGATTGCACGGTGACCATCCAAAACCTCAACTCAGCATACAGCAGAGATGGCTGGGTCTTGACATTTTTATTTAGAGTTGTATTTCCAGGGCTGAATTCCTTTGCACTCATTTGTAATTTTATTTGAAAACAGTCCAATTTTCAGTGGAGCAGAATATCCATATGCAATCTCCCCTCCTGTTCACCATCCCAGTATGAGGTTGTTCCAGATATTGTAAGTCTGCCCCTTGTACCTTTTTTACACACAACTTTGGGGGACTGGGACTAAAGTTTCTCAATGTACTCTGTGCTGTGTGCCATTGCATACTGACCTCAGACCCTGGACTCTCCAGCTCTTTGACTGCCTATGAACACCCAGATCAGCCCCATCTACTAATGGCAGCAGAATTAGATCCCTGTGGCCATTCCCCCACCTCTATAAGCATCCATGACTACCTCTCTGCTTACTCAACATCAGAGCATGTCTCTCCTCCACCATGGTGCCCAATCCAAAGTCCACTGAAGTCCATAGAAAACCTCTTACTGACTCCAATAGGCTTTGGATCAGGCCCCTATCCTGCAGATCTGCTTATTTCTGTAATCCAGCTTCTGAAAGAGTTTTCCAAAATGCCATAAGACTCGCTGTGATTGCCCCTGGTTTTTCCCCAGCGCACAGATGGCCTCTCTCAAGCCAGGCGTGCATCCTAGGCCCTGAAAGCAAATTAAGTTGAACAGCCTTTTATTCCTCTTCCAGTTTGGAAGACGAAGGGGCGGGGCGGGGAGGGGAGGGGAACAAACACCGAATTGCTTTCTACCTCTTGTCCCAGTTGCAGCAATGACTGTTGCTGTTGAAGGATCTTTACTCTTGCAGATGTTACACGGCTGCTTTAGGGCAGGGTGCATAATGTTTTCTTTTGTTTTGCTTAACGCTTATTATTAATGTATGTAACGTGGCAGTGTGTTATACATCCAATTAAATGTTAATGTACACATCTGCTCAACTTTGCTTGTATACTGATATATTAGGCTGAGAGCTAAAAATGCTACCCTTCAAGTTACTATTAAAGTGTTTTTTCCTCCCCCAGGAGAAAGAGAGAGGAAGGAGCTGGTTTTACTGGACATTGTGCTGCTACAAAGATCTCTAAATTATTGACACTTGAAAAGAGTTAGATCAAAACAACTGACATGAAAGACACAACGGCTAAAACATTCCCTGCTAGGCCCAGAATACAAATCACTATTTGAAGCGTAAGTGACAATGACCAAGAGAATGTGATGGGTAGCACAGTTGCTACAGCAGCATGTGGGAACAGTGTCAGAGCAGACCTGTTGACATCAAGAGAAATACCTACTATCGGCTGGACCTTGAGGTCATGCTCAGATTGTCAAACTGGAACATCATTCTCAGACAGACCCACGGGGCCAGGTCATTCTTGAAAGAGTTACTATCCGGGCAGGAGCTGCAGGAGAAGGTATGAAAAGGATCCTATCACCAACAGCGGCAGAGGTGGAAAAACCACCAGCCTAAAGTCAGGCTTTTAATCATGGGCATCTATTCAAAGATACCCCAAAGCCGCTCAACTAAATCACCAATTTGTGTAAACATTCAAAACAATGTAAGGGGAAAAAAGTGATATTTTTAAAATTGTGGAGAGATTTTCTGCCTGTTGAATGCCTTTTGGGGGTATTTTGGGCTAACTATTAGAAACAAGATAGTTCTCTTAGCCAGAGGCCTGTAAAGACCCAGGACAGAATGAGCAGGTGTGGTTACCCCTCAGTGGTTTTGTCTATCTACTGTGTTAGAGTCTATTAAGAAAATGGGTTTTGTCCTACTACCTAACAAAAACAGGCACCCTCCTCTGAATGTATTTTCTTGGTCAGTTAAACCATTTAATAGTTAAAACAGCTTAACAGAACTTCAAGAGAAATATGCCTACCTTTCCTGGCATAGCCACACTTGAGATGAGCTACAAGGTCACTGCTGGCCACT
The DNA here is from genome assembly GCA_007922155.1 of Mesoclemmys tuberculata. Taxonomy (NCBI): domain Eukaryota; kingdom Metazoa; phylum Chordata; order Testudines; family Chelidae; genus Mesoclemmys; species Mesoclemmys tuberculata. Next base: position 7,410,784 of record ML675622.1, on the reverse strand, counting down.
CATTTAGCACAAAAAGCACTTATAGTAGCAGGGATAATGAGTCAAGGAAAGCTTCCACAACACATTTGATACTCTTTGACAAGAGCGTTGGACAAGTTGGGTTAATAGTTGCTGCTGAATGATGTGTACACACTAGCTGGCTACGTGGCTGGACATCAATTTACAGCAGCTGAAGACTAGCTCCACGGTGTGCAGGAAATCATACAAGCCATGTACATACAAGAAATAGTGCTCTCCCGTTATGGAAACAGGTGTAGGAGAGGGAAGGAAGTGGCTAATTGGGGGTTTGCAGAAAGAATAGGTAATATACAATAAGGTACAGCTGCTAGAAGACACATTGATGGAACCATATTTTGCTGGAAAACGCAATTCACTGGATTTACAGTTGAAAAAGTTCTAACAAACAAGTAAATGGTTCATTTCAAAATAGTTGAGACTAAACATTTTGATTTTTAATGTTGAAATGACTGTTTTCACTTATTTAATTTTGTATTTTATTGTTTATTATAATACAACACATTTTTTAAACAAAATTCATAATAGAAACAAAACATTTCAATTGGCCTCCCCTCTCCCCCAAAAATAAAAAAAACAACCATTTTCCTTCATGGAGAATTTCACTTTGATTTGGAACAAAACCAAGTTTTGAAATCTCAAAATCCTTTGTGACAAAGAACTTTCACTACCGAGCTACTCTGCTATGAAATGTTGACTTGAGATTCTCAATCTTCAGAAGATCTTTCCAATCAAGAAAATAAAATGGAGGGGGGAAATGCTTAAAACCTTAAAACCATTCTTCTCCCTCTGTAGTCTGGATAAGCCAGTTAGAAGTTGACTCCAGGTCTCACTTTTATTTTTTTTCCTTTCTCCATCTCTGTAGTGCCTTTGGCTAAACTCTCAATTAGAAATGTTGTCATGCAGACCTAGAGTTGATTACTCTGCTTAACACTCTTTAAGTGAAATAAATACCAATCTAGGGTCAGCCCTCACCCCCCACTCCAAAAAGATAAGTCAAGTTCAAAACAAGGTTAAACTGAAAGGTGAAGTGATCTCATTCTGAATGGGCATTTTAATTTTAGCAGATTAGTAGATTTAGTAGACTACCCCGTGGTCAGGAAATTTTCAATTTCATAGCAGCTCACAGGCTCTGGTTTTCAATTTCTCCTCAGGCTTACTCTTCATGGTGATTCAAATGGATGCCTTAGGCTTGCCTATGAACTCAACCTCATATATATTAAAAGATCTGTTTGCTTCGGTTTGCTGGCAGAATGGACATTTCACTAGGATGCTAATATCACTCAGTTGTATCCCTGACCTTATATTATTTCTCAGTTGGCTTTTTTTTTATGTCAATGCATATTAAGAGCTACATTTTTGTGGAAAGTTATGTTAATAAATAAGGCTCAGAACGCAATAGTCTATAGTTGCATGATATTCTGCCTCTTCTTCTGTCCACTGTTCCACTGCTGAATCCTGGGAACTTTATAGATGTGACCTTACTTCAAGGATGTGAAAAAACTTAGGGGTGCCTCGGTGATGGACAGATACTTCTCCAGGAGCAGATGTGCAAGAATGTGCACAAAAGGGTGAGTGGCAATAAGGGAGCCCTGCAGCTTGGGGAGTATCACCCTAAAGAGATTTTCCCTGAAAGTCAGTCTAAGTGGGGTTTACCTCTTCCCAGACCCCCTCTTGGTGAATCATCCTGCCCATGGTGACTGGAACCTTTGAATAGGTGACTGATACCAGTGGGGATACGGAGAAGTCAGGAGAGATAGATGGAGAGTTTGTCTGAGGTGGATTAGGTCTCCTTGTTGATATCCCAGTTTAAATCCACAGCAAAAATTTAGGTTATATATGAGTGTTATCTATCCCCATAGTTAGAAAGTTAAGTCGTGGAATAGGCTTCTAAGGAGGGGCTGTAGAATCTGTGTCTTTGGAGATTTTTAAGAACAGGTTAGACAAAATTCGGTCAAGAATGGTCTCTGTAGATTTGGTCCTGCAGGAGGGGCAGGACTAGATGACCTCTCACAGTCTCTTCCAGACTTGCATGTTTATGATTCTATGAAACCAGTGGACCAAGAGAGGAGCTGTAGCATCAGCTGTGCTGTGGTCATTGCCGCAGTGTAGGGGATGGAGGTAAACTGAGAAGATGGAAATAAGGCAGGAGGCATATTAGCTGATGTTACAGGCGCCTGATGTGTATGTGAAAGGAAAACCAGTACAGGGATGAGGGAAAGTCTGTGAGCATGGCTAGAGATGCCGATGAGGAAGGGCCTCAGGTTCATGGGTTTGACAGAGGATGATGTTGGAAACACCATCTCAAACTACTCTACTGCCGGACTCCTGGGAGGCAGGAATGGAATGGATCAATGGTATCACTCTGATGTTGAGGGAGTGGAGTTTGGTGAGGAGGTTGGAATGTCCTGAGGGTTGTGTAATTAATGGGATTAAAAATGATGCAATTGCTAGGATTACTCAGCTTCTGCAATTTAATAGGATTTTTTCTTATCAAGCCTGAGTTTACACAATATGAAGCCTTGGATGTGTTTGTGTTTTTAATTTGTAATCTTCTTACACTGGTGCCTCATGTGCCCTCACTCCAGGCAGCACCCAATCTCTCATGGACCAGTTGGCTTCTCTGAAAACCTAGCTCTTAATCATTTTAATCAGGTATTTCCTAGCACCTCTGAATAAAAATGTATACTTGAATAGGTATATTTTCATTTCAGTGTCCTAAAGGTCCACAGCTCCCTTGATTGAATTGAGTTCTCCTACTATATATACACATGAAACACCTGGACTGAAACAGGGCTTTTACCCATCCCATCCCACGTTCCTTCCAACCTTAAAGGTTGCACTTATGATTACTTTGTTTCTTGCCCTTTAGCCAATTTCCAATCCATTAAGCCACAGTACTTTTCTCTTTTCTGTAGCTATTTAACTTGGGAATTAACCTTTGTGGCTGGCCACAATCTGTTAAACACATGTTTCTTTGTAATATATTTACCCATGTTGTCAGATACATTTTTCTTGGAGATAGAAAGGAAACCAATAAAACTTACTTTGGCCTATCTGTTGCCATTTGACCTCTCCCGAGCCACACATAGCATTCTTCATGAACAGATACAAATTCTATTCTTAGTTATGGAGATGAAACTCCCATTAAAGTCAGCAGCGTAAAATCTATGTATCGGAAAACAGAATTTGGTCCCTCATTTGCACTATTTTTACTTACCATAATAATAAGCTACCTCGAGTGGGCCATAGCGAGGGCTGTTTTGAAAAATAAAATCTTTTTCAGTGTTAAAAACACTTGTTTTTAAATTAAAATCCTCTTTTATATAAAATGATCTTTTTAAATTTAAATCAGGTGACTTATATCCATTCTACTAATTCTTTACTTTGCCCCATTTTATGGTCTTCAATAGCTAAACTGTACGTTTTGTACTTCTTTCTCTAATCAGGGCCCTAACTTTTACTAGAATTTCAGATTTTACATGGGAGATGTTTTTTAATAAGAAGTTTCACACTTAAAATGCTCCTCTGGGATGAAAAGGATGAATCTCAGGCCTCATTATCATCCTTACAATGAGAACACCACAAATGCAAACACAACATGAATAAGCAAATAGCCTATGCTGGATTTGCAAACAATATCGCTTTCTGGTTTCTTGAACTTGCAGAAGTCAAGAAAGCTGAAGTGCGTCCATCAGTCTATACTCCTCCAACAAGACATGCAGTTTGAAGTCCAGGAAACTTGTGATCTGAGTCACTCAGTTGCTTTTGAAAATTCCACCCTGAAGTGCTTAAACAGGGACCTAAAAGGTTATTTTTAGGCTCCCGCTTTAAAAAATTTTGCCTTATGGGTATAAAAAATAGTTCACAATCACTTGGCTAAAGTGTTGAAAGTCTAGGCAACATTTCATTGTCAAAATTGAAGCAATTTCTTGTGGGCACATGGTATTAAGCAGCAGGCCACAACTTTTCTTAAAGTTTAACACAGGAAAGGGACATTACCTGTCCATCACCCATTCTCTCCTATCCTAGGCATTTGATTGGTCCCACTATGGAGGGTTACAGGGCTTCCAACTATATAATGTATAAGTGGCACAAGGGTTAAGGGCTCCTTACCATCAAATCCATAACATGGGGTAGACTCTCCCCAGCCTACCCCCCAGGACTCCACTCTCTCTGAGTCCAGCACTGTCTACCCCGGGAGGGGGACAGAGGATGCAGCAAGGTGGGGACCTCAGCCCACGAAGGCCACAAGGTTTCACCCTGTCACCAAAATGCCAGGTCTCTTACCTCTAGAAATGGTTCATTTTATTCTTTTATCTACACCGGAAACTGGCCCCAGGTTGCAACAAGCGAACACCACCACCCCGGTACCTCAGGTGGGTACTAAGCACATTTCTACTTAACCCACTGTGGCTTGAAAAGGCTGTGAGAAAGGAAAAGTATCTCCCTAGTCCTCTTCTCCCAATTAGCCCATGGGAGAAAAAAAAAATTCCTTCTTGACCCCCTGAACAGGCGATTGGCTAGAGCCACAGAATTTATCAGGCTGGGTTCCCACTCCTAGTTCAAGTGAGTAGAGTGGGCTACTGGAATGGAGCCAACAGTGGCTCCACATGATCCCGGCAATGGTCTAAATTCCAGGAGCTAGGGAATGCTGGCCAACAGTGCCTCTCCCCAGCTGGCCAAGGGGTGCCAGAGACTTCCAGGGGGAGGAACCACCTATTACCTCTTGGTGAGGGTCTCCATCCCTGGCTACTGGGACTGTCCCCTTTTCGCCACCGGCTCCATCAAATTCCCCCACCTGATGATGCTGGCAGGTGGCATTTGGTTTGAAGTAGCAAAGATTTTATACCACTATGAGATACATTTTTAATAAAAAATACAATTTTAGACCCCAGTGCTGCCAACAGGAGGTTCATGCACTTGCTTAACTTTACGCACATGAGTAGTTCCGCTGAAGTAAATGAGACTATTTGCAAGCATCTAAGTTAGTTAGCCGATGAAGTGCTGCAGGACCAGGGCCTTCGTCTCCAACATTTTGTGTTTTGCTTATAGCAGTTTTGTAAAATTCAAATGAGAAAACCCACCTAGAGTGGCATTTAAGACTATATACACAATTCAGTTTGTTATCCATCTCTCATTAAAAAGTTACAAGAGCAGAAATTTGAAAGTAGTTTTACAAATCTCAACCTGCTTTCAAATGATGATTTTAAAGTATTTTAAATCACACCTTTATTTAAATCACACTAGCCTGTTTGGAAGGCTTGGCTAGAAGCCTGAAACCCACCTGAAACCATCAGTTTTATCAAGTAAACCCTTTAGTACACATCATCCTAGGTCCCCAGCATTTCACGGATTATAGCTGAATTTCTAGGGAAGCTAACCATCCCCTGCTAATCCTTACTGAACATTTTCCACCCAAGAGATTAGTGTAGCAGTGATTGGCGCGGAAGGTCTGTCTGCCTTTCCCTGCTGACTTTGTGGGAGCTACATCATGAATTCTGTCAACTTTTCCCACAGTATTAATACCATGTGGTCACAGGTACATACAACAGCTGCTCCTTGGTTTTGCATCCCTGCACAGACACACTCTCCCGAAACCTCTCCACGTAGATTCTTAAGTCTTTTTCCTACCACTACAGAGGTTGAATGTCTTAAACCATGGAGAGCCAACCATGTGGTGTTAGCATGGAGTACCTCATGGAACGATTGCTTCACCCACCTCACTTGCATTTGAGTTCTTTCCAGTCGTATCTCCTCTCCTTTCCTCCTCTCCATCTGCTGCATTGAATTTGAATTGGCTATTTTTACTGTCTGGGAAAGGCTTCATTCTCTCATAGAAAATTATTTTTCAGTTATAAAAGGTTGCCCAAGTTGGTTTGGGGAGTGGGCGTGGTGAGGGAGGGAGGAAAAAAACCACCAGATCAGCACCTCCTTAGAGCCTATTTGACCTCAGCAACAACAAATAAACACTGGAAATCAAGTTCAGCTCATTGGTAAGGCCTGAATGGCCCAGCATCAGCTTTTACCACAGCTTTAAGAGAAAGGGGAAGAAATCCAAACCATATGTAAACACCATTACAACAACGATTGTTTGGCATTTGCTTCTTTGACCCATTCGGCCTCTGAACTGAAGCAGGTTATGCCAGCGTAGGAATCTTGCTCCAGGAAAGCTAGTTCAGTCAGACCTAACTCTCCCAACTTCATCCTGATCTTGTGATATTTAGGGTTTTGCTTAATGTCCTAGTGCACGGAGCCACGGGATGGCATGAGAGTCTTTGCTTTCATTTAAATCCAAACACGAACAAAAAACACACCAAGCTCCTAGCCCTTATGATTGGGGACAAAAGCAGGAGACCATGAACTCTAAGGCTCAAAAACCAGAAAGTAAGTAATAAGAACCTGACATGAATTATTATTTAATCAACTAGATTTTAGGCTGATCGGATCATTTGAGGGGAGGAGTAAGCTCATGATTTTTGAGCACTTGGGGTTGGCAATACAGTATTTTTAAGTTTTACTTTGCAGTAACTAGTCACTCGATGGATCCGTGTGGCAGGACTTACCCATTCTGGAAAGCCCAGCACAAAACCCAGACTAAACAGCCAGTAAGTCTAGCCACAGTTTGAGACCTGACAGGAAAAAAATCTCCTGTAAGGTCTTTCAAAACATAGCCACCCACAGCAGCCTGATTATCTGCCACCATCGTCCCTTAGGGTACAGCTCGTTTTGCTTTACAAGTACCTTAGTAACCACAGAAGGAATGCACGAGTCCCTGGAATGAAGAACAAAAGGTATCCTGGAGGAAATTTGTACCTTAACAATCAGCCTTTCTGACTGAGCCGATCCTTGCCCTAGTGTGCAGGAATCACACAGAGACACTACCCTAATAAAGGAATCCCTGAGTTGCGCTTCCTACTGCTTTAATACGTCTGACAAATTGCAAATCAGCAAAATGGCTGAGGGAGCCGGATTACCTTTCCTCTAGCTGGTACGATAGGGAGCAGCTAAGGAATATGTTCAGCATACTTGGCAGGGGCTTACAGGTAACTTCTGCTCGCCCTAGGCACTGTCAAACCTCTTCAGATCAAGGCCTTCCTCCTCGTCTTACTCTGCCTTAGTTAGTGAAAATGCAAACATGTTTGCGTCGTAGACCAGATTGTGTGTATGAGACAGTAAAGGCTGACAGGATTTTGGATAAGATATCCTGCCCCCACAGTTAACTCATTTCCCAAAATCATTTCCTATGTTCCAGCTACAAGGACTCTATCAAGAAAACAAAATGAAATCTCAGCCAACACGATAAAAAATGGAGCATTGCATTCAAGTGGTTCTGCACATGAGGGTGACACAAAGAATACATTCAGCCTTGCTTCCAAGAGAAGGAGGTAGGCAAAGAAATATCACCTTGTTATAGGTCCACAAGATTTCCCTGTATTTGCCCCTGAAAGTTTTCATTTCCGCAAGGTGCATTTCAATCTGTTCCTAAAATACAATTGTGGCAATAGATGAATTCATCCTGTATCTGTGTGCTTAGCTGGAAAAAAAAATTAATGTGCTATTGGCACTTTACAGTTTTCCCTTTTGATGTATATTAGATTAGATTATATCACTGTAAATAATGGCATCCTAAAATTCAGTTATTGTTCTTCTCATGTGTATCTGATTGAAAAACCTAACTTGAAAATTGAGTTTTCCAGATTATTTGTAAGTAGATCCAAAGCAAATCAGGACTGCTTCATGCTTTTTGCCTACTGACAAATTGAATCGACTTGAGCAGAAACACATTAGAATGCAACCTGAGGAGAATATCAGAAAAGAGTGACAGAATAATTACCACAGACACATCATATTGACCCTGCTATTAGTTTTTTGTGTCCCTTGCAAAACGGAGAAGGAAGTTCATTAGAGAAAATGAAGCCTGCTTATTTATTACAATTATTTCGTATTTATCTAGAGCATGACAAAGTTGCATGCATTTTATTCATTCAAGACAATGTTTAGGTGTTTAAAAGCCAGGAGAAGGGTAACAGAAATAGACTGGTTCCTACTACTTATGAGAATAAAAGTTTCACTTTAGCTTCATGCTTTAAAAGTTTCCAAATTTGTGTTTGATATTTTTATCTCACTATGGGGCTGAAGTCAATGGAAAGGTTCCCATTGATTTCAATGTTTGGATTGGAGTCCATCTGCAGTATGTCTTATACAATGTCTATGGAATACTGCAAAGACAAAGGTAACAATATTTTCTAGAGCTGGTAGAATATCAGAAAAAAAGTTTTTCAACTGTATCAGTCAAAAATTTCATCAAATTTTAGATTTGATGTGTAGCAGAAAAATACCAGTGAAATTAATCAAATAGCTTATTTGCTATGTAGTATTTAACAGCAGTATGTGAAATTATCTAGGCCCCTGAGAAGTATTATTTAATATAATCTATGCAGATGGCTTGAACACCAAAAGTTATTAGTCAGGAATGTTTTTCCCTTAATGAAACATCAAGTAAAATACTATTGTTTGGATTAAAAGTTTTGGAAAACGTTGAATCTATCTATAAAAGATTTGGAAATCTGTTATATTGGGGAATTACTGTTCTGAAAGTGATCCTTGTAAAAATATCACAGCACCATCTAATAATGATTAATTGACAAACAGATGCAGCTTTCCACAGGTAGCAACTTATTTTTAGGCAAGTGGAAAGCGGATGAAAACTGGAGGTGCAGAAAGCTCTCCACCAGAAATTCGGTCTTGTGAAGGCTCTGAAAAAATATGCACATCCACTGCTATTCAGCTGCTAGGCTCAAGATGAAAAACATTTTTTATGCTTTGATTTATTTCAGCCGAGTGTGCACTGAAAGAGAGAATGCGTGACTTTACAAAACTAAAGCAGGGTTACAAGTCCACCTTCCAGGAACTCTCCCCTTCCTCAGGTCATATCCCAAAACAATACTGGACTTAGGCACTTGTCTGGAACAATATGAACAATTGTGCTGGTGTGTCTACCAAGTTCTCTGCTGGCAGCCATTTTAAGATGTTTTATGACTGCAGAGTTCAAAGATCAGCAGGAATGTGGAAACAAAGTTCAACTCAGACCTAAACTGGCCCACAAAATGACCAATAAATTGCATGTTGGAATTTTGGGTGGTCGTGGCCAATGGTGAGCCAAACACAGTAAAATTACAGAATTGTTGACCAGAAAAAAAGAAACAGGCCACACTGCCGCATCTCCACAAGCTTTCTACAGAAAGTCATTTTGAATTCAGTAGGGATGAAACCAAGAGGGTTTGACAGCAATTTAATAGAGTGCCATTACTTTAAAAACATACACTTTAATTGAGAATCATCTTCTTCCTACAGGTTTTTTGAGCCATCTGATGAAATTCTGTAGTACAGATATACAGTGAGACGTTCAGAAGTGCAGAGAGTTGGCCTAATTCTATTTACATTGAAGTCAACTGTAAAACTCCAGTTGACATCAATGGAAGCAGAGCTAGGTTAACACTGAGCATTTTCTAAAATCCAAACAGAGTTTTCTATTAAAGTCATTAGGATGGTATCAAAAGACCTGCAGAAAGCTTATGATGATCTTCACTGAATTCTATAGGATTAAAGACCAACACATTGGCTGATGTAAATCTAAACTGTCTCTATTAGGTATTCTAGAAGGTGAATTTAATTTTTATTGACAAATAATCCATATTAATTTAAGTAGCACCAACATTTTAAAATTAGAATAATTAAGGAATTTAGGTATTTATAGGCAATTACTATGGTCCGAAGAAACAGTGATTAAAAACAGAAAAATCCTCTCCAAAACCCAGAATTTTCCCCCTAACAAAAACAAATACAATAATTTAAAATTAGGAATATCTGCCTAATACTTAGTCCTGAGATTCTACATATCTCTACGTGATGAAGAATTTACAATCCAATACATGATGTAAAGTGCTAAGGCTTCTAACTATATTACCAAAAGAGCACAAATGAAGACACTCCAGGTCTTTTGTCATGTGCAAAAGGAAAGACCGCAGAATAAAAATGGATCAGAGTTTAAAGCTGTAGATATTAATGGATACAACAATCCAGCCATCATGTAGACAAATCTTATACATGTAGGAGAGGGGACAGATGTCAGAAAAATCCTTTGAGTCCAAGTAATATATCTTAATCATATTTTGCCCAGTTTTTGACAGTAGCCACTGTTAGACATTTACATCCAACCATTTTTAAAACAAAGCACAATGCATCAGGTGCCAATTTGATGCCCTATCATAAAAGAGAAGATTGTGGTAATAAGAATCTAATTAACCTTCTTTTATTCTTTTAATTATTGACTTGTCTCTCCAGACTTCAGCATCAAGTGATATTCTCAAAGTTAAGATTATTGTCAAACATTCAGGCTTATGTTTCACTTTCTTTGTTAAATTCAATAGCATTTTTTATTCACTGCTCAGCATAAGACACTGATGTCTTTATTTTTATACCTCTTCCCCCCCCCCCATGTCCCCATTGCTTCATATTCTAGCTAGTCATTGGCTGTATAATAAAGAACAATGTCAAGTGTAATGAATTCTTCGTAGCTAGGTAACTTTTTATTAGCTCTCAATCTATTCTTCCCTAACTAAAATGACTTTTTCAAATACTAGTTTGCTGTATTTTAAATTGCACGTTAGAAAACAATGTGTTGCATGATTTGTATTTTATGCTGGAGGTGATCAGCCCTCCTAATTAGCATATCCTCTTCAAGCACTTACAAATCCAAAAGGCAGGACAACATCTTTGTCCAGTTCTGCACATAGAGCGTTGGATATTTGTTGGGTCATATTCTGCCCCATCAAATATTTCTGCCAGAATACTTTATACAAGCTCATTATCGGAAGGAGGAGATGGCTTAGTAAATGTACAAAATGCAAGTATACGGCGATACATATGAGTTTTCCACCCATACTCTAGTATGTAGCATTTTCAGGTCTCTTTATCTTAGAACACTTGGTAAGGATTATCCATTAGAGTAAATGCCTACATCCATGTTTGGGCACAATATCTTACCAGACTTCGTTGATCTCAAACTGTTGCTCCACTGCTTAGCATAATCTCAAGTTGGATTTTTGAGTAGCATACTAGTCATTAGGAAAGCCAAGTCTGTTCTTTGTAAAGGATGTTTCCACTGTGATATTTTATGAAATCTAGACCACGCTCTACTGTTGAACATTTTTAATTCCAGGATCAATATTTCTTTTACCCCTATTTGATCATCTCTCAGCTAGCTAGGTTTTATACCTCACTCATGCCTGTAGTATCTGAACACCTGAGTTCTAGCATACAGAACAGCATGGTAAAGTTCACAACATATTTCCCTTATACTCAAGAACAACCTAATATCAGTAAGACTACTCAAGTGAATTGAGCAGAGAAGCAGTAAAATCAACACATTGCATTGCATCACATACTTCTGTTGTAAGAAGGCTGTTGGCTACCATATCACTAGTCACAAGATGCCAAAGGGAAGACCCAGACAGACTGCTGGATAATGATGGTTAATATATAGCACACAGCAGCACATGTCCCAGGAAAACTGTGAAATTCAACCCCAAGACAGGTAAAGGCATGAGGCCCAACACCCAAAGTGATATTGCTGGAGAGACCAGAAAGGCAAAACAGATGCAAGCTCGCTTTCTAACTGTGACAAGATCCTAAAATCGTTGTATGATGTGGATGTGCAAATATCTATGTACATTCCAATTGCCGTTACAATGGTCACAACACTCTTCATAAAAGACCTATTAATATTAATGAAAACTACAAGCCTTCTTCAAACAGACTATAATACTTACTTGCTGTCCATATAAGTAGTTTCCCCACAGCTCTAATAAACTAATTTAAATAATTGTTACAGCAATTTCTTCAGCATTTGAATTTTTAATGTGGATTTCAGTTTGCATTGCCAAATGAAAATCCAGAACATTAAAATAGTCCACACTTCCTAAAATCCCTCTAATCTATGAATTAACTATAGTTAAAAGTGTGACTATCGGGTAGGTCAAGAGTTCAGGAGAGGACGTGCTAATTTTCCACAACAGGATGTAGTGTAACAACTTTTTGGCTTCTCAAGACTTGCAACGAGAGAAATAGATTTACTAAGATACCGAGTTAGGCACAGAACTGGGAGGAGTAAGGTTTCTGTTTCAGCAAAGACTTTTATCTTCAGCAGTTCGGATTCCTTTTAATTTGGTGCAAAAGCCAAAAACCTTGAGATTCTCCATGAAAAGGAATGGAGTCCCAGCTTCAGGTTAATTTGCTTGGTGGGCTGCCTTGAGACCACAGAAGCTGGAAGCCTTAAAGTCTCTGACTCTTGAGGAAAATGTACCTGTTGGGCTGCCCCAGAGCTCTGGCACCTGAGCTGCCAAGGAAATTGGAGCGTGGAAGCCAGGAGTCCCAGGCTCCCACCAAGTAGTTTGATGAGGATCTGGGAGCATGGAAGCCAGGCATGCTGTTGAGCATAAAATAAAATTTTGATGGAAAAAAAGCTGTGCTAGAATATTTCCAACCAAGTCTTGTTGGGAGTCTTGCTCAAACTGGCAAAAATACAACAAATTATTTATTTTCATTCCTAAACAAAACAAGTTTTGATCCTGCCTCCCACTATACAGAGTGAATAGGCTACAGAAATCCAGCTACTGTGATTGCCCACACAATAAAATATCCCAGGATTTTTCATGCCAGGCACCCTAAATCTTGGGAAAAAAGATGAAGCCCACAATATTTACTTGCAGATTTTACTTTATTGGTGGGTAACATCAGACTTAGTGCTGTTACAACAGGTTTGAGATGTAAGCCACAAGCAGGGACTGGAGTTTATATCCTTTGGTTCGGACCTTAAAGTCCTTTCTCAGGCAAACACACATGGCCTTCAGTAGATATAATCTGTTTCAGACTTCCATGAATTGAAATGCACGATTTGAGGGCTGTAAAATAAATTCAGCGTTTACTAGGACACCTTCATTAACTCTTCAAGCAGAACGCGGTACGTCTCATTCATAGAGAAACATCTGTTTTGCCCCAGAAAATGGATAGTACATTCAACACTGCAAGTTTCATCATGCTGTACACCGGATGTCTCAGCCCTAACCTGGGGAAATATTTGATATTTCTGCCACCATATTGGGCATCAGATTCTGAAATGACGTTACGTACAAGACGAGAAAGGATGGCACAAAGGGTGTTTTTTTCAGTTCTCTGATTCCTGGGACTAGCAAGGCATCTGTTTAGCTCCTGGTGCAAGTTAGAGCAGACACAGGGTTGCTCTAGGCTAGATTACCCTCAATTGCCCCACAAGCGATCGTTCCAGCAGCTGAGATTTGGTGGAAGACAGAAGTAACCTCACTACTCTTTTCCTAGCCACGTGATGTGGCAAAGTGCCACTAAAAACCTGTCACTGCATCCCCGAAGGATTTCTCTTGCAAAATCTTCTGGCTGATTTGCACTGCCGGGGAGGCGCAAAACTGCTGTTACACAGAACTCAGTTGGGGCATGAGTTGGGGCCTTGTTCTCTACGAACCGGCCTAAGAATCACAAACACAGTTCATGTAGGTCACATGACTGCCATCACATGGCAGGTTTGCTGCTATTACTGATTGCCTTTTGACAATGGAAAAGCAATCCTAGAAACGATCACTTTTGTATTAGTTCCTGGCTATCAGTTTTCATAAACAATCGATTAGGAAAGAACTGCACACTAACAGCTCATTAGTATTTTTCTCACTGAGAACAGAAAGATGCTCTGGGTCTTCTTGTTGCAACTTTACATTAACCAGAAACAGCAAATTAATTTCACTGTAAAGCACATTATTTTCAAGAAATAGGGCAGAGTTTTCTTTGTCACATTTTTCCCATGGAGAGATGATAATTTAAAATTCTTTGGACGATTGGCAGATATCAATCTACATTAATGTTATATTTCCTTAGGGTTTCACAGCAAGCCTGCTTAGTAAGGGGAAATAACATCCCTGTTCAAGGATTTTTTTTTCTCCCTCACTACCATGGGAGTAGATTGCATTGTCAAGCTGGTGCTGATTCTGAGAACTGATTACGAAATCTTTACCTAAACTCCCATAAACTAGTAATGCTTCACACTTAAGGGCTGGTCCCCCATTACTGAAGTCCATGAGAATTTTATCACGGGAGCAGGCTTTGCACAGCAGCTTCCTTATCAGGACATAAAAGTGTGTTACAAAGGTGGGGAAGATTTGTTGCACACATTTTGCTTGTGTGTAAATATTTACCCAAAGTAATGTAGTGACTTAGCAACACATTTGGGAACAGATTCAGCTATCAGAAACTGCTTTAACCCAGTGTTTAAATTTTTGTGATATTAGATGATTTTCTTAAAGCCTCAGTTTCCGGAGTCATGTGATTATGTGAGAATTTCAACTTTCCATTTAAAAAAATAGTGTTCCTAGCCCTCATGGTTGTGGAGAATAGCTTGAAGCTATAAATATTAAAGGTTCAAATACCAGAAAGCAATTTAAAAGGACCTAAACATATTGGGGGGGGGCGGGTTAAATCATGATTTTTAAGCCAATCTCATGATTTGGGAGACTTGACTCATGATTTTTTGAACTCTTCAGGTTACAGTGCTGCTAACTAATTCTGGTTTAGGCTAACCAGATTGCAACAGTAAAACAGCCAGACACAGGGGGACGAAGGCTGGGTGATATACCTTTTCATACATAAACAGGTAAAAAATGTAGGTAATTTAATTGCATAGGTATATACATAACCTCAACAATTACAACATAGCATCACTAACACAATATATTGTAGACATAAATTGATAATTAACCCATTGTGTTAATTAAAAACTAGACTGATCTTATCCTTATCTCAGAGCGGCAGGCATAGGGAGCTGGCTTGGGCAATGGACAGGACCTGGTGGGGTACCCTGAACTCCTAGCTGCCGTGGGGGCAGGTTCCCCCACAGAAACTAGGAACTGAATTTTTACCTGAGGCCTGACTATTGGGAGAAATTGGCATCCTGATCATACACCAATCAGGACACAGGAGAAAGAATTAAATAGCAGGACAGTCCTAATTTTATCAGGACGTCTGGTCACCCTATTCCGGCTCCCTATATCAGTGGGAACCTTTCCAGCGTAATGACGGCAAAACTTCCTCTTTAGTATTCATTTTCCTGCCATTCCTTAGAGTCAATTTTAAATCTGCCCTGCAGGAAAAGGCAAAAGGGTTCGGGAAGGAGAGAACTAAGATCTAAACGTTCTGACTACGTGTGCATATTTACATTGCTGCTACTGAACTGAGTTAAGTTGTATCTATCACTAAGGACCAATAATTTACTCAGTCTTAAAGTCATCAAATTCAGAAAGGATCATGTATATTTATGTAAGATAAATGTACGGTCATTCATAAGGAACTGGCATTTGATTTTGCAGCAGCATTCTATAGCATATTTCATGATCTTGTTTTAGAATTAGCTGGTGTTACCATAATCAGTAACATAACATATTTAAAGCTGTCCTTGGAATAAAATCACTCGATATACTGAATTTTCTATAGGTGAACTGTGGGAATTATCTACCCAGTGTGTTCTGAATACAGGGCCAAATTCTTCTTTTAGTTACACTTGTGTAAATCTGGGCAACTGCAATTGTATCCATGGAGTTACTTTGAATTTACTACTGTAACTGAATGCAAGATTTGGCCCATAATCATTTTATTGTCTCCGTGCACACACCCAGTTAATCTTTAATGAAAATAGTAAGCTAGATTCTCTGGCCCATTAAGGTTGATTTGTGCTGCTCCAGTGGCAAAACAAAACGTAAAGTCAGGATTCCCTTTAAAGTGGTTTGTGATCTACTGGCACATCACTGCCATAGTGGCTCCTGGAACAGGGAGCGAAGTCCTGGCTCCAAGGAAAACAATGACAAAACTCCCACTGACTATCATGGAGCCAGAATTTTACCCAAGGGCTGTCTTTGGAGGGAGGGTGTATGACTGGGGCATCATTTTGTGCCCTCATTGACAGACTGCCTCCTGGTTCCATAGGCAGCAAGATATAATGTATAGAAACCTTTTGGCTGTTCTACCTTTTGCCAGGGACCAGTCCAACGTATACCATGTTTGTTTAATGCACGAGTTTTGTTTCCTAACGTTCGTTCCACACCTTGTCTACATTCCTTACCTGCTCTCACACCATCCAACTGTAACATTTCCATAGTTCATGTGAGATACTTTTAATGTGTTTAAATTGATGGCACTAATCTATCTGGATACTACACAATTGCAAAGCTATTTGTTGAGATAAGATTACCATTCACATATGGGCTCGAGATAGCGTATAAGCTTTGCAACCACTGTTAATATTGGGAGTTTTACTTTACAAGACAGCTGTTGGATCCAAAAAACAGGTTTTAGGTGTCTGATTTCAGAAATGAGAGATGTCTTCCATTTTCTCCTACATATTTTTGGTAGGCAAACATTTGACTTTGCTGTTTTCCTAGATTACAACAAAAGTATTGTTTGGTGTGTTTCTTTAATTGAAAATGTTACAGTACCTCACCCTTTACAGTACTCTAACTCTTTGCATTATGGCAAACACCATGCAGCTTGTTTTTCTTTGGGAAGAGGAGTCTAGCAACAAAATTATTCTCACTTCTTCAAGTGAGATGTATGTCAACACCATAAAGGCTGACAAGGAATGCAAAATAGGCTTGTTCCTGCATTCTACAAGGGCCCTCAGCTGTTTAGCTAGTTTGAATTCCAATCTAAGCAAAAGAGTAAATTGCACTCCACATAACAGGAGCAAAGAGGAATGCAGATAAATTACTAGTGAATATCCCTCCAGTGCTCTGATAGTCTTGTCTCTTCACCACCGTGTCTAATAATATTTCCCCATTCTGAATGTGAATCAGAAGCATTCTGGGTCAGTTATTTTCACATATTAATACTCATAACACTGTACACTCTTCAGTTGCTACTGTTGTTATCGAAGCACCGATTCTTGCATTTCCAAAGTCTCTCTCTTTCTAGGGCCATGGCATGCAAGGTCTCCTCTGGAAGGATGTGTACTAACCTTGAAGTTTCACTATGAAATCAAATTTTTAGAAACAAAATCAAGGCAGCATGGTCCAGTGGATAGAGCACTGAGCTGAGAGAAGGACAGCTGGGTTTAATTCCTGGTTTTGCTACTGATGTGAGACGTAGCCTTGAGGAAATCATTCCCACGCTTTGTGCCTCTGTTTAGATGGCATATATGGACCCAGAGTCAAAGGTATTAACAAGACCCACATAAGTCTGTCACTGTTCAACATTAACAGCATTAAACAAGGTTTGAGATTTGGTAGACAGAGACCTCAGCCTGCTTAGTACCGTGGCAAACACCGCTAAAAATCCTTTTTAACCTTTTATTAAAGATACAGAAAAGACAGTAGAACAGTGAAAGCATTTGACATGGAAAGTGTTAAATAAGGCTTTCATTTTAACAACATCCCTTGCTCCCTTTCCATTTAACTGCAGAAAGTTTTTAAAGGAATCCCTTCACCCCTTGTCTGATGGTCTCTCAGTGTAAAGATATTATAACAGTCCTATCTGGGGAAAAGGAGAAGACTGTGGTCAGCAAGGGCTGGGGCTGCCGCGGTTAAAGTCTGATCCTGTTTTCTCAGAGCCCAAACAAGACAGACCAAAAAAAGTGGAGAGAATAACAGCAAAGACAGAAAACTCAGTGTCTGTCTCTAGTGTTGACTTACACTTGCAGTCTCACTGCTTCAAAAGCACAGACCCAGCCCACAGACTTTCAGCCGCTCTGAGACCTGGAAAACTTGCATCAGCATTAGACCATTTAGAGAATTGCTTTTAGCTGCCTCTTTCCGGTCACTGGCTCCAGCAGTGTTGCAAAATATACAGTCTTGGCTGGCAAAGCCAGACTCTCAGAGAGAAGGAAAGAGGAGAGGGACAGGAAAATGATGACATAAGAGACTAAAAGAAAAGGATACACACAGGGGACGGAGAGAACATCTCACCTCCCAGGTGGTGGTTGGTATTCATGCAGAGGTGGCAATGCCAGCTGGATCCCTCTCTCCAGTCCAGTCTGATCAGGGCACCTGTAGGATCAGGACAAAAGACTGGGGTCCCAGGAGATGGTGGGGGTGGCAGCCATGATGAAGCTCACTCACTATTTTTCTTGTTTACCAGACATGATCTTAAACTCCTTGACCTGTGTGAGGAGGATTTTGTGTTTGGGCTAAATCACTGTCTCTTTTTTGCACCTTTTCCCCCCATCAACATTTATGGTTATAGGTTATTGTGACATTTTACAAACTTACGCACACTCTTTGCAGGCGGGCTCACAGGCTGAAGGCATGGTTCCATTTAGAACACTTCTCCAACTCTTGGTTTTGTCCGTTTAGATTGGTACAACCTTGGAGGCAGGGAGTGCTTCTTATTTTCTCCGTCCCAATCCCGCACCCCCATGCACAGTGTTTCCCTACCTTTTTGGTTCAAGGGCCACAGCTATCAATTTTACAACCGTGAAGGGTCACCAGTCTCTGCCGGCAGCTCCCCTACCTACACAGCCAGACAGAAGGATGAGCTCTTTGCTGATCTTCTGTCCCCCTACCTGCAGCAGAGAAACTGCATACGTCCTGTAGCCCCATGTGCTCCACCTAGGTCCTTGGGCAGTGGCTCCCTTCTGCAGCCAGGGGGATGGGAGATCAGGGCCATTTTGAAAGATCCCGTGGGCCACTTTTGGCTCAGGGGTTGGGAACCACTGGTTTAAACTAAGCTGTTACATCTGACCTTGAAATGTGACTTTTTGGGGGATTTAACAGGCTTTCAGATCTACTCACAAGGGATAAAAATTTATCTACTGCACAAGGCCCATTCAAGGCTCCTTGGAAGCCAGAGGCCACCAATTCAAATCCCTCCAGGGTCCCTGGCGGCAGTTTCCCCAGAAGACTCAAATCGCATGTCACAGGATGCCCCTGCCTCGCCAGCACCTTCCAAAATAGCCCCCCTCCCTCTAGCTCCAGCAAGTATCCCAGCACCTCGGGACCCAGGCTGAGCACTTTGTCTTGTTACCTGCTATAGCTAGGGGGAGAGGAACGCTGATCTGCCATTCCCCTGGCTGCAGCAAGGAGCCCGCAGCCAGCAGGAGGGGAGCGGTGGGCCACTTTGAAAGTTCCCATGGGCAACTTTTGGTCCACGGGTTGGGAACCACTGTCCCAGCACAAGGAGTCCCTGATCTCACCTGGCCCACATGGGTGCAAATGTAACACAGAATTACATGCACAAAACCAGCTGTCAAAAGAACGATGCCTATCCTGCAGTAAAGAGTTCCCTTCAATGCTCAGTGAAAGGTTTATTGGCCCCCCAAAAGTGACAAATCTTGATTAGTTTAATTTCTATATGGGACCTAAACCTTGAGGTTTTTTTTTTCCTGTCTTCAGGTTTTGTTGGGAAGAGTTTGCACAGCTCTTGTTGACATTACTTTAAATAATTGAAGGTCTTTTTTGCTCACTGTTCTCCAGAAATCCTTAATAAAACCGAATATATATTCTGAACAACCCAAGCATCTGCCCACAGCAATAAAGCTTACACCCTCTTATGTAGCTGAGTACTCTACACACTGCAATATTCTGTGATGGTGGTGGTGTAGAATATCTATCAACTTGTGTTGAAATATGCTATCTAGATAGCAAATTGCTTCTCACAGGTTCATTGTAGACAAATAACACTCCTGCGATGCTGCTGACATAAATTCAGCTATGTGTTATGTTAAGAGAGTTGCATGTTAATAATTTTACAGTAATATCCTTCAATCATCTGAAAGCTTCTGTCATCTGCATTCTTTGTTTTCGATAACTTTAAGATATGGTATGTGATGGTAGTAGGAATTATAAAAGGATTTGTATTAAGCAGCAATTTCAGTAGATTACCATTCCCAACCATACATATTTCACTAGCGCTCTACCCATCAAAACCCAGGACAGTGCTAAAACATAAGAACATAAAACTATTTAGTAGCCTAACTCACAATGAAATCAGTCGCAGTTTATGGCCCAGATCCTCAAAGGTATTTAGACACGTAATACCCATTGGTGTAATTGGAAATAGATACCGAAATATCAGTGAGAATATGAGGCGTAGGCCCTAAACCAAAAATCCTACAGCAGTCAGCTGAAAGACTCACATTGGTTCCAGTGAGATTTGGATCAGGATCATAAAAGAAAACGTTCAATGCCACATAAGCCCTATGGTACAGTCCGTTATATCCGGGCCACTTCAACCCAGCCATGCAGATCTCTGTATCAGACAGCGATCTGGCAATGCTAGGGGAAGATCCCATATTTTCCAAAAGTTCAGGATGAAGACATCCTTTTTAACATTGCAGAAGCCTATGGCCTCATGCCTCGCATCACAGCGCTACATACAGCAGTAAAACCAGAAGTGTTTCCACAAAATCAAGTAGGTAAATTATGTGCTAGTCCTTCTTTCCTGTGGGAGTGCTGCTTTTTTTCAAGAGACGGCAGTATATAACTCACTACAACTGCATGTCACAGACTACCATTCAAATAGTAATACATTCTGTACAGTGATTTTTTTCCCCCCAACAAGATATACCGTGTGATATTTTTTCACACTTTAGCCCCAAGCAGCCAGAAATCATCATTTCCAGATAAGTTCCATGTCACTTCGCTACTTTGCTGAGTGTGGGGCTTTGCTATCTACTTGGATGAGGGAGAAATACAACATGTATTTAAGAGGCTGGTCTTTCTTCCCAATCACAGATCCTTCAGCACAACACCCTGTGTCTTTGAATTAAGATCAACTGATGTTGGTGTGACTGGGGCAGTAAAAGAGCTTGTTGCGAATCACTGTCCTTTGCTGAAGCCCCTTTTGAGGCATCAGTGTTACAATGGAAACCCCAGTATTTAGTCACCTTTTGTTTTGTAAAAGAAACAGAAGTTTCATACCGTATTAGATAAAAAAATCATCAAACAAAGGAAACTAACTTTCGACCAACAGTGAACCCCAGCCACAAAAGCAGGGGATGCGGAGTCCCACACAGAAATGCAGAAACCCTAACAACGGCACAAGGGTCCTGCTAGTCTAGGCACTGAACTCCAAGCTCATTTGGCTGGAAGGAAGTAG
The DNA here is from genome assembly GCA_007922155.1 of Mesoclemmys tuberculata. Lineage (NCBI taxonomy): Eukaryota > Metazoa > Chordata > Testudines > Chelidae > Mesoclemmys > Mesoclemmys tuberculata. The sequence continues at coordinate 7,389,604 of ML675622.1, read as the reverse complement.
ATCCCTACCTATCTTTCATTCGGCAGTAGGGCACGCAGTCAGTCATATTAGCAGGCTGAAGGAGGGTGTGCAGCTAATAAGCCATCCTGCCAGCAGTTCAAAATCATGAGTCGAAAAGTCAGTAATGCCCCTATACAAGCAATGAGCCATTTTGTGGCAAATTTGCAAATCATAATATAACCCCTATGGAAACCACTTACTAACGTTTTCTTTACTAATTACATCTACATTAATTACCAGGGTTATAATCAATGAATGCCCTGAAATTTGAAAACAACAGGTTACTTACTATTGTGATTAACTGCTCACGGTGTAGTTTGTAATACCATATTATGTCACATCAGAGTTAAAGCCAACTTCCCATTAAAAATCTTCACCTATATTTTCCCCTATCTCTCCACTCCCAGAATATCCTAACACCTGAAAATGTTGCATGCCACATCTCATCCCTAATATGCACTAGAGTATCCTCAGCAGGCTGAGTTAATGACTGCAGCGCTACCCTTCCATCTGCAGATGTTTCTTTGTGCAACGGGGAGTGACTCCAGAGCACCCCCTTAGAGCCCAGCGATTCACCTTGTTGGATCCCAGCAGTCAGTTGCCACTTCACCCAGGGGTCTAGTATACTGGTGCTTAGCCCTCTGGCTATGGCACACCTGAATCCCATCCCTTCCAGGAAATTAGAGTCCAAAAAGAAAGGAACGCTACCAACTGAAAAGCAGACTTGTAGAAGTCTTCAGCAGGGCCCCACCCTTCCACACAGGGCTTGTCTCCGTGTAGTGAGTCCTTTTGGTTGGTCTCCCTGGACCCATCAGGAAGCTCACTGAAGCAGCAAGAGGTTTCCAGCTGTAGGCTGAAACCAGGCTTCCCTCACTGAGAGGCAAGCAGAGCTCTGCTGTCCTTCCTGGTCATCTCCAAACTGAGCCCGGCCTCCTCCTTCTAACACCCCACTCCACTCCACACGTAGCACATGTTGCAGGTGTTGTGCGGCCAACTGGATCCACAGGTCCTCATTATCTCCCTCCTTGCCAGTATGGGGCCTACATGCTGTACTCCCCTACACAATCCACTTGACCTGCACTGCCCACTCAAATGTTAACTATGCCCCCCAGGACCTAAAAATATTTATACAGAGTTCAAAAATAATATTGAGAGGTTATAAAAACCATTTTTCAATTCAAGGTTTCAATATCCAATGACCTAGCATGTATGACAACGCTACTCACTCCAGAAAATGCCTCCGTATGCTGCCCTAAACAATAACGTTAATGCACACACTCAATAGGTATTTCACTGAACTTGAATTCGCTACACTCCATTTCTGCAACATTATAACAGCAACACAATCAAACAGATCATTTCATTTCTATTTATAAAACTGATTCTTCTGCTTCATAAACACTGAAAATCACAGACTTTTGACACAACTGAAAGAGTGCTGAAATGATATTGTTTTTCTTCTCGTCACTGCACACTTAATCATATATAAGTCAATGAATTTTCATTACATAGTAGAACAGAAGGATAAAGATAAAGTTGGGTGGGCAGTTGAAGTCAACTGGCCAGATAGTGAATGAAGAAGAAGTAGATGGCAGAGGAAAACGGAGTCTCTGCATGGTGGGATTTTCAAAAGGGCTCCATGTTGGCCCAAGTGTTGTCATTGATCCCAGTGGCACAGATCCTTAGTGGGAGCAAATGGTCTTCAGTGATCTGCCCCAGCAAAAAAGAAGTCTGTCAAAGCTATGCCCTTTTAAAAATATTACCCAAGGCATTTGTTTGGACATTGTCTATGTTTTTCAAAAGTGACACAGATCCCATTTTATTTTATTTTTAAATTAAGAAAATGTAGGTTAGGGTGAGGGCTGGTGTTGGCTGGACCCTGTACGCACTCACCTCTCATGAGTCTCTCTTCGCAACCAGCATGAACCTGTGCTCTCTGCTCGTAGTGCTCCTGTCAGCTCTTGCACTTGGTAGGTGGGGCTTTGGTCGCTCAGCCCTCTGGCTGAGTCACACAGTTAAAATGCATGAACGAACCCCTTCTCGGGTAACAAGGGCCCAACAGGGCCTATCATAGTGTCCTTGGGGGTACCTGAAGCCCTGTCTCTGGGCTCAGTTCTCAGCCTGTTCAGGGCTAGGTTTAAGTCCATGTCCACCCTGATACAGAGCAGTGCCTCCAGGCTTTCTCCCTGGGGGCTCTTTAGGTCCTACCCTTCACTTGCACCACCCGGCCAGTGGGGAACCCAGCCCCACCCAGTACTCCAGGTACTGACCCAGGGACCCTATAGATAGCCCAAAGAATAGCAGCAGCAGCAACACAGTTAAAGAAAGCAGAGGGTGGCTGCTATTTCCTATGTAGCTCCTTCCTCTTCACTCCTACCCCTGGGCTGACATTCACCAGAACCCATCTTCTGCATCTCTCGAGTGCCATCAAGGAGCACCTTTCTCATTTCTCTGGTCCCTGCCAGGAACTGATCTGCTCAGGTCCTGCAGCTCCTTTTAATGGCGCTTGTTGGGCTCTGATTGGCTGCTTCCCCAGAGCCTCTCTAGGCAGCCCTGGAGGACACACCTTCACTGCCCTTTTTCCTGGGGTAGAGTGTGATAGAACTGCAAGGTCTCCAGCAGGGGGCCTCAAAGGGCCTGGTAAACCCAGCCAGGGACCCCACATGAAACAAATTTTCATCCTTAATTCAGGTTTGTTTTGTGAAAAGAGAACTCTAATTCCTCCAAATGCTTTCTGATTTTTTCCTTGCTACATGCAGTCAAATGAATTGCTTCATTTGGCACTGTCCCTATTTCTTGCTTTGATTTAAAAATCATTCATATGCTGGGAAGAGGCCCTGTATTTATGATTTCTTTCTATTTAAGTGCATTTGGTCAAGGCATTCGATGAACAGGGAGACTGCACAATAAAGAGGAGACACGTATGCAAGTGAAATACCATGGTGATAAGCATTATGTGGTTTCCTGGCAAAATGTGACCTATTAATTTGCATGCTACAGACCCACTTATGAAGCCATCATTTCAAAGAATATAAAAGCAACCAGAATAGACATCTTTCTGCAAGTTCACTTTAATACTTAGCCACTATCAGATGAAAATGCGAAAGAAGAAACATTTCACAAATGAATAGTATTGAAGACGGATGCCTTTTAACTCCAGAAAAGGTTGACTTCCATTATGTACCAATATAATTATCAGTGTCTTCAAAATTCACTTTCTAAGGAAAAATTGTCACTTTACAATTTGCCCTGAACAATGGAGAGTGCGTAATTCTGTAATGTGGTTGCTCTTGCATGGGTCATTGGTAGCGGGGATCCAAATCATGGATCTGAAAGTATGATCCTCTACTGCCTGCATTAAAAGACCTGGTTCTGTTAACAAAAGCTGAAATAGGCTCATCAATCTCTACATTTGGCATAGCCACTGCTAAAGGGAGACAGAGTCACAGTGACTAGAGGTACGTCTTCACTGACGGCAGCAAATTTGCTGCCATCAGAGCGATCTATCCAGATCGATTGAGCAGTCAATCGATCCGGAAGTCGACGTGTAAAAACCACCCCCGCAAGTGGCACAGCGCTGCATTTATGGGAACGCATTTCCCGTTGGTGCAGTGCAGAAAAGACGCTGCGTAGTAGACGAGTTATGCAATCAATAGGAATTATGCAAGCTACTCTTACTCTGCCACCGAATTTCAAGATAAGTGTAGACCAGGCCTTGGGAAGCTGCAATTTGGTGTCTGGTCCCGCTCCGCGCTCCAGGTAAGAAGTGATTTGCTATTGGTCTATGCCAGGAACACACTTGCGAGCTAAGCTTCCCCTGGCCCATATGGCTTGCCCCTTCCCCAGGCCCCCCACATGCACAGGAGCAGTAGCCCACAGAGGCCGCTCCTGTCTCCCATCCCACATATTGCTATTCATGATAAGGCCATCTGTGGTAACACCCGAGAGTCTCAGTCATTGACCAGGATCTCCTGGCGCTAGGTGCTTTGTCATCCCTGACAAACATGGAAAGGACAGTCCCTGCCTCAGAGGGCTTACAATCTAAATCCTGGTCGGACGCATCAGGCATATGACAGTTTTGCCCTTCATTTGTGACCCTTGCTGTACTGACAAAGAAACTTAATCGGTGACACTGGAAGATGATACCCATAGGTAGGCATGTTAATTTCATAGCTCAGCCTAAGTGGATGTTACTTAGATGCCAGGAGGGCAGGACAGTGGGGCTTTAGCAGGAAAAATGATGGGGGCCCTTGTAAGAAGATATTCCAGCTTGATTTTACCTCTTTTTACACACTGGTCTTCTCACTTTCTTGCTACAAACCAATCTTTCTGTCCTCTTGTTGTAAAACTGGCACCATTACTTATAGTACTTTTGAACACAGACCAGGTGCAGTTGCCCCACTTACACCAGAGCTTGATTCTACCCCACGTCAGCAAAGTAGGCATGCTCACTAAAGTGGCTTAAATGAATTTGCCTTGCTGGATTACTTGCGTCAGAGCCAACAATCTGTAATGGAGATTACAGCTCCTATATGCAATTGCCATGATACGGGGAAGTCTTTTAAGAGCTTTAGAGATACATACAGCACTATACACGTTAGTAACTTTACCATCAAGGATAAGACAAGGGAAATAAATTCCATTAATTTTGTATTGGGCTATCAGGAATAGCCTGTTAAAGAATAAAATCCAGGTGCACTTTGCAGGAACAAAAAGAAAGAAAGCATGAGAAAGCATATCTCTGTTTGCAGCTTCACCACAGGGAAATCTAATTCATGTTTGCTTAGATTTACTATAAGAAAGGACCTTGAAAATGAGACACTCTTTGTTCTGATAGTCCTATTTAATCCATACATGCCTGGATGGTGGTAAGTATTTTACCTTGTTGATTTGTCACTTCTAAAGAGGAAGGTCTTATCCTCTCTAGCGGGAATATGCAGATAAATAAGTGCAAACTTGAAAAAGTCACACTAAGCTTGGGGGATGGGAGCAGGCACTCATATTTCACATGGGAAAACATCATGGGATGTCTTTGATTTTCCTTCTGAGACAGCTGGCAAGGCTCAGTCCAGGTCTGGGCAAGTGTGCAGAAACTGAAGGACAGGATGCATACAGCCACTTGTGCCTCGGCACGGGGCCTGGCACAAACGCAGCTCTTTTGCACAAGTGTCACCTGCTGCCCAGGGTCAGGGCACGTTATGCATTTGCTGCTCAGTGCCTAATCCACAGAGGACACTGGTCTGTTACAGCTCGCCTCTTGAGAGCCTGGCTCTTTAGCTAAAGCTAGGGAGACTCTCGAGTCTAGTTAAAGAGGTCGCCAGTGTAATCCCTGGTGCTGGCCAAGATAGTTACTACTACATAAGGACTGCTTGAGACTAGCACCACCCTGTAGAAAGGGGCCTGGCTGACTCCTTGTCCCTCTTCCACCCAGAATAGAAATGCCACCTGGTGAGGGGAGAAGAGAGAGATGCACCATTTAAAAAGGTGTCACTATGGCTCCACTCCCCAGAGATCTAGGGGCAGTGTGCTTAAGGGAGCATTGGCTGGCAGTGGTAGGCTGTCACGCTGGGCGTAGAATGGGGCTCTACCTTATAGACATATGTTTTTAGAGGCTAACTTTGAAACATTTACCAACAGTGTCAGCTGGGGTAAATAATGTGGCTACATTGACTTGTGCCATACAGTAGCTAAACCCCCGGCCCAATAAATCCACTAACAGCCCCAAAAACCTGATCTAAGGACAATCAGAAGTCAATACCCTAGATCCATGCGCTGATTTTCTTATTGTGCATCTTAATAAAATATACCTGTTTGTCACTTGTTGCAGGGTGGCTGCTCATCTTATTTAGCAAAATAAAGGTAAATTCAGAAACGTAGGGTAACAATTCTGAATCTGTTACAGTTTGGCAACATATGTTTTTGAGACGTGAAATCAAGGAATTCCACATTGCTCTAGCCCTAAGCCTGCTTACAGTCTTATGTTAATCTGATACTATCCAACGTTCTGGCATTTTACAAGCTTGTAACTGGCATTCAAAATAATTCCTCCAAGAGGGTTTGGTTTTTTCATAGTAATTTTATTGATGGATGAAATGATGGCGCAGCCTAGTAGCTCTCTAGTTTATTTATTTCTCTTTTCATTTCAGATAAATAAAGAAAGGAGGTCTTGTTCAGACACTGAGCTGGGACACCGGAGGTCTGGTTCAGTTCCTGACTCTGCAACGGATTATGGGGAATGTATTTCATCCCTGTGCCTCAATTCCCCATTTGTTACATAGGCAGAATAAGCCTCACCTTGCCTGTCTTCTCTACCTAGATTGTGAACTTTCCAGGGCAAGGGCTGTGTCTACGTGCAGCACTGTGACAGGGGACACTCACCTCTCCTGAATGCCTCCTGTCGGCCGCACGCGAACCTGCACTCTCTCTCCCCGTCCCTCGCGGCTCCTGGTGCCCCCGTCAGCTGTTAATCTAGTCAGGCAGCTCTTCAGTGGCTCAACCCTCTGGACATGTCTCACGTTGTCAACATGCATGAGCAAACAAACCCCTTCTGAGGTAACAAAAGTCCAACAGGGCCAATCAGTAGGCCTTGTTGGTATCTTTAGCTCTGTCTTGGAGCTCAGTTTTCAGCCCCAGCTGGGCTAGCTTTAAGACTGTCTCTGCATCATGGCTTTCTCTCTGGAGACTCTTTAGGTCCTACTCTTCATGTGAGCCTCCAAATAAGCCTTATCCTCATGTCGGGGCTTTGGCCACCATGCCAGTAGCAGGGCCCATGCCCACCCACTACTCCAGGTCCCAACCCAGAGACCCTACATATAGCAGCCATAGGCTACTTCCTTTAATAGCTGCTACTGCTGTTCCCTGGGACACATCCCATGTCATCCCTTCCTCTTTACCCCTATCTGTTCCTGCTTGAGCAGAGTCTGTCCCAGGCTGCCTCACCTGGTGAGTTTCACAGTCTGCCTCACCCTTCTGGCTCCAGCCAGCAGCTGATCTGTTCAGGCCCTGCAGCTCTTTTTACCTGGGCCTGCTGTGCTCTGATTGAGGCCTTCAGGGAAGCAGCCAAAGGACCTGGTACAGCCCCCTCACAAGCACTTTGCACAATGGGGCCCCAATCTCCGCTGCCAAAGGTTAAGGTTTTACTGAAATATGAATTATTGTTACTCTTAGGCTTAATCTGGGGACAAAAAATAGCAAACCAAAATCCCTTTTTATAATTGGTTTTCAAGTTTTATGTGGGTTAGATTACATTGATGTTTCAGGAAATGCATTTTGAAATGGAAAAAAGATGTATTTTGTCTTCAGCTTGCTTTGTGCAACCCTACTAACCTTTGCCATTGCCTTCATAGGACCCCAAGCTTGCAACATCTGATATCTGGTTAATTGTATGCAGAGTAACTCCAATGTAGCAAGCCACTTAAGCGCTTGCTTGGTTTTACACATGTGAGTAATCCCTCACTGGTTTCCATGGGACTATTCACGTGCTTAACTTTAAGCAGATGCTTAAATGGTTTTCTAGACCAGGGCCCAAGAGTAGTCCGATCGACTTAAATGAGAGCATTCTCAGAGCACAAAATTAAGCACTTGCATAAACCTTTGCAAGATCAATGACTTGTCAATAGCCCTCACAATTCAGAGAGAGCTTGTGCGAAGAAATTGTTCTTTGTAGGAAGGCATGGAAATCCACTATGGTCACATATCCTGGCTAGCATAGGACAAATCCACTTCAACATATATTTACTTGTGTTAGAAACAAGAAAGCTAAATAGCTGAAGTCATGCCACTATTCCAGTTTACTTTAATAATATCTCTCTCATATAGTGCTTTTCACAGAACAAAGGAGTTCTGTATTGTGAGCCTTACTGTACAGATGGGCAAACTGAGGCACAAAGAAGTAAGCTGACTTGCCTGTGGTTGCCAAGAGGCCAGTGGCAGGGCTGAGAACAGTCCACAGCTCTCTTTAGTCCAAGTCCACAGCTCTACCCTCTAGGACACAATGCCCAAACTTTATGGAAGCTCTGCTGTTTTAAACACTGCTATATCCTCTATAAAGAATTTGCATTAAGTGATGACATGTGCATTTGCTTTGGCTCCTGAGACAGGCCAAGACAAGAATGTTGCATCTAAACAAATTCTCTACCTGCTAGTACGTGAAAGAAAGAAATCTCATGTTGTTTCACAGGAAAGATACATTAAAGTGTTTACAATTCAGTGTTTGTTTTAGAGTTTCAAGGTTTATAGTCTGCTTCATTAGGATATACATGTGGATAGCCTGACTGTGTTTCTGGATTCTGAGCTTGATTCTTCAGTCCCTTCTGAGAAAGAGGTTGAAATTGCGAATCCTCGCTTAAGAGAAAAAACACAAATGAAACATTATAATACTTCATGCCGCAGTAAATGAGAGGCATCAGGGAGATGGGCTGTGAAAAGGAAATGTACAATGATCCCAAATGAAGGAAAAGGATTTGAGTTGATTATCTAATTTTTTCCCCCCCATATCTGATTGTGACTCTAGCGGCTACTGAATATTAATTACATTTTGTAGCTAATACATAGTGAGCTGAGCAAGTGTGCAATTGACCTTCGTGCTTTCTTACAAAGGCATTTCCTACTTGTCATGCCTATTATGCAGAACAAAGTTAAAGCCATGCTGCTTATACAGGGGCCAAAGCATAATTCATAGAAACTAGCACGGTTTAGGACATGAACAAAAAATACTGACCATCTCTTCTATATAATGAAGTGGAATGACTTTTTGTATTTTGATTTAGAAATGGAATATTCTTTGTGCAGCTCTTTTTGGGGGGGGGGGGGCGATAGAGACTTTTCAACAGAGAGTTATTTTGGAAAAGAAGAATGTATGGGAAATTTACCAAGTGATAGTCATATAATAAATGCATAAAATATCTCTGCCCCCAAATTGCCATTTGCCAAAGTGAGAGAGAGACTGGAATGTTGGGAGGGAACAAACATTAATCCTAAAATAATTGGGCGGGGGGGCGGGGGGACAGAGAAAGAGTGGACCAAAAGGAAATAGAGTCTTTATAAAGCATATAGCAGGTATTTTAGCCCTTTAATTAACATGGTTCATTTTTCCATCAAAATTATTACTCAGATGTATAGATGGCGTCCACAAAAACAACATGAAAATATTGAATTCATCAGCACTTTTAAACTCACAGTGGGAAGTAGAAAAAAAAAAGTAGGTACTTGAGCTGCAATATGTTTTTCATGTGAGGAGCCAATAGCTAATGGACATCTACTGAACTGTAATATGCTTTCTTTTCATTTTCTATGGACAGCAACATTAGAAAACCACAGAAATATCCGAGAGTTCTCTTTTGTTCTCTGCTCCACAGGCACTGCTTTGAAAATGTACCTTTCTAGTCACTGATTCCCCTGACAGTCAGGAAAAGGGAATTTTTAAAAATCTTTGGACAGTTGTAAACAAGTAATATCTTATCACTTAAATCCTGGGTTTTCTACCTAGGGGCTTTAGGGAATTGTGAACACCCTTTTTTCCTTTATGGCTAGATGGATGGGGGACGAAAACCTGTGGTCCCCATACTATTTTTTTTTTCTGTGGTAGCAGGGGGTCACAACATGGAAAATGTTGAGAGTCACAGACTTACATAACATTTCTGCCATAAAGAAAAAACTCATTTCCTATACATGTACTCTACCATATATAAAAATATATGTTGTATACTCTATCATAAACACTTATTTTCAGTAACAACCATTTGCAACAGATATTGGAGAAATTGACACTCCTGTTTTAACTTATCAGAACAGCTGATTTTATTCAAGAAAATCAACAGCGACAGAAAATGGTCTTGCACCTATTATCAAGGAAGGTGAATAGGAACAGGATCTGTGTGAGAGAGGTGCTAGCATTTCCTGCAGTACACCCAGATATGAATCTTCGCTTCCTTTAAGAAGAGTTGGGAAGATCCTGAAAGAACAAACATGGAAGTAGGAGGCTTTCCATTGGTTTCAATGGGCTTCAGATCATATCCTAAAAATGTATTGTCAATTTATTTACACCCCGTCTATCTCCTTTTGGATCAAACATCAGATAGATGCTGCAAGTGCACATTAACACCTGGCAAAAACTTCCAGATTAGTCCTAAATTTTCACCATTCCAGAATCACCCAGTGCACAAACTCCTAACTGATGTTCTAGCATGTTCTTTAAGGTAAGGAAGAACCTTCTAATTCTCTTTTTATTTTCTGCAGCTTTACATGTTTTGAGCTCTGGCTCCTTGGAGAATATGCTTTAAATGATCTTTCTATAGCTGACTCATGTAAAGATACTGCACAATAACTGTTGCTACCCACATCAGAACTCCTACTTTTTTTTTCTCACCAGTTTATGGCAGAAATTCATTTTAAGAACAAACAACTTTTCCTTTGTCGTTTTCCGTGGCTCTACTACAGAATTTCATTTGCAATGTGGGTTGCACATTTGGTCTTTAAGTGCTCAATTATGGCTTTCCCCCCCCCCCCCAAGCCCCTTGTAATGGCCAGCACATAACAGACCAGGAACCAGATTGTAAATCTGAGGAGGTCCGCCCACTCTCCACCACTGCAAACTCAGTTAAGAGTTTATATACAAACCACTTGTACAGGACAATGAGTGATGGCCATAGAGGGTAGCACATGCAAGAGCATAAGAGGATTTCTTATGACCTTCTTCTGAGTCTGAGAAGGGTGGCAGCCTTACAAATTGATTTCCCATTGGCGGACAAATTAGTGACGTGAAGTCCGAGTATATTCTGACTCCAATTTATTATTTTACACTGATTTACACCAGTCCTTGAACAGAAGTAGTTAATCATCTCCCACACATTCTGCTCCTTCAGGAATCCAGGCCAAAGGCCCCACCCTAGTCAAAGCACCCATGCCAAAGGATTTAATCTAGTCAGAACAATTAAAGCCAAAAGCAAACTCCTTTGATGCTTGCCACAGCTTCACCACAGGCACTTCTTCCAAGGACTGCACTTATAAGAACTTGTAAGTCTACGAGTAACAGAACCACCTACTGACTGCCGCCATAACACCTTCTTACTCTCACGAGTAGTGGATTGTTATCCATGGTAATCATCTGTCCCTTACGTAGGGATAATCTTAAAACAAAAAACAAACAAAATAACCACAACAGTGAACAAATTTAACAAATTTAGCAGGACTAATTTAGGCGTAGCCTTCCCCTCCCCTCCCGAATGTGATTGGCATTAAAGCTAATACACTAAAATTATGTGCCTACACCACGTTTGTGCTAGATTCTCTGTGTTAATACTATTCCAGCTTGACTCTCATATGAAATCACTAGCAAGTTAGTCTTAGCCCACTAATGCTAATATAAAAATATAGTGCTGCATTCTGATGGTCTTGATGACCATTACAAAGTTTATTTTATGTAGTTTCCTCTCCTCAAGGTCCTTTGAAATCACTCTTTGTAATAGATGCAGCCTACTACATTGGTTATCAGTTGAAAATCTTATCTCCTGATTCTTCTCACATTTACACTAGCAAAGAATATGAGTAAACTACAATGAGATCAGTAAATTATGCCAATTAAAAATTGTGTAAGCACAGAATCAAACCATCATTCTACCAGGATTAATAGACCAGGAACCCCTGTTTTAAACATTACTTTTATTTTGGATTCAGCATAGATCTATTTATTTTGCTCATCTATGCCAGACATGGCCTGTCCTGTTTCTCGAGGGGTCTGACCTTACCTTAAGTCTTACCGTGACTCTAATGGGAGTATGTATGTCTACACAGCCCATAGCAATCTTCTGGACCAGGTGCTACCACTCTAAAAAGAGCCATGCAGACATTGTGGCTCAGACTGGAGCTCAGGGTCTGAAGCCTAGGGAAGGGACTTTCAAGCCCTAGCTGCTCATTAAAAGCACGGTCTACCCATCTATTTTTAGCATGGTAGTGCGAGCCCCACAGGCCCAAGTATGTTGACCCAGGCAGGGAAGCTCACTGCCATCAACTGCTGCTGGCTGTGTAGACATATCCTCATTGGCTTGAATGGGGACCCAGATGAAAGCTGTAAATCAATTTCTGATGGTTGAAGTCTTGTGAGTGGCAGAGTCATATTTATGATCAACAAATAACGGTGACCTCAAGCTGCTCAAGGGTGAGATATTGTCCCTGAGTTGACTCTGCATCCAGACCCTTAGTTACCATGAGTGAGGTAGTCCACATGGAGTTGCTGCCTCCTTGCCAGCTCATGGGGATGGGGAAGGTGATATGACCAGATTAGGAGTCAGACATAGGGAGGCCTGGGATGGGAGTCACCAAAAGAATGGAGCTTGATGGGTGGGCCAGATACTTTACATTTCTAAGCCACCTGCAGGCAAGTGGGTGCTACCATCTTGGTTGTCCATAATTCCAACCTCTCTGTTCCTCAATACAAGACTTACAGAAATGACCTTGCCATAGTCTGATTGACTATGAGGTGCACCAGTTTGGAATGTAGGTACAAGAGATGGACTCGAGCTGCAGAATGCAGATCAAGATTATGAAAACTGCTCCCTGCCTCATACCCACTCTCTTACAAGGATATTTAGAACTTGCTTATTGGTCCAGCCTACCAAAAAGTTGGAAACCAACTACAAAATTCAGAATTGGACCTCTTTTTGGAGTCTGACTTTCACTGACAAACACACAATCTAGGGTTGTTCAAATCTTGTGTTTAGTGCAGGCTCATCTCTATTTAGTAACTTGAGGTTATATAGTAAGTGCTATAAACTGGGTATAACACCTATAGACTGGACTAGACTAGTTTGAGGTTTATTCCCCCGAGTCTAAGAAAACCAAACAAGCAGCAGCACCCACTCCAAACACCCACTCGAAATTCTTAGGAAATTCTCCCTCTCTTCCCTTGACTTCAGTGGGAATTTAGCTGAGTAAGGGGAAGAGATTTCATCTTTTTGTTGAACAATCTGTTCTAGAACTTCCCCAACTTCTTTACCTATTTGCGTATGAGGATAGTTGAAAGTCACATCTCAGAGACCAGGGCTGATCTTCTCAGGGCAGGCAAGACACTGAACTATTTTATGATCCTGCTGAAGTGCAAAGTTCTCCAATGAGAGTTATTTAAAAATTTGACAAAGCCCAGGGCCTAGATTAATTTAATTACAGAATTCATCTGTGAAATATCAAGGCAAAAATTAAAGCCTTTGGCAAAGTTATTTTTGACAGATTACAGAGGACGTGGGAGAGATCAGAGCATTTTCAAGTGTCTCTCTTATTTTGCTCTGCTCAAGTAATTTAGAAAAATCAGGGAGCATTGGGTAATGCCTAACTTTAATTGTGAGTACTTGGTAACACTGATATGGGACCAGATGACACTACACTTAGAAACCATGATTGTTGGAATAATAGATTCAAAAGGGAGCTATCATGGATGAAATATTAATAGGTTTACTGGCATGGATTAGTGAATTAGTAAATGAAATATACCACTGCTTCATCCTTATCTTGATTTCATGACAGTCTGTGTAATCTTCTAGGGCACCCAGGATGCTCTAGGCAAATTACAGACAAATAAAAAAAAACATAGTTCCTGCCCCCAAAGGGCTTACAAACCATGTCCGGATATTGCAAGCACACCTGTGTGGGCAAACCACTCCTGCAATCCCACTGTAGTCAACAGGGGCCCAGCCCCTCACAACCAGTTGCAGAACAGGGACTAATGTTAGACATAATACAACAAGTCACAGCAATGAGTAATGATGGGAAGGAAGAGCTATACAACCAGTGACTTCATTTTCCTTTCCATTTAGCATGGCAGTTTCTTTATTAAGGAGGTGTTTGTGATGCCATAGCTAAGTTTTGGTGTTTGTATATCAACAGTACATGCGTGTGTGTAAAATTATTCTTATACAGATTTGGTTGTTGTCTGAATTACAATTAAAAAAGTGATACAATTATCTGGGCCCCTGCTGACACATCACCACCAGCAGTTAATAGAAGGTCCAAGTATGCTTAGGGATGTCAGCATGGAAAGCTTCCTAAAACTTACATTTTTATAGACACTGTCTGGTAACGCACTCTATGGAGGAGTGGTTTGTAAAACACACTAATATATTACATGTTAATTGGTTGGTGCATATGCTGCAGGTGTGCCCTCAAGGTTTCCTAGAATACTTCAAGGTTGTACAGTTTCAAGGACCACAATGTTAACACTCACTAGGGAACCTTTAGGGAAACCAGCAGTCTCTACATTACAATTAATGCAGGAGACATTAGCACATTTTAGAAATCACGCCCCCATAGAGTGCATTACTTCCTCATGTAGACAATCCCTAAGAGACAAAGATGGTCCAGCAGTAGTGTGAACTGGATTTTAGACTAGGGCAGCAGAATTTATCAGCATTGTTAGTGCTAGGACAATTGGTTGGATGGGCCCAGGAAACTCAGTTTGGGCTGAGTGTGTGGAGAAAATTGTGACTATGATCATGGCAAATGGTGTTTTGTTTGTGAATGGTAAAATTGGGAATGTTTCATGTCTAGCAGAATTGTTGCTAAAGCAACTTAAGTGGAACCAAGCATCAGCGTCTTGCCCTTATGGGATAGTAGGGCTTTAGGTAACATAGGTAGGCCTAGCTTCTTCAGACAGCCCCACAGATTCTAGGGTCTGAGTCGTGTTTCAGCTTGGTCTCTTCCCATCCCCTTGAGAAATAATCTTTTAAAACGCTGTAGGCATTCTTTGTCCTTCTCTGATGGTGTGTTTTGGCCCTTCTAGTCAAATCAGTCCTGTCAGCTTAACAGGAGATTCATTCAGTCAACACAACCAATAGTTCTTGCACCAGCCCTTTAGGATTCCTAAGTGTAAGTTGATACTTGGCTATCTTGACCAACCTCCTCCTTCCTGTCTGTACTGCAGACAGGCCCCCAAGTCAGTTACACCCAGCTATTTCACACAGAAAACACCAGTGCAAGAATCCAGCCACCATACATTATTAATAAATTAGTACAGGGCAGTTCCATATTCAGTATCTCAGGCCCCTTCATCTCTGATTCTCATGGAGCAAATGTTTAGAAGCCCAGATGGCTGCAAGAGAAAAAACCAGAACACTTAACTGGGTAATTTGGACTCATTAGTTGGACAATCCCTGGAAACCTTAAGGAAATTTTTTTTAAAAAAACTCTAAATGTCTCCACTGCAGTGTTAATTCACTGGGTGATCAGCATCCAGTTTGATCTAGCCCAAACTGTGTGAGCAGCCCCACTGCAAATCCACTCAAGTTACTGGGTTCTCATTGGTGCTGCAGTATGTGAATTGCTAGGGCTTCTGGGAGATTAGCCCCTGGTTCTTTGTGCTGCATTAAACGGAGCCTCTCTATTAGTCTCCTCTAGTGGTCGTGGGAGAACTTCTCTGTCCTTCAGAGCACACGGAGGGAATTATGGGAAGGCATTGGAGGACTATCGACCTGTGAGTGATTTAGCCTGCATCCTCACTGCAAAAGTGGTTGGGTTAGCAGCCAGAATGAAAGCCTCACCCAGGCTTCAGTTTATAACCCCAGATGAGACCATTAGCCCAGTTTGTAAGCACCACTAAACTTGCTCCTATGTCCCTCCTCTCCAAACCCACGAGCAACACCCAGTTAAAAGCTTGGTTTAATGGTTCGGCAAAGACATACCCTAAAATAGTTTTGGGGCTGGAGCAGTCCTCTAGGAACTGATCTCCGGGCTTGACAAGGCTTGCTAGAATCGTGGAAGACCAAGGGTGATCGAATGTTCAGTGAATCAGGCAGGGCAACAGAAGCCCACACTGCCAACGCGTTGTGGCCAGGATCAACCAAGTAAATTCTGGGATGGCAGAACTCCAACCCAAAAGGTGCTGGGTCACAACCTCAGTTAGCTTCTATTACGCCAGGGGAGGGCAAGAGTGGAAAGATCTAGTCTTAAAACTAACAGAAAATTATTCCAATAAAAGGCAAAATATTCCCCTCAGGCCCAATTTTTATTTGCACTAAGGCCACTTGATACCACTTTGGTCAAACATGTGGTGGAGGAATGCACCATTAGAAGAGTGGAGGGGGGGCTGCAACATCTTGCTACCTTTGATTATGGAGCAGACAGATGGCTGAACAAATCAAGATATTGATTTGTGATACATAATAAAGAAGATCACTTTGGTAGTGTGAAGGGGCTTTGAATGTGATTTGCAGCCCTTCTAGAGCCAGAGAAGTGTAAACAGCTGACAAGAGGTGAGATCCACTGAGTTTTAAGAACTGACACTATACATGTAAATCTTGCTTTGGTCATATGCTTTCTGGTCTCCTATTTGTCAAGAGACAAGATAGTTGGGATTCTGTGTTTAACTCTTCTTGCTGCAATCTGTCATTGTTTGTTTTGCAATTAAAAGTACTTAAAATACATTTAAGACTAGCAAGTGTTAAATTGCAGGCATGCTTAAAAAGACAAAGACAAAAGGCTACAAGCGCAGTTACTTAGCTATGTGGTTTATTAGCCAATCGTTGTAAATAAAATGGCAGCATTCATTACCTAAATTAAATTCCAATAACTGTAGTTGGGTCTAAGTTAGACAAACACCTCTACTACTTTATTTTGCCATTATGACTTTGTTAATCAGGCATTCAGCGTAGGTGGATACAATTTAAATTAACGAAGTTCACATTATTTTCACAATATATAAAAATGATATCGTGTGCATACAAATTAAAAAGAATAAAGCAGATTGGTGGTTTCCTGCTATGGAAGCATTGCAGAGTGCACTATACTAATGAGGTATCCCATTGAAATATAATACAGATCATCATATAGTAGATTGATCTGACTGCAATTTCCTACTGATTGTGATGCGGTATTTCAAGGTGACAGGCGACTGGAGGGGAGACTTGCTCTCTGACGTGTACTACACAGTTCATCTGTGGATGAGAACAAGCTGGAAACAGCTCCCCTCTCCATGACCCAGAGACAGGAAAGCATTTAAACGTGTGCTTAGATCAGAGGGACAAAGGAATGGAAAGGGTCTCCTGGACCAAGTTCAGACCCCTGTTGATGCAGGCAACCCACTCATGCCCATGTCAAGCTCTGTCTTCAACATATGACGTTGTTTCCCCCTCTACTCCTATTGGCAGGCTGATCCAGAAAAATCACAGGAGGCCCCAGAGACATTTAAGCTTGCCCCATTGCTTTACAGAACCAGTGCTCTAACCACTCAGCTATGGAGCCACACCTCATAGGGAATGACTGATTTAAGCATTTGCTGTAGTGTTCTCTTGACCCAAGGTCACCAGAATAAATGCAAGGAACTTAGTAACAGAACTGTTGTCCAAGGCACCATCTGCTATATAAAAGGACCGGGACGTAAGTGTTCTCACTCAACAGCTTAAGTCAGAAGTGCGTGCCTTGATATACTACTTTTGTTCAGATCTATTCCTATAGCAATATACCAATATAAATACATCAGTCGTTTTCAACTCTAGTAGCAACCAAGTAGCTCTGTGAAATAAAATCTCCATTTTGTATTTCTAGATAAGGGGGAAAACAATCATTCCCCCTCAAAGTATCTCCTTTCTCCTTGTCTCAGTTCTCACCCAACCCTGAAAGATGCTAAGCCTCATGACTGGTGTAAAGAGCCCTCAACTGACTGTGGCCAGCCTCTCCCTCCTGTAACTCTCATCAGGCCTGACACTCATTGCGCCCCCCCCCCACTGTTGTCATAATATGTACCTCAAAGTAAGGCATCCTATGTAACCTGGTGATGTGCTGGTCCCAAATATCATTGTGTGATGCATGTGTGGGCTGTGTACAAAGTTATAGCTGTGTGCTGGAAATCTTTTAAAAAGTGGTCAGCCGATCCTAGACAAAGGAATGCATGTTTGTCTGTCAGACTGGTTTGGTTACAGGCTGAGGACAAGTACAATTACATATTGTGACAGGGTCAGGCCAGATGGCTACGTAAGGGTGCTGGAAGGCAGGTATATTAGCCCCAGGCTCAGCAAAGCCTTATTCCCTGGGTGATTCAGCTGGGGCTGATTAGGCAATTAGGCCACCTGGGGCTGATCAGGCAATTAGGACGCCTGGGGCCAATCAAGGAGCCCCGCCCCAAACACTTAAAAGCCTCCAGTGCAAGCAGGCAGTGTGGGTTGTGGAGTGAGGAGTAGTGGAGGACGGAGTGTGGAGTTTACAGTTACAGTTCATAGTTATGGTTGGAGGTTTGCAGTTCCAAAGCCTGCAGTTTGGAGTTGGCAGCTTGGAGCTGGCAGGCTGCGACCTGCAGCCGGTGGCCTGCAATCTACAGAGGCTTGAAGCTCTCACAGGCGTGGCCACAGCACCCGAGGCAGAACACCCAGCTGGGGAAGCTGAGAGTGGACCACAGAGTACTCCCAGGGAAGGTAGTGATAGCCAGGGGCAGATCAGGCCCCGTCCCCTCCCTAGGCCTTCCCCCAGCTGCCCGCCGGCCAAGCCAGAAGAGCGCAGGGCCCACGAGGGCGGAGTACTTCTCCCTCCCCCGCCCCCCACCTTGCCACACTGGTGTCAGAAGTGGGAGTGCGTGCGCAGCAGTTAAAGGGGGAAAAGGCGAAGCAAGAAGGGAGGGGGGCCTTCCCTTTTCTCCACCAAGATGGAGAATGTGGTCAAGGCCCTCGTGCAGGCCACGGCGGCCCAGCAAGAGGCCATCAGGGTCCAGCTGGCCACCCAACAGGAGGCGGTGAGGCTCCAGCAAGAGACTAATCAGTTGCTGGTCAGCCAGGTCAACCAGGACCGTGCCCTCATGCGTGAGGTGGTAGCCCAGCTGAGGGCCTTGTCTTCCCAAACTCCGGGGACAGTGTCAGGTGGGGCGCAATCCCTACAAGCCAGCAACTTCTTAACAGAAGATGACGGCGGAGGATGACGTGGAGGCGTACCTCCTTGCCTTCGAGCGCATTGCTGCCCGGGAAGCCTGGCCCCTGGCTCAGTGGTCTGGAATTCTTGCCCCCTTTTTGTGTGGGGAAGCTCAGAAGGCCTATTTCAACCTGCCCACCGTAGCTGCATCGGACTATCCGCAGCTAAAGGCAGAGATTCTGGCTCGGTTGGGAGTGACGACGGCTGTACGGGCCCAGAGGTACCATGACTGGAGGTACCAGGAAGGCAAGGCGCCACGCGCAGCTATTTGACCTGGTTCATCTTGCACAAAAGTGGCTGCAGCCAGAGGCCCATCAGCCAGAAAAGATTCTGGAGGCCCTTGTGATCGACCGGTACATGCGGGGGTTACCGGCTAACCTGCGGGCGTGGGTAGGGCTGAATGACCCCTCGTCCTACGACGACTTAATTGCCCTGGTAGAGAGGCGGGTGACAGCCAAAGGCCTCGCTCGGTCGACCGGAGAGGACCTTATCCGGGTCAGACAACCTGCCCCAGCCCTCGGGATCCGAGCCCCTGGGACCCCAAGGAGGGCCAGGTGGGGGTCCAAGGAAAGAGGGGGCCCACTGGAGGCCACCAAAGGGCGGGGTAACAAGGGCGGAGATGATGGAACCAGGCCCCCTAGCCCTAAAGCCAAAGGGGTGCCTAGGGCCCCCTACCGGTGCTACGCCTGTGGGGAGTGGGGACACATAGCTGCCCAGTGTCCCCACACTGAGGAGCCCATGCAATGCAATGTGGGAAGCTGGACCGGCTCCTGTGGCCTGATCCACCTCGTGGGGGTAGCCCTAACCCCCCATAGGTATACCAGGCCGGTGAAGGTGAATGGGGAGAAGACCCTGGCATTGGTGGACTCCGGGAGTGCCATTACGCTTATCTCGGGGAGATTTGTGAAGCGCAGCCAGCTAGCCCAAGCTAAGCGCACAGGGGTAACATGCGTCCATGGGGCTGTAAGTTACTACCCCACCTTCCCCGTGGACATAGAAGTGCAGGGGGGTGTCACTCGGGTGACTGCAGGGGTGGTTCCCAGACTCCCCTACTCCGTCCTCATTGGAAGGGATTTCCCGGGGTTTGGGACCCTTCTACCCCCGGAGGCCTCAGGGGAGGAGCAGGAGACCGCTGGGCTAGCCCTACCCCCCGACGTTCACCCCCCAATGTTCTCCGAGATGGACCCAGATCTAGGTCCGGCCCCAGGGAGAGGCCGGAAGACCAAGGCGGAGAGGAGGGCCGCTAAGGCCCTGGGGACCAGAATCCTGGCCCAGGGGTTGAAGCCGGCCATGGTGGGGAGGCAGACCCGGGCGGCAGCTAAGGGTACAGCCCAGGGAGAGGGGCCCATGGCAGACCCCGAGTCGAGCCACCTCGAATCAGAGGCCAATGGGGGGAATGCCCACCCAGAGGTAGAGCAATTAGGGGTGGGGCGAGAGAGCTTCGCCCGAGACCAAGCCGAGGACCCTAGATACCTCACGGCCCGGACGGAGGTAGTCGAGGTCAACGGAGTCCCAGTGGAAGGAAGGACTCCAGGCCCGGCGCCACACTTCATAGTAAAGGGGGACCTGCTGTTCCGGGCCACAGAGACAAACGGAGAGAGGGTGTTACAGCTACTGGTGCCCCGGAAGCACCAGAGGGCCGTGCTCAGCCTAGCCCACAGTCACCTCTTTGGAGGACACTTGGGCGTAGACAAGACCCTAGCTCGAGTGTTGCGGAGGTTTTTCTGGCCAGGCATCTACGAGGACGTATGGCGTTACTGCACCACCTGTCCAGAGTGTCAGCTACATAGCCCCCCGCCTCGTTTGCGGGCCCCACTGGTGCCTCTACCCATCATAGAGGTCCCGTTCGAACGGATTGCCATGGACCTAGTGGGGCCACTGGAGAAAACAACCCGGGGGCACCAACACATACTCGTCGTCCTCGACTATGCCACCAGGTACCCCGAGGCCGTCCCCTTACGGAGCACCACGTCTAAGGTGATAGCCACAGAGCTGGTGAAGATTTTCACCCAAGTGGGGCTACCCAAGGAGATCTTAACAGATCAAGGGACCCCATTCGTGTCGAAGCTAATGAAAGACTTATGCACCCTACTGCAGGTACGGGCCTTGCGAACCTCCGTCTATCACCCGCAGACAGATGGACTCGTAGAGAGGTTCAACAGAACACTCAAGGCCATGATCCGGAAAGTGGTAAGCCGGGACAGGAAAGATTGGGATACCCTGCTGCCGTACCTGATGTTTGCTATCCGGGAGGTCCCCCAGGCCTCCACGGGGTTCTCGCCCTTTGAACTGTTGTACGGGCGCCAGGGAAATCTGGGAGGAGGGGCCCACCCCAGGGAGGAATATTATTGACCACGTGCTCCAGCTGAGGGACCGGATAGCCCGAGTCACCCCCATCGTACGAGAACACTTGGAAAAGGCCCAACGGGCCCAGCAAGCCCACTATAATCGCCAGGACACGGTGCGGCGATTTCAGCCAGGGGACCAAGTAATGATATTGGTGCCCACCGCCGAGAGCAAGCTGCTGGCCCAGTGGCAGGGGCCCTACGAAGTGCTCGGGCCTGTGGGGGAGACGAACTACAAAGTACGGCAACCTGGGCGCCGGAAGCAAGAACAAATCGACCATGTGAACTTGTTAAAGCCATGGAGGGCCCGAGAAGCGTGCATGGTAGCCCAGGAGGGGGCACCGCGGGAGCAGGTGAAAATATCCCCTGACCTAACACCAAACCAGAAGACTGAGGCAGCGGAGATGATAGAAGGCTACCAGGACGTCTTCACGACCAGCCCCGGTCGGACGACAGAGGTAGCCCATGAGATCATCACTAACCCTGGGGCTAGGGTTACGATGAGGCCCTATCGGGTACCCGAGGCCAAAAGACAAGAGATCAGGGAGGAGGTGAAAAAAATGTTGGAGATGGGGGTCATTGAGGAGTCTCACAGCCAGTGGTGTAGCCCGATAGTGCTGGTGCCAAAGCCCGACGGGACTACCAGATTTTGTAACGATTTTCTTCGACTAAACGAGGTATCCCAGTTCGATGCGTACCCCATGCCCCGTATAGACGAGCTGGTGGACCGAGTGGGCAAGGCTCCTCAATCTGACCAAGGGATATTGGCAGATCCCCCTAGCTGAAGGAGCAAAGGAAAAGACAGCGTTCTCCACCCCGGATGGGCTGTTTCAATACACGGTCCTCCCTTTCGGCCTACATGGGGCCCCCGCCACCTTTGAGCGGCTAATGGACAAGCTGTTGCGCCCCCATGCCGCTTATGCCGCTGCGTATCTGGAGGATATAATTATTTACACAAGGGACTGGGAAACACACTTAAGAAAGGTGGAGAGGGTACTGAGTACTCTGAGGCAGGCGGGCCTCATGGCAAACCCGGCCAAGTGTGCCATTGGGCTAGCGGAGGCCCGATACCTGGGATACGTCATGGGGAGGGGCGAGGTGAGACCCCAGTTGAACAAGCTGGAAGCCATCCAGGAGTGGCCCCGACCCAACCGGAAAAAGCATGTTTGGGCGTTTTTAGGGGTAGTGGGGTACTACCGGCGGTTCATCCCCCATTTTGCCTCCAGAGCCAGCCCCCTGACCGACCTGATAAAAGCCCGGGGCCCAGACATGGTGCGATGGACCCCAGCGGCGGAAGAAGCCTTCGCGGACCTGAGGACCGCCCTCTGCAGGAACCCCATACTCCTCACCCCCAATTTCACTAAAGACTTTATTTTACAGACCGACTCCTCAGAAGTAGGGCTCGGTGCGGTCCTATCGCAGTTGGTGGGGGACGAGGAGCACCCCGTGCTGTACCTCAGCCGGAAGCTCCTCCAGAGGGAGCAAAAATATGCAGTCGTGGAGAAGGAATGTCTCGCAGTAAAGTGGGCAACGGAGGCCCTCCGATACTACCTGCTTGGACGTCACTTTACCCTGGTGACTGATCATGCCTCGCTCCTGTGGATGCAACGAAATAAGGAGAAGAACGCACGAGTGACCCGGTGGTTCCTATCCCTACAACCGTTCCAATTCACCATCCAGCACAGGGCAGGCTGCCACCCCGGGAATGCGGATGGGCTATCCCGGGTTCACAGCATGCCGTCCCAAGTTGCCCAACCCGATGGAATTGAGCGAGGGGGAGGATGTGTGACAGGGTCAGGCCAGATGGCTACATAAGGGTGCTGGAAGGCAGGTATGTTAGCCCCAGGCTCAGCAAAGCCCTATTCCCTGGGTGATTCAGCTGGGGCTGATCAGGCAATTAGGACACCTGGGGCCAATCAAGGAGCCCCGCCCCAAACACTTAAAATCCTCCAGTGCAAGCAGGCAGTGTGGAGTGAGGAGGAGTGGAGGACGGAGGTTACAGTTCCAGTTCATAGTTACGGTTGGAGGTTTGCAGTTCCAAAGCCTGCAGTTTGGAGTTGGCAGCTTGCGGCCTGCAGCCTGCAATCTACAGAGGCTTGAAGCTCTCACAGGCGTGGCCACAGCACCCGAGGCAGAACACCCAGCTGGGGAAGCTGAGTGGACCACAGAGTACTCCCAGGGAAGGTAGTGATAGCCAGGGGCAGAGCGGGCCCCGTCCCCTCCCTAGGCCTTCCCCCAGCTGCCCGCCGGCCAAGCCGGAAGAGCGCAGGGCCCACGAGGGCGGAGTACTTCTCCCTCCCCCACCTTGCCACAATATGCTAAATGAGCTTGGGAGAAGACCATTCAACAATCATGCCTTCATGTTTTATAGCAAAGCCATCTTCGAGGTGTGTATCAAAAAGTGAACTGTAAGTCTCCAGCATGTCAGGGAACCGACACGCAGCGCAGCAGCCGCCGCCGCCGCCAAGCTCTCACTCTTGCTCAGGCAGGGTGGTAACACAGAATTGCGAGCCTCTCTGACATGAGCATCTTCAGTGAGGTGCTGAGCACCTGACATTTCCAGGGGAATAAAGAGGGGTGAGGGCATCACAGAGGGTCAGTGCTCCACAGGAGAATACTCCAGTTCAAAGAGGACTTAATAGAAATCCTCAGGCCCATGGCTTCTTCTGGCTGTATAAGCTAGAAGGGCCAGACCATGAGAGTGCATGTGTTCTACTTATGAACTAGTTCTGCCACGGACTGGAGTAGATGACCTACTGAGGTTCCTTCCAGTCCTACGCTACCAAGATTCCTGTCATGGACATGGAATCATAGGTCTCAGGCTCGCACCGTAGCAACTAATGTATTTTAAAAGCGAAGAACAATCATTTCGACTACGTGATCTGCCCATCCTTTAGCTGGAACACCCCAGATTTTGTTCTGAGAAAGCAACTCCATTTGAGGACGGCACCCTCAGGTCCTCCTTACACCAACCAATTTTAGGGAAGTGTTAGTGTTAACTTCTCTGCAGCCAAAGCAGGACAACACAACTGCTGTTTCAGTTCCCAGCTTCTTACAAGCTTCCTTGCCTTTATAGTTCTAATAGCAGCCATCTATCAATCTAGGAGCCTCAGTTTCACCATCAGCCCCATGTCCAGTCTTGTTTTATAATCCCTCATTTGCAATCTCATTTATAACCTCATTTGCAAATGAGGAAATCTTAACTGGAAATTCTGATTAGTTGTTCTACTGACCCCTCATTTTCTATTTCTAGATGTCTTGCTGAGCTTCCATTAGGTTTCTTCCACCATCAAAATGCTTTTTATAACAACATTTGCTAATATTTAAACAAACTTTTAAATGACTGGAGTACGACCCAAAAACATTTTGGTTCAGATTACCAGAGAAGACTTTTAGACTGCATCACAAAAGAAATAATGAAGTCATCAAAGGCTACGTTTTCACTAAGCTAAAAGCAAAAGTCTCTGCATTGCCATTCAGTGATGCTAAGAGTCACAGCATTGAGAACCAAGCATCCAGAGCCTTCCTAGTAAATCTACTACCTACCCACAGATCATTCAGTGAGAAATCTACTTTGGAGGAACAAGAAGGAAAAAAATCATGGCAGCTGCATCTAAATTAGCAAAGAGAATAGAAAATAATTCCAGCACTGGGATTCACGATGCATGAAACATGGATAATGTAATATATTCCAGCACATTTCTACCAGCCCTCTGTTGCAAAGAAATTTACGATTGGTCAAGTGATAAATAACGGGAAAGAGTTTTTATTCTCTAATTTTGTATCAGCCAGTTGGACTGTGTTTCTCCAATGGCGGCTGTAAATATTATGTTTATTGTTTGTATTATAGCTCCTAGGAGTTTCAGTCATGGACCAAATCCAAACTGTCTGCCAGAAGCCATCTACCAAATGCCAAACTTTTCTTCTGGAGTAAACATCTTTGTACATGTTTAGGGAAGCAACAAACAGCAGAGTCTGTTATCTTACCCTTTGCTAAACAATATGAATGAACAAAATAAACTATGTCTATCATGTGGCAGTGCTTGTTGGCAATTAATCGCTAGTGTTTAGACATGTCATTCACAATTGAAAGGACTGCAGTTGCTTCATGGTGGGGGGGGGAGGGAGTCTTGTGAAGAAAGGATAACGAAGGGAATACGTTTACCCTATGCCACCTTCCCATTCAGGAATTAATTCCTTCTACTGTGCAGTCTAGCTTTTCCCTTATAAAGGTGGATTTGTGTGTTCTAAGCAAGTTTTCAGAAGATGTCTAAGAAGCTGTAGCTTCATATTGCAGCCAACGTTCCTCAAGCGTCAGAGCAGCATTAGAAAGAGATGGGTCCTCAGTGGACCCCCTTTCCACTCCCCTGCATAAGGTCTGCGACTGCATAATACAGTCTTAAAGCTATCAAACTGGCCACTCCCTCCCTCTCGTCAATACTGGCTCTAGATACCCTAAACAGGTGAGTCCATCCGATCACAGATGGATTCTGACCTAAGATGTGCTGAATGTTTGACATCTGCAGACATACATCGGCCCCTTGAAGATTAGTGTGAGCGCTTACAAACTTCCAGAGTAAGCACATCATTCGTATTGTCTGCAAGGTATCTAAAAGATTTAAAATATTAATGGCACAATAGCAACCTTATCAGCTTGCTCATTGACCCTTTCATGTCCTGTTTAGATCATGCTTATGTGCTGACAAAGCCTAATCCTGCAGTATTGACTGTCTGCAGCTCCTGGGGAAGTCAAGGAGTGGAGAGAAATCACCATCTCCCAGGCTGCACTTGGCAACTGGCACCCTCATGGCCAAGCCTGGATTCAGACACAGCAAAAAGCTGGGATGTGGAAAAAGTTCTCAGCATCTATCACTGATTTTCATTGCACAGCTAACAAGAGCTCACACTACAGGCCAATGTTTTGGCTTTTGCACCAGATCGGATCAAATACCGGTCTCCTCAGAATTTCTTCTTGAGTTTTCAGGATCGTTGCACTTGGAACAACTAAACCAAACCCACTTGAGAAAGTCACAACGTGCGGGAACTGAAACCAACAGATTTCATGCAACCTCGCCACTGACACAGGGCACAGATTATGCCCTCTGTAAGGATGGCTAATAAGTCTGTAGTGCCTCATGTTTTCTAACTGACAATGTTTACTAGTTGAGAACTGACTCCTTAATCCAGCTTCAATCAATCATGTGATCAGAGTAAATTGATACTCTCTAAGGTTCAGCACTTGAAACAAAACATTTGGTGACATGAAAGATCAGTATTTCTGAAACCTTCTACATGTAAAAATAGATTTTAAGGCCAAAAGGAAGCATTGTGATCTAGTCTGATCTTCTGTCTAAGACAGGCCACAGAACTTCCAATGAGCAGGTGTTCCACAAAAAACAAAACAAAAAAAACCCAAAAAAACCCAGTCTTGACTTAAAAATTGACAGTGATGGACGATCTATCACACTCCTTAGTAAATTGTTCTAATGGTTAATTACCATCATTGTTAAAAAGTTATATCTATTGCCTCACCCAATAGCGCAAATGCACAATTAGACCAACTAGTTTGTTGTTTCTGACAAATTTTCTTTGGGGAGCCAGGCCTCATCTAAGTGACTTGCCCAGAGTAACACCAGAAGTTTGTGGTAGTGCAGGGAATTGAAGTAGGTTCTCCCAAATATTAGTCTAGTGCACTAACCATTGGACTCTCCCCTTCTCTCTATCAAAAATTTCATAATCATCAAACCTGCCTATCCTCCCTGTCATGTGTTACACTTAGACATCTTCAGAAAACTTGCTTATAACACAAATCCACATTTATAAGTGAAAGAGCTAGAGTGTACAGCAGAAAGAATTCAATTCAATAAACAGATGTGGAGAGGTAATGGTGAGTCTCAGAGAAACTCAGAAGAACTTCCATATTTAAATGCAAGAAAGTTCTCTCTTAGCCAACATGAAATGTCAGCCAAGCATTTATAAATGTGAAGGCAAATATCATTTGAGATGGAGAAAAGGCAGAAATATGGAGATCCTCTTTCAAGAGATAATTTAGGCCAGATGAACTAATCAGAGACATTAGGAGAGACAAATGCAATATTACAGGAGGTTAAACAGAGCTCTCATTCACACCCACCAAGAAGGCACAAAATGAAATCCCTGGCTCATTTATTTCACCATCGTCCTGATCAGCCTCATTGTTACAAATGCTCAGATAAAGTTCTGGATGATAGTATTAGGTGTAACTTCTCAAGTTGGATACTGTAACTGTCCAAGGACCTGAAGGTTTTTAATAGTGAGGAGCGTGAAATTTTTTGGTTAAGCCTGGTCTCTGCTTAGGTGGGCATTCCATTTCCAAGCTAAGCTTTGACCTGAAATGAGGCGCACTTTGGTGGTTTCGACTGTTTAACTCTGTATTTGATCTAAATCTGAAAAACTCAGGGTCAAACCCCAAAAGTGCAAAGCTACATGATCAAAAGGAACAGATTGTATAGCCACCATGTGAACCAAAACCTCTGACTTAAGCACATTTCCAGTTGCCATCCTGTAGTGATCATAGTCTGTTCACTTAAACAAGAACCCTTATATTATTCCTGCAGTTCTCCCTAGTGGGATGGAAGCAGGAAGTTTTAGGAGGCAGTAGATAAAGGCTAGGGTTGGCAATCAAGCAGAGAAAACCTCTGCCTACAGCTCCTGAATAAAATGAGGCTTAGCTAAACCTGAGATGGGATAGGAGTCTGACAAAGAACCCCACAAATGAGTTGGGATGTAGTTTCTCTGTACATGCACGTACCTTGCCTAAATTGATTGCCACTGGGAATATATTCTGCTCAGGGAACTCAGTAAATAGGAGTTATTAGGTGTGAGAGAGAGCGTGCAGTAATTTGGGTCTCCATCCTCACTTAAGTTGTATAGCAACTTAATTGTAGAAGACTATGGGTACATCTAAACCTCAAGTGGGTACATCTAAATCTCAACCTCAATAGTTGCAGGGGTAGGCATACCTGTGCTAGCTTAAATCTTGCTACCACAAGTAAAAATAGTAATGTAGACACAACGGCATGCACATCAGCATGGACTAGCTGCCCAAGGAAATGCCCAGGCTCCCTGGTGGGCTTGTAGTCAGAGAAACTTGCCCATGTTAGGACACCTATGCTACCATTGTTACTCATGCTAGCTAGATTAAAGCTAGCACAGATATCCCTATCCATCTGTGCTACAATCACACCTTTACTTGCAGTGTAGACATACCCTCT
The DNA here is from genome assembly GCA_007922155.1 of Mesoclemmys tuberculata. Classification (NCBI taxonomy): domain Eukaryota; kingdom Metazoa; phylum Chordata; order Testudines; family Chelidae; genus Mesoclemmys; species Mesoclemmys tuberculata. The sequence goes on along the minus strand of ML675622.1, from coordinate 7,361,130 downwards.
ATAGTGTTCATGCAGCCAATGTGGCAAAATCCTGGGTGTTTATTTATTGTTGAATAAGACTCAAAAGACTAATTTTACATAAAATTAACAATCTAGTAACAGAAGTCAGACATGTAGGAATATAGGACCTGCCAGGCCAGTGATCTCTCAAGTCCCATATTCTTAGGCTTGGAAGAATTTGATCTGTATCAGTAAATCTTGATTTCTCCTTACACATCCAAACCAGCAAAAATATCTCCACTGATAATCAAAAATCTTACAAATAGGCAAAGCAAGAGAAATGCAGCTTGAGAACTTACTAGAATTTGATTTAAGGATATATGATTTGTGTATTTTGACAGGTAATGTTAACAATTTATGGTTTAATGGCTATAAAGCTTTCACTGTTTGAACTTCAACGTCTATGGTCATTAAATAATTATTGACTCACCACCACCACCTCATAACTTCCTTCAACTGTGAACAGCGAAAGGGGTCATAAAAAAATGTTAACATACATAATACTGTGTCAAAATTATAAAGAATAATTCAATTCTGCAAAGCTTTATCATCTTTCTCTGAGAGAGGCCATGCTAGATGTTACAGAACAAGGAATGAGAAACTAAAACATCATGGACTAAAAAAGGAAGTTTCTCTTATTCCCTCAGTCAGAAGCTGGTTTATGCCCTGAAATATGAGGATTTCTATCCCTTAACATGACTGTGAACGTTCTTGTTAGATGTAGAAGTGTCCAAGTCATAACTGCCAATTATGTCACGTGATTTGGGAGCATGTTGTAATTCACAAGAGAAAAAACTAACTCAGGAACATTCCCTCCACCCCACAAAACTAAAATCCATTTGAACCAAAACTACCATATACAGAACCAAAATAAGATCATAGCAAAAACCAATTCTAATGAGTACTGGTTTCACATGATTATGTTTATCCTTTCCATAGAGCAGTTATTTTCCATACGAATGTCACTTTCTTTAATAGGAGCTGTTTGCATGACAGTCACATCATTGTAGTGGATCCAAGTTCTCTACGTATTTCGCTTGCCAATGGTCTAAATGGTGGATTTGGTCATGTTGCTTGTTTGGTTAGTTCCTCTGAATAACACAGGAAGAAAAATAATTGAAAGAAGATTTTGTAACCACCTACTGGCTGTTAATTTATTAAAAGAAAACCTGTTTCATTTTCCTATGAAAAATTGCTTCATAAGTTTATTTTACTGTCTCTTCCTTGTTTAAGGGGGTGGGGGAGATGTTTAAGAGGAACAAACCTGTTTTTGGAAGTACATACAAATCAACTAATGTGCTCAGTTAATGCTACCTGTTACTTGGGTGGCAACATCTCACCTGTTTCAACATAGGAAACCCACCAGTCAATTACTTTATGTCTTTTAACATAGTAATAGTCAAACTGTATCAGACCAGTCCACCTCTACAGCAGTATGTTATATATGACAAGAAACTCTTCAGTGGGCAAGTATGGATTAATTACCTCATGGGTTTCTTCCTTACCTCCATCAGTTAGTGGCTAATTTGTGCATTAAGCACCAGAGTTTACATGTCACAGGCATTGCCCTATTTAATGTAACTTTTCCTTCTCTTAAAAGCAACAGTGCTCAACACCACAGTGCTTACATGTTTAAGTGAATTTATTTCTCATGAATCAGAACAAATTTTAGCCATGATGTTTAAGGTCTTCTTTATGCCTGAGGAGAAGGTACAGAATAAACGGCAGTAGAGCAAGCTTCTTTACTAGAGCCTACCGATATGCCAAAGAGAACCCTAGAAAAACCATCACTAGCACAGAGAAGGTAGTCCAGGGCTTGTCTACATGGAGAAATTGTCCAGAATAGCTGTTCTACAATAGCTACCCATGTGGACCCCTTATTCCAGAATAAGAAGTCACTTTGATTTTAGAATAATTTCTCCACTTTGAGTAGAACAATTATTCTGGAATAAATTGTCTAGACAGGAAGTTATTCTGTAATAGATAATTATACTGGAATGGTTCTATCGGAATAGTTATTCCAAAATTGCTATGCCCATCAATTACCCCCATGTACACAAGCCCTCCATTTGACACCAATTGAATTCCTGATCTTGGCTTAGGCTTCCAAAAAGAATTCCAGTGAAGGGTACAGTTTGTGATGTAGGCACTTCCACTAATAATTGGGTTGAGATGCCAACTTACTTTTCACACATCTCCAAAGAGCCATCAGAGTGCCATGATTTTTGTTCTATTATTGCATTCCTGTATTTTTCCTTCTAGAAACTTTCTCCATGTTGGTAAAGTTTAGTGGTTAAAGAAATATTTAATTTGTTCAATGTTTCCTTGGTGATGGATGATATCACAAACACCTGTTCATTTGATTATCTATTCTGTCTGAAATCAGCCTGGATTTCCTTTGCCTTTCTGCCAGTAACTGTCCAAACTTGTGTTGTATTTCTAGGATAAACACCTTTCCTATTTATGACAGAACTGGACTTCCCAATTGTTGCATTCATTGAATAGTCCCTTGTGGAGATATCCTTTAGGCCTCTAAATGGATGCCAGATGTATCTGTTATGGCAAGCAGATTGCACCTGCTGTACTAGGTAACATCACATTCCAGTGATTTCTTTCAGGGGAATCTCTGCAGCAGGGCCATAGCCACAGAGGATGAGAAGAAAAGAGGATGAGAAGACGGGGTGTTGAAGACCCTTTTCGATTCAAAATTTACAAGTGATTTGTCCTTTTTTAGAAAAATGATTGTTTTTAAATAATGAAACAAATATCATGCAAAGTTGTAATGAAATAAAAAGATACACAAAATGGAATCTCTAATGAAATTCGTCTATGAATTGCTGGGGGGCCAGCACCCAGAAATCTGGCTCAGTTAGAATTTGAAAAGCACTTGTATGCTAGCTGGCTTATTATAGGCTCACAGAACTTAAGGCCAGAAAGGACCCTTATAGTCACCTGATCGGTCCTTCTAAACATCACAGGTCACAGAACCTCACCAACCACTCCTGTAATAGGCCCATAACCTTACAGAAGTCTTCAGATCTTGATTTAAAGACTTCAAGATACAGACAACCCACCATTTATTCTAGTTCAAAACCAGCAAGTGACCCATGATGAAAAGGAAGGTGAGAAAACCGCCAAGGTCTCTGCCAATCTGGGGAGAAAATTCCTTCCCAACCCCAAATATGACAATCGGTTAGACCCTGAGCATGTTTGAAAGACCCGCCAGCCAGACACCTGGGAAAGTTCTCTGTAGTAACTCAGAGCCCTTTTGAACCTTTCTTGTGCCTGTGAACGAAAGTGGTGCAGGTGAGGCCCTAAAATGAGAGATGCCTAGGCAGATTTGTCCGAAATTCAAATTTAATTGTTTAATTCTTCCATAAAATCATATTCCCTCACTCATCCTCTGGAAGATTCACACCATCAGACTAAGACCAGAGAGATCCCATAGCAGGTTTGCATAGCTCAAAAAAAAAAAAATCCCAAAAAACCCCACAATCACACACCATTTATTATTTGCTTTAGGTTCGTTCTTAAAGGCCCTACTGTGCTAGACACTGTACAGCCAAAGGAGACAAAAGGTGGGGGGGAAAGAGGCACAGAGTGAAGTGACTTGCACAAGGTTGCATGGCAGAGCAGTGGCAGAACTAGAAACAGAATCCCAGGGCAGTGCCCTCTGCTGAATGACAGCTCTGCCTTTCTAAATGCATCCAAGCTGCCTTTCCAATCACAAAATACAAGGGTACCCAATAGCTCAATGTATGCCACAAAGCTCAAGTAACAGCAAGAAAGGGAGAAGGTCAACAATTAAGTCTTCAATTCACTCTAAGTATTCAGCAAGATACAGATTTCTGTCTCACATCCCCTCCCCATCTCTCCCTTTGTTTCCCCTAGTCAAAGCCCTATTGTGCTCCAAAACAAACTCAGACTAAACCAATCAATTTGAAAAAACAAACAAAACCACAGCAACCTTGTGATAATACTGAAACATACAATTCATCCATCACTTCCCTAGGAGCTCAGCCACGTAGCAACATGGACGATCAGCGGAGCAGTTGCCAAGAGCTGTCAGAATGATCTCCCATTGCTTTTAGCCACTGACAGATCTGACAGGTACAACTTCTTGTCGCTCTTTTCATTACTGCAGAGTAGAGATGGGCTGGAATGCAACATCTGCACCCGGCCTGGCACCCTCTGAAAAACCTCTCCCCCAGCTGTAGGCATGTTGGGGAAAATAGGGGTAGACAGCAGTGTGGGTCAAAGCAGTCACCCTTCCCCGAAATATTGGTCTCAAAATGGTCACTATACAGTGATCACTCTTGTAAAGAATGGATGGTTTCACCTTGGTAACTAAATAAGGTTGCATTAATATCTGTAACACTGGAGGGAAGGCCTTAGGAATGCCAAACACATGGGGGAAAGCTTATTGTGTAACCTAAATCATTAATCTGCAATGGCAACTGTTTAAGGGAGCCGTAACATGAGAACGTCAAAGTTTTACTACAGACAGCCCCGGGTGGTCCTTTACATGCTAATTTCCAACTTCCATGCTACTGTCATATGATTCATGAGATCACTAATTATGAGACAGTTTCGTTTTGATACTCAAAGCCCCCGACCCTCCTGCAGGCTTCTACCTGTGTTTCGAGTGAAGTCACACTACTTTGCCCTTCCGACAAGAACTCCCCTGAATAGCTCATGTTGTGTGCTGCTAGATCCCAGGGAAGAGACATACTTGAAACAAGTAGCAAATACATGCACTCAGGATCTGCATTAGGACACAGACCAAACCATTGCACATGGGATTGAAGTAGATGGAGAGACAGATTTTAATGGATAAATAAACCAGCAAATCATGACTCACACTACATTTAATATCATAAGTATTTCAAAGGCAGCTGACACCTTAGAATCTGGGCCTAGGTTCTATTATGTTCATATCAATGATTTTCCAGACCTGTTGGGAAAGAAATCAAACCCTCCTCCCAACTCCTCAGATTAAAAGCCACCAACGATAAAGCCGGGGGGTTTCTTAGAAGACTAGCAGGTCTCAGGACCCTTCTGTAGCTCAGCTATTTATTAGAAGGGCTGCTGAAAGGTCAGTTTTCTTATGCACCCTCAAGGGTACAAGATTTGGGCTTAGGTTGGTAATAGGCTGCAGCGAGGACCACATCTGAAACCCCCTGCTGAAAATGTCCTGGCCCAGCCCCTGCAAGTTGGTGTCTGGGATCGCTACTGAGTGATGGGGAGAGAGAGGTGGTTTCTGGTGTAAACAGGCCCTGTTTGTTTAACAGGGCTTTAAAGACAAGACCAGGATCTCAAAGAGTCGATTGGTCTGATGTGTTTTCACCCCTCTGCTCATCTTATTACATGTTGCAACATAAATATCAAATTAAACTAAAGTTCAGCTTTCTATAGTGATAAACAGTGGGAATCAGCTACCTGCTTCTTAGTGATAGGACTCATGGCACACTTGGGCTCCGTTAGGCTTGCAGGAAATGCCCACCTAGTCCCGCAGCATCCATTGCTTAGCTTGACTGATCCGACATTGACATTTCTTGTAGTTATTGCAAAGGCCTGAAGTGAATGTCTTTCTTTCAGGGGAATTTCATTCTGGATGTTCTGCTGGCACAAAAAACAGACTGTTACAGTGCTGAGGCATAGACCCTTGGCTGTCAGAGAGCGCTGACTTGCTCTGTGCTACTGTGGGATTCAAATCCAAGGTACATTTTCCAGGATAAGACAAATATCCCTCCCTACTCATCTACAAAGGAATCACACTCAGATGGCGGAAATGCAAGAAACTCACTCTTACTTCCCAAACAAATATTAAGTAGGGTTTAGGAGGAATCCTTCATAATTATTAGGGGAAAGATGCATTAAGTTGTTTATTTTGGAAGCAACTTTTATTCTTTCTAAGAATATCAGCAATGTATTATAGGACTCCTGTCAAGTTAAGTCTTCTGATCCAGCAAAGTTTTCCCCAGTCGCCCTTTATTTGGCAAAATTTGAAAAGGTGCTTATTGGGAAATCTTGTATATTCCGTGCAAAGAATTACATAGAGGTGTCCAGATCTTCAAAAAGGTACATGGGGTCCCAACTACCATTGATTTCAATGGAAATTAGGGGCTTAAACTAACTTTGAGGATTCAGAGGCACTATGAAACCATATAAGCATCCCGTAGACAGAGTAAGAACAATGTATTGTTTGTTAGAATGGCTTGTGTTCTACGTTGACAAATCAAAAGCACTTATTTGGACTTCCTCAATAGCCTGCACTGCTTGCTTCTTATAAAAAGGAGACGATTCCAGGGTGAGAGAGATCAAACAATCAGTCTAACCAGCTGGCAGACAGCTCCAGCCAGTAGCTTTACATTCAACAGACAAGTGTATTAAGTAAGCAGGTGCAAACTCAGTAAACAACATTCACCTTTTGATCCCAGCCATTTCCAGCTAACTGAAATACACTAGGTACCTTTTGAGTCAATGAAAGGGACGCTGACTTAAGAATCACATTAGCATTGGAAATGGGCTCCCCCTGTATTCTTATAAACAATCCCTATCATTACTAGAAAAGAGGAGAGAAATCATATTATGCACTGTAGAGTGGGTGGCCGTCCCTCCCTGTCAGTTTTGGAGGGAGGCCCCACCTGCTCCCTACCGTGCTCCAGCAGAGGTTGACACAGCCCAGGGAAGGGAAACAGCCTCTGGGCTCAGGTGGGGCAGCCCAAAGGCAATAGCCCGAAACCCCAGTGGGGCAGCAGACCATTCAGAGGCCCTGATGGGGTGGTCAGAGGGGGATGCAGGCGCACTCGACTCCACTGCATCCCAGCCCACGTCCCTAGCTGTGGCCGAGGGGCATGCCACAGAGTCAGCGGGGTTCAAAACGCAACACGTTGACTCACCATCCGGTCCCCCAGTCTCCAGACTGAGTGACCCCTCCTCTGGGCTACTTCCTGGCCCCTTTCCTTTGGGTACCTGGTGTGCCACCCTCCAGTCATCCTCCTTGGGGTAGTCGCCAGGGCCAGGTTGCAGAACCCCTCGATATCATCGGGGGGGGGCAGGGAAGGGAGCAGTAGGTCGGGCAGCTCGTCAGGGGACGGTTTCTCCAGGTCCAGCCCTGTCAGGGCCCGCGCCTCATCATCGGCCTGTGGCAACTCCAAGGGCAACTTCTCCAAATCTGGCCCTGGTATGGCCACCTCCTCTTCCTCGCCCGTATCTGGCAGCAGCTCCTCCAGGTCCTGGCCCCTCTGAATCACCGGGTCCGGTGGGGTGTTCGGCCCCAGGCTGCCTGCTGCTCTTTTGCCAGTGCCTGGGTGCAGGCCCTGGTCTGCCTCCTCAGGTACCAGGTCACAGGCAGCACTGGAGAGCAAGAAAGGCCATCCTTTCCGTCCCGGTGCTGACTGAACTCCTGGGCCTCTCTTTTATACTTCCTGTCCCGCCCCCTTCCTTCCATGCAGGCTGACAGGCAGTCTCTGGCTCCACCCCCCACAGGCCTTGCCTGTTCCTCCCTGTCAGTTTTGGAGGGGGTTACACCCACTCACTACACACCCACACCTTTTGCACTTTGCTCATTTTGGTGCATTTCACAGCACTATGTGTGTAGTTTGTTTCACTGTGTTATATTGGTGGTCGTTTTAACCATCTCATGCTCTGTTCTCCAGGGAATTTACCTCCATACTCTTTCCCCAGTCTGTGAGAGGGTGTTCACCTGAAACAGCAGCACCAAAGCTGAAAATGAAAGCAAAATTGAAACAGCAATAGGTAGGTTTATGAATGGAAAAAGGGAAGGGAGAGGAGTTATGGGTGGAAATATATTTGCTTCAGAAACTTCCCAAAAACCCTCTAATTTTTTTAAATTATAAATCAATCAAAATCCAGGCCACTCCATCAGAAAATGGAGATTTTTGGGGGGATTTTTAATATTCCAGGTAACTGTAAATTTGACCCAAGTTTAGAGCTCATTTAAGCTTTTTGTTGCTGAATGAACTCAGTACAAAAGATTCAGCTAATGCCATTATTTTTTAAGTGCTACAGAAAATCAGAGTTTTATTTAAAATGTGCATATGTGGAGGGAGACTTCAGATGAGCAGTTGGAAAATATTAGCCTAAGGCTACCTCTGAACCCACACCTTCAGTTTTGATTCCCCCCCATTTAATTTAACAAACCCTTTCAGGTGCAAGCAACTTTTGTGCTTCAGATCAGGTGTTTACAGTTCTGTGTTCTATTATTTCCACATGCAAGTGATTGTGGGGCCAAAACAGTGGATGTAAATATTGCAAGTGCAAGTTTAGAGACAAGGCCTTATCCCAAATATGCTATGAAGAGATGTAGATGTTTATATTCAATTTTCTGCCAGTATCCCAATACGCCACTTATATCCTAAGGGCAGGGCAGATGAACTATATACTGTACCATGTCTTAGAAGATAGAATTGATATGGAGAGAGAAGCCTCTCCAGTCTCCTACCCACTTTGCTGGGGGATAAAAGTAATTTCAGTTTTACTGGAGGAAGATAATTGAGACTATGACAAAATGTGACATCCACCAAAAAGTCAGTGTGTAAAAAACTGCAACTGAGAATAAGTTACTAGTTTATAAGAGAATAAATAACTGTGCTGTTCACAGGTTCACTGATTTAACACAAGAGTTTTTTCTGAGAATATTGTCAGGGTTTGAGGCAACTGCCCCTATGTTCCCCCTCCATGGTCCAATCTAGGCTCCCAGCCCCTCAGCCATTACCTCTTGGCAGAGACATGTTTCTCTTCCTGGCCAGGGTTTTTCCAGGCTGCACTGTGAAATGCCCAGCGAACCAGACCACCTAAAAGGCCAGCATACGTGCTTTGCGGTCTTTCCAGAGATTATGAATGGTGCAATTGCAAGTGACCGCAAAGCTCTTTATAAGCAAGTACATTTATTTCCAAGGTGAAAGTATTACAGAGAAAAACATTAAAACAATCAAAACCTACACAGGTTAAAAAGCTGACCAGTAGTCACCCCAACTCTAAAACTACTAACGCTGCAGGTTAATCCTTCAAAACCCACAACTGGGTTTTCCCTGTGTTTGCAAATTCATAAATGTCTGAGTCAAAAGCAGACCAACCAGGAATATTTCAGTCTTTCCTTTACACAGCTTGGATCTTGGCCTCATGGAACCCGTGAGATCAGCTGACAATGGCCTACGCCTTGGGGTTTAACTTCAAAAGGCTGTGGGTTTTTTGTTAGGGTTTTATTTGCATAACCAGAGATGGAGAGTTTGCATTCACCTCCCCCATCCTCATTATTCTCCAAGAAAACCACTTGATTTTTGTTCCAAAAATCCGTTCTTGCCTGGCATATTGTTCAATACAGTCCTTTGACTCCCAGGTCTGACATCCATCACATTTCTCTTCTCAAGCGGCTACATACAATCCCAGCCCACACTAACAGATAAAGAATTCATTTAATACAACAGACCCCGCAGATACTGTAACTTAATTCAATAAGGTCTCCCAAGGATACTGTATGAAATTGCACAAGCATCCTGGCAAGCAGGTTTGGTGGACAGGGCTCTGTTAAAAGTTATCTGATTCTAGCTAGTTTAGAAAAGATACTGGCTTCTTCCCCTGCTTGTGCATTGAATTACTTTTCTTCATAACCCCACTGGTGGATTTTCTAACTTGTCTTTAGGCTTCTGTGTATCACTCCAAACAGATACACAGAGGGGAGAGGGAGAGAAAAGAATAGCAGGAAATAAAGAAAGTTGGCATTTAATCTCTCTTTTTCATTATGTGTGGGTTTGAGGGTTTTTATGGCCTTACAGGAGCTCCTAGATTGGGGGCCTTGCTGTGGAAGGTCCTGTACAAACATATAGTGAGACATAGTCCCTGCCCTAAGAGCTTACAACCTACCTAGACAAATGGCTGTTGGAAACACATGAAGTGATTTACCAGGGGTCACTCAGCTGTTGACCCAGGAACATAATCCAGGTATCCTGCCCCTCAGGCCAATGCTCTATCCACTAGTTGACACTGCCTCATAGTATGCCAATTCATATTTGCACATGCTCAGTGTCTGCTTTTTCTTTCAATTCCCTTGCTGTATCATAAGAATCTTCATTTTCTGTGTGTCAGAGTACTTTAATTAAAGAAAATTTTTTAAAAAGTCATTTACCATGAACTTTTTTTTTAAAATAACAGCCAACAGATAAAATAATATGCTTCGGTATCATATCAGCCTAATGTCCAGGGTACAATAAGCAAATCAGACTCGATCTGCTATAATAAATATCTTACTTTACTGCTGCCCAAAGGCTTTTAGGTGCTTAATATAGACCAGATGTTGAGGCCTTTCCTCTTAACTGTAAGAGCCAATTCCTCCTCCCTGTGCATGTGCTTTCAGAGCCTTGGTCTATTGCACCCGAGAATGCCAGACTTCTTTATCAACAGTTTTTCACAAAGTTGCCATATAACTAACTGGAATTCCCCCAAACTTTTCAAAACATTCTTCATGTTGACAATAGTGACTCTTCCTATTAGCTGTGATAGTCTATGCTTCACTTTAAGCATGTGGATTGTCCAGTGATGATATCCCAAATTTTCAATAACCAGTTCTATAATGGCAGGTCATATTTAAGAACCTATTCTGAACTTCGGACTTCTCTCCACCTGAAATTGACTCTGCCTTGTCAATTTCTTCAGCTGGGGCATACTCTCCGCCGTGAAATTGACAAGGCAAAGTCAATTTCGGCGGCGGAGAGGGAGACTTGGCATCGCAGCCGAGAATCTCCGCTGTGAAACTCGCTCTGCGCTGCCAAATTCGAAACCCCTCCAGCGCCCCGCAGAGCGCAACGGGAGGACGCTAACAACCGGTTCGCTGCCTTTTTTTTATTTTAAGAACCGGTTCGCGCGAAACCCGCCAGCGCCCCGCAAAGCACGACAGGGGAGGACGCTAACAACCGGTTCGCTAAATTTTTTTAATTTTAAGAACCGGTTCGCGCGAACCGGTGCGAACCGGTTGGATATCATCACTGGGATTGTCCCATTGACTAAGGTACTTTGCTGCATTGGGGCGACAGTTTCCTATAAATCTAACTTCTTTTAGAAAGCGTCCAGAATATTGTATGAGAAAGCTTGTACAGCAGGCTACCACCATAGCTCACCCAACTACTTGACACATTGAATGCTTCTTACATTAGACAAGAGAATGAATAGAAAACTTGTCAGTGAAAGACCATGCAGGCAGCTGAACAGAAAATAAGGTGTTTATAGGGAGATTAGGTTAAATTTAGAGAAACAAGTAAATAGACTAGCAATCAACTGGCAAAGCCAGCAAGGTGGGCAAACAAAAGCCAGCCAGCCCTGGCCAAGTTTCCAACAAGCTATCCATCCAAAAATAAAAATCTCTCCAGTGAGTTCTCACTGAAGGTTATTTGGGCAGCCTAATTCTCAGCAAGAATAGTAATAATTTCAGGCAAGAAATGGAAGTGGTGTCACATTCATTTCCTATCAGAGCTGGGGGGGGGGCTGATCTGCCTGCCAAACGCAAAGAAAATGCACTGTTAACAAGAGGAAGATATGGCTGCTGGCAGCGTGCTGATGGCGCTGAAGCCATCGTAGACTCAGTGAAAGATGCATCTGCCTGTCACATGTTCAAGTTTTTCCTTTGGAGAAATGAAAGCTTTGGGACATCTTTATCTAAATGGCTACGAGGGGCAAAGATTAGCCACCTGGCATCAGGCGACTGTCCTACGTGTGAAAGTAGTGCGCGTTTTGGCAGGCGTACAGCGTGTAAGAAATGGACTGGAGCTTGTAAAATCTTAGCCATTTTCTCTCTTAAATGAGATGTGCCTGATCTTTTTAATGCGCTGAGATTTTTATTTTTTATAATGAGGCCTGAAAATTAGATTGAGCTGATGGTCCTATCAGGACAGGGAAGCACACATGGCGCAAAGGCCCATCTTTTCAAGAGGTATTTGGGTGCTTAACTCCTACTGATTTCAATGGGAGCTAGGCCCTTGAGGATCCAGGCTAAAATGTCAGCAAGTAGCTGTAACCTCTGATCTCTTAATGGCAGTGATGCAGCTTCACTCACCATGCTGGTGCTTCGCGATGGCGGTTTAGGGTTAGCTCCTCAGGTCAGTGTGCTCTCTCCTGCTGGTGCCTTGCCCGCCGTCACTTCCGCCCCGGATCATGTCACTCCAAGAACAGCTGCGTCCTCTTCATGACACAGCCCTCTGGCCGTGTCACCATCTGTGCTCCCCACTTCCACGGGTGAGTGCTGCAGTCCAACCATCCTGTCTCTTCCCCAGTGGCTGCTGCATCCAATTGTCCAGCCAGTTTCTCATGGCCCCAGCACCGTCTTTGCCCTTATCTCAGGGCCTCTGCCTTCAAATCTCAACAGTCAACCAGGAGCACACTCTCTCTGGCCCCCCCCGTCTCTGCTAGCAGCACTGCTCTGTCCAGGGTGAGCAGTCCTTCTGCCATCCAGTCCTCCCTTCTTGAGCTCCAGGAAGTAACTGACTGTACTCTGCCCTGCAGCTCTTCTTATATGGGCCTGTCAGGCCCTGATTGGCTGCTCCTCCCAACCCCTCTCTAATTGGCTGCCTCCTGTACAGCTTCCCTAAGGTGCTATTAACCCCTTTGTGGCCAGTGTGGGGCCAACACTCCATCACAATGATATTGCTGCACTGCCAATATTTTAACAAACTGCCCATGAAATTCCCTTCCCTTTCCTCTGGTTCAAACCCTGGGGATGCATGTTCCAAAAAAGGGGCTTGGGGATAAGAGGAATGCGCTCATTTCAATTTAGCAAATTTTCAGAGTCAAACATTCATTGAGCTCTGGACTGTTTTAAAATCAGGAGAGTGTCTTTTTAGCCATGCTTATTTTGTATTCATTTCTCATTCATATAAGGTGCCCAGGTTCTGACGTGGTGGACTGCAATTATTAATTAGTCAGTAAATAAACAAGCATGTCTATGTGCACGAAAGAGCAATATGTCAGCTTAATTGTTATTTTTGATTTACATATGATTCCACTGCTCTCTTTGGAAGCAGATAATGCAAATGAATCCTAAAATAGGGAGCATATTTTAATTTTGCCTATGTTTCTACAGACTAGAGAATTATTTGGCTTTTTATTCTGTTCCAGAGATTTTGGTCATGCAGAAAAAATGAGCAGTAAAACTCATTAATAAAATATTGACCACCTGTAAGGCCTGTAGGGTTTTGTTTTGTTATTAATATAGACACAAGTAAGCTGCAGCTATTTGCTGAAAATTGCTTTTACTGTAATGGATTTTTGTATGCCTTCTATTTATAAGATCCAACAAATTAAACTCCTGAAGTGTAATATATTTACAGTATAGTATTTAATCTCCTCACTAAGTAAAAAAAATGTGTATTCTAAGCTAATGAAAAAAACTGCTGCTTTAATTTTCTCATCTCAGTCTTGTTGCAGTGGGAATCTGAATAAGTCTTGGAATACTATCTTAAATCAAAAGCTGTCGCTTTAATGTCATCACAAGTAAGGAAACATTAATAAGTTCTTATTTTGCATGCTGTATAGACAAAGACAAACAAGAAGCTAATAAAAAATTGTCTGTTAGCATGGTCAATCCAAGATTTGAACAGTTTTCATTCTTCAATGAAGCAAAATCCTTCTGAATTCCCAATTTTTTCATGAATTGACAACAGATAATGAAACAAAAGTAAGACCAACAGCAGGGGGGAAATATCACAAGCTTGTTAATATTTTATGCTAATATATTAAAATTGATTAAAACAGATTTTTTTTAAACACTGTTGTTACATATGCATAGAATATTTTAGCAAGGATTATTTTATAGAATCAGTTAATTACCTTGCCTAATTAATATGGAGTATTCATTCCAGTTAAATTAATTTACAGATTAAAAAATAAAAGAACAGGTAGGATTACATTATCCTGGACACCTTTTACAATAAATTGTCTTGTGAGTTTAGTCCTGTTAACAATGCTTTGTTTAGTTCAAACACAGTTGGTAGGAATGCCTTGCATTTTCAGGATGGCCTGTTATGAAACAAGTATGTTGCAAAAAATGTCAACTACCATAAAATTCCTGGAACAGAATTGTAATCAAGACCATTGTCTGGTGCAAAGCTTTTCTCACTTAAGTACAAGATGGTCAAGTTCCATTTAATAACTACATTTGAGAGATAAAAATACCTTTTGGGAACATGGTGACCTTGACAACCCTTTGTCACTAATCAATTACCATTCCCCATGCTCGATATTTCTTAGGTGTCAGCATGAACTTGTACTTTACATCACTGCCTATTTTAACCCTTCTAGTTTGTTTGGCTTATGTGCAGGCAGTTATGCAACTAATAAATGACCTCTAGAGTCAAAATATCTTATTTCTGGTTAGTATCTCACAGAAAGGATGCTAAAAGTGGCTTCCAACTATTTGTATAAGACACAATGCCTATTGTCTTAATAGCTAGGCTCTTTGATCTGCCCTCACTAAGCATTTTACTTTAATTTTTAGTTGACAAAGCTAGCAAAATTTTTTGCAGTTTGACAGCCTTCTATATAACATACAGACAACTACTATGTTTATAGAGATTGCATCGTATCATTGAAATATAACCTATCATTAGGCCCAGTATCATTTGTATCTGACTAGCATAAATCAAAAAGAACAAACTTTACTTTTTAAGATAAGCTATTGTTTCAGCACAGAGCATTATCACAGAAGACTCGTTTGTAGGAAAAGTAGAAACATATCATCCAGCGCACCCAGATATACCTATAAAGCTGTCCTATAAAGCTGACAATAAACGTCAATACAGTACAGTGTACAGTCTGTACTCTGGCAGGCTCCCATAATACAGAGTGAAGTGACTTACTGATGGAAACACGTTAGTGCTAATAAATATGAACAGCGGGGCTGAGAAGGAGGTAGTGACAGTGCTTTTTTCATCACTCTTGACAGGATTTTTAAGGAGTTGGTGCTAATTTTACAGCTGATGTTAAATGTTTGTAAATGATAGAACTTAGCGTGCAGGGTTGTTGCATACTCACCTCACCCACTTGAAGTGACTTGTATGACTAAGGAGAACAAAATACAGTCCTGCTGTTGAAACGTCCCCATTTCCAAGTTCTTCAAATGGCAAAATACAGCGTTTCAGCCCTCCAGTGTCTCTTCAAAACATGACACTACTGGCAGGTGTCATTCCAATCACAGCTCCTGCAACGAAAGAATAGCCATGCATTGGAAAATGAAGCAAAAATACTGCAGGGTCAATATTCATAGTTCTATGGGTCCTCTTCTTCACATGATCCAGACACAGAGTTCCCCCTGAAATGAGTGGGACTTGCAGCACAGAGTATGTCTACACCGCAGCTGGGAGAAAGACCTCCTCCCACGCCCCCAGAGTGTGTAGACAAATGCACACTAGAAGGTCTTGAGCTAGCACATTAAAAATAGCACGGCTGCCCACCCAAGCTGGGAGGCTGTTCCAGCGCCCATCCCTAGAGAATTAAATTCACCCCCGTTTCCACAAGGCCTATGTGGCACGTAAGTCCCAGTTAGGCATTGATCGGACAGCTTAAGTGGCATAGAGAATTCGTGGGGGCCTACTACGTGGGAGGGATATTTCATCCTAAATGAGGGTAGTGTACATATTTATATCATGGGTGGCTTGTTAGGCCAGGCAAGCGAGACACAGCCTCACCGAGAGTTCCCCAAAAGCCATGAAGTACCTTTGGCATATTCTATTTTTATTTGATTGATCAAGATTTGATTGGATTTAAATGCCACAACTCCGGGAGCAAAATGCAGCACCAAAGAATGTTCAGAGAATGTAGTGCTGCATGAGGCACAAATCTTGGCGTAGCTAATAGTGCCTCAAAAGCTGCCTTTTCACAAGGACAATTTATAATGGAGTTGCTGTAGTAACCACTAGCAAGTGAGATCATATCAGGATTGTAAAAGTTAATTCTGGGCCACAGGGTATTTGCAGGGAGCTGGGTGGCGGCCTGCACCCTGTGCCTCTCTTCCCTACAGGGTAGGCCCCATGTGTGTCCACAAGAAGCCACCACCACATCCTGAGATCACTGCATGATCCTCCCCCTGTCCCGGCTCAGGTGGTAATAGCAGCAGCACCCCACATTTGCCTGCTGTTTCTTCACTATAAAAAAGGTAAGCTTTTTAATAGCTATTGAGTTATGCACTGGGCCACTGTGGAAATAACTTGTGATTTGCACCTTGCCTGTCAAAAGAGGTACAAGCCACCACTGAAATATATATCAAAACCAAATGAGCTAGTCCAGAATGAACTTTCCTCAGTTCGAGTCTGTTGTATGTCATGTGGAACCAGCTAATAATCTGAACCCTTAATTCAAATTTTCACCCGGGCCCAGCATTTTAGTACCATCTGACTACATAACCCAGTACAACTAGCTGATGTAGGCATCATAGCGCCTTGCATCTTGTTGCTACTGATATTCAGTTGGGGAAAGTGGCGTTGGGATGCTTTATTTAATCAGATAGCGAATGGGAATGGCAAATGAAAAAAAAAATCAAATGATATTTTCAGCAACAACACATTATTGGGAATTTGTCTCCATCACAACGCTGAGTTTACTGATATATATTTATATAGAGCCAAAACCACCTTGAAGCACCTTAGTATCTTTCATAAATGATTTTCCACACAAATGCACAGGGGAATAATTTTCCACTCTACCGTATTGGTTAGTTAGCCATAATCATTGTGAACCTATACTAGAAAGG
The DNA here is from genome assembly GCA_007922155.1 of Mesoclemmys tuberculata. Lineage (NCBI taxonomy): Eukaryota > Metazoa > Chordata > Testudines > Chelidae > Mesoclemmys > Mesoclemmys tuberculata. The sequence goes on along the minus strand of ML675622.1, from coordinate 7,344,374 downwards.
CACGTTTCACAAATGACTATGTTTGGAGAAGAGGGCTGGAATGGAGATAGGAACTGCACATTTACTACCAATACAAATAATGCATCAGGTATTTGCATGTTTATTAATAAAAATTTGAAATGAAAATATGAAACAAACTTATCACCATGGTGAATATATTCATATGGAAAACAACACCAAGTGAAAGTTATTAAACTGTAAATGGCATTTAATACAATCCAGAAACATTTATGGAAAGAACTTTACAAAGAGAAAACATGAACTGAGATTGTGTTTTTCTAATAACACTAGGAAAACCGAGAAGCACTTTAAAAAAAATCAGTGATAGCTTGTACAGCAAGCAATGAATGTATCTCTATTGCCAAACAAAAATAAATCAGTCAGTGAAGACCACCTTTCTGCCAGCTCAGTGGTAAATGATGCCTAAAAATGCTTGTTCATGAAAGGATTTTTAGAAAGCACGGGTACCATAATATATAATAGCACAAGCATCCCGGGGGCCCTGATCGAGGAAAGCATACCTGTTCAGGAAGGACACTTAAATGCGTGCTCATGTCCTTTAGGTAAATCTACAGTCGAGCTGTGGGTGTAATTTACAGCATGAATAGATCTGTGCACAGACGTGGCCCTAGGCCTAAGGAGATTAAGCAATTGCTTAGATCTCCAAGCAGCTCAAAGGGGCACCGATTTAGTACTATCTCCAAAGTACCATTCATCTTATTTAACTTCAGTATTTTTTTTTTTTTTGGTTTATAGGAAAAATGTAAGTAGAGCTTTTAGGGCATGGCTATGGAACAAGGAGGTCGAGGGGAATATGGGAGGAAATATTCTTGCATGGATGTAATACTCTGCTGGGGATACTCAGAGCTGAGAGCCACCGGGTTACCTCCCTGACTCAGCAAGAGGGAACTTTGCTAGAGATAAGATTGTGGGTCGACTCCCTGCCTCACTAGTCTGTCTTCCTCACCAACAAACTACTCAAGGATCCCCCAGCCCAAACCTCAGCTAGTGGTGATGACCAGTGAACTCCAGCCCCCAAGCTCCTTAGAGATGTCTCTCTACAATGCACAGCCCCTACCACTGTACATTCACAGCAGGTATTACGTTTGCTGTCAGTACATTACAATTAATTTAACTGGGGTAAATACACCCCTCCATTGCAGCACAGCACTGAATTGGTTTATAGTAAATGTGAAACACGTTTATTAAACAAAAGTCATAGGTTTAAAGTAGATGGACTAAAGGTAGAAAGGGTTACAAACAAATAGTTAAAATACACTTATATATATATGTGTATATATATATATATATATATATTTCACAACAAGAGTATTGACTAGAGTAAAATGATAGCTCAGAAGGCATTTTTGTACAAATGTTCTTGCAGCACTGTGTAGGGTGTGAATACACAGGTGCCTAGGAACACAGAGGTGGTACTAGCCCATTGGGTGCCCCACTGCGTGTACACCCAGGCCCCTGAGGATTCACTCAGGCAGCCAGCCCACCCCACTGCTTTTAGACACACAACTATTTTTACCATGCTAGTTTAAACTAGCATGCGTATATCTACCTAGCTGGAAAGTACAATTAAGAGATACCCTTTTTCTGAATCTAGAAATGGAACCACTGATACACATATTAGAACAAGAGAGATTCATGGCGTGGTAGCCAGTTGCACCTGCCTAATACTATGAAAGGAAATATATTATCATGTGTTTAGAAAAGTGGAGATATTGGCATGTGTGACTAACTTACTATAGTTTAAGGCTGAATCCAAAGCCCAATGAAGTCAGAAGAAAGACTCCTATTAACGCCTAGCTTCAGGCTCTTAAACAGTGCACTGATTCGCCAAGTAGACGGAAAAGAATAGAAAATGAAGAAGATGCTTCTCCCATTTTGTTCTTTACTCCAGTCGAAAGGCTGAGATTTTCAACACTATCTAGAGATGTGGGATGAATGTGAGGGAGCTCAGTAATGAATATTTATCTGTATTGCAAATTGCGGTATATAATATTTGGCTTCTGAGTTGGTGTTTTAGATTGTCAGAGGGCAGCAGACCATTTCAGCACTCTCCCACTGGTAGATCTTTGGTCTTGTGACTATTAGCCATGACGGCTGTACGTATGTATATTTGTAATAATGGAGCAACCATTTACACAGGCATTCTCCTAGATGGCCTGGCTGGCTTACTTCTGAGGCAGAAGTAAGACTTCACACCTTGTCCCTGTAATGAAGACCATTTAGAAATATGGTAGTTGGACTCTGATCTATGCAGGAAGAGTAGGGGCTTTCAGAAAATCCAGCTTCCCTGAAAAATGTGGGAGCCGGGAAAGAGACTGGTGGGGAACATGCTCTGGGGGAAAGATTATGACCAGGATGGGTCCCAAGAGCTCCTCAGCAACCTAAAAGAATGTAGGTTAGGTCTGTTCTGCTCTTGTGACTAAGAAGAACGTTCATCTATCTTAACTTGTAATGAGAAATAAGATTAGACTAGACTAAATATGCAACTCTTCTCGCTAATGAAAAAAATATTTAAGTACTGCAGTATAATTGCATTTCCGCCTTGCAAATTCTTTCAGTTGGGCTAGAATTTGCACTGCCTTACACCCCTTTCAACCTTTTTGACTTAACTGAGAATGCAAAGGTTGTAAATCAGCACTGAACTTGGTCCAGTGTCTGTTTCTTAAATGTAAGTGGTTATATTTTACAAGGGAATTATCTTAAAAAAAAAAATTCAGTTTAGTTAACTCTCCTTTAAATATTCCCAGCCTAAATTTGTTTTGCTTTCAAAACTATAAATGTAGTTACAACATAATGAAATGCAGCTTTAGTATCCCATTTTTAAAATGCGATATATATTTGAATGGTACAGGTATTTCATAGCAAGATGTAGGAAGAAACAGATCACACATTATGCCTGTACATACCCAGATAAATTAAGTCATTAGCTTTGCTTAAAGTAGCTAATAGTTCAGTCTTGCTCACCGATCCATGAAGCTTACAGAAACACACTTTCAGATGAATATTCTAATGTCTGAAATTAAAACATACAATATCTCTTTATGGGCCTGATCCTACTCCCATTGAAGACAATAGAAGGTTCTCACTAGAACTCCCTGAATGCAGTTTGGTATTTTGTCTTTTAAGCACATTACACTTGTGTTGTACTGTATATAACACAAATCCAAAAGCCTGACATGTCTAAATGATAAACTGCCATCTCCTATCTAGAAGTGCTCCCATTTTAAGTATTCAACAGATCAACTGTCTCTCCTTTGTGTTTTGTAGAACAATGACAACCACTGCAAACGAAGGCAAGACACAACTGTCTCCTCAATATTTATCTATAGTACTATGAACCCTTCTATATGCTGGTACTACTGGGAACATAATGGTGGATTCTGTTCCTGATGTGTAATTTGAGCGCGTTAAGTTCATCTCTATATCATGAACAAATTTGGTTCTTGTTGACCTATTGCTGCTTTCAGGAGACCACAGTTACTTGTTTTCAGATACAGAATTTACTCTTTGTGATGTTCTACCAACCACTTGATTGGTGAAAATCATCCTATAGCAGGAACCAGAGTCAACAATTTTATTAAATAATTGCATGATTTTTAAGACCAAATAACAATTTCTCTGTCAACAATTAACAAACTACACCATAATAAACTACTTGGCATTGTTCAGACAATAATGTTTACAATACAAATATTTTCTTTCTCCTGTGATCTTCAAAGATATACGTTAAATAGAAATTACATCACAGTAGTATCCCAGATGTCCTAGTCAAGATCAGACCCCTATTGGGAAAGATATTGGGACAAAGAAGTATCAAGTCACAATCCCTGCATTAAAGAGTTTACAGTTTAGGGTGTTCTAAAATATAGCATGTGTCACCTCAGTTCTTCAGTTATCTAAAGAGAAATGGAGTGAAAACTGCAGCATCTCTCAGTCCAGAACCAAATGCTTCTACCTTGTCCACCAAAGTAACTGGGTCTGTATGTGCTTTCTGCAGCAGTCCTATTAATGTCTGACTTATTGTGTCTAACTCTTTCTTATCTGATAAGAAATCTACCCTATAGCCAAAGTGTTATAAGTATGAGACCCAGCTGTGTTGTCTTACATCTGCCTTCAGGATTCTGGCTGTCCCTAATAAGCATATCCACCAGCTCATACATGTAACCTTTCCCCCAGTGGCCTCTGATTAGCTAGTTTGAGGTCAGAGGGGGTCTGAGACATGCAGAATTTTATTTTCTTTAATGGTGGCTTCTATGCTGTCTTTAAGAAGATATTGAGCTGGTCTAATTATTCACTATGAACAGCTTATCCAGAAATCTTTCATGAACTGCTCCTGATCACTACAGATGCATTTGTTACTTGCACCTACTCATCAGGAGTTTTAAAAGAACAATTTGAGACTATGGATTGTCCATGAAAGGGCTGCAATTAGTCACTATTCAGTACTAGCTACTTGGGTGGAGTGATTTAGCACCCAAGTTACGTGATACTCTTTCTGTCATCTGATTACTTGAGCAAAGCTTTATCAGCAGGAGGCATACGTCAACAAACAATAGGAATGTTGATATTTCCAGGTAGGAAAATCAAATGGGCTGGGCTGACTGAAAAAATATCAAATTTTATTTTTATGGGAAATACTTTTTATTTGGTTTTCAAAACCTTTTTTAGGTTAAAAAATTTGGTGTGCGTGTGTGTATGTATGTGTGGGTGTTGTTAAAAGTTTCTGGTTTTCAAAAACCAGGCATTGAAACTGAAAAAAGGAGGGGCTCAAACCTGGTCCCAATTCTCCTCAGTGAGAAGACTCCTGTGGACTACAATGGGGCCAGACCGTCACTTTCAAACTCTAGTTTTTCATGGTAAAGCCATGAAATATCATTACAAATTTTCATTTTCCACAAATCCATTTTTTGTCAAAATACCTTTCCCACAAAAATATTTTACCAGGTCTAGCTGTGGGAATAAGCACTATGAGAACAGAGTGGAGAATGACAGAGCAGAAAATAAAATTTCCAAAGCTAGTTTATTTGCCTTAACAATGTTTTGTACTTGAGAAATGTTAGGGTTGCCTCTTTCTCCCTTATCCCCGCATTTCCCATTACTTCTCATCCTCTCTCTAGTTTTATGTGCTATCAACCAGCCTCCTCCTTACACCACCCCCAACAAGAATCATATTACTTGCCTCATACCTTGATCTTAAAGTCTCCTTTATTGTAGCCAGATGCACTGTATATCTTTCTGTGAGGATGAATGAGAACTTACGATATGGTTCATACAAAAACTGGGCTTCAGTATCTCTCTCAGGGTGTGCATTTGCACTGAGACAGTATCAGATAGCCTTTGTGAAGCACTGCAATTTGTTCTGCATTTCTGAGAGGATGGTCAGGACCTTCAAGTCAGCGGGTGAAGCTATTTTTTCCTGCTATATGAAATATCAAAGTGAAGGAAGATTAATCAGCGACGCAACTCGAGTGCTGAGGAGTCTTCATTAGTAAAATTGGTGAGCACTTCAGGAGCATTGCATGCAACCTAACAGGAGTACACAGCAGTCTGCAAAAAAGATACCAAGATTCTACAAGACAGCTTCTTCATTGCTATACATCTTCTACACACAGCAGTGCAAGGTGGGGGTGTGAATCACTACAAAAATCAGAATGATGTGTGATTCGCACACCCATTTTGCACGGGAATATAAGACTACACGAGAGGTACAGCAACAGAGAATTAGGTCCTGTTAAAATGTTACATTTTTAGTGGGAAGAGTGTTTTCTGTGAGATATTTTGTAGTTATTTCATGTCCAGAATCCCAACAGATTCCATTAGAGGAAGCCCAGGAGATTGATTCTCTGATTGCCCCATTGTATTTGCAGGCATAACCTAGCTGAATATTCCAGTGGCCTGTGTCAGATCTGAATACATCAACTTATTGAAATTAAAACCATTTTTCATATTAATGTACCTCTGTCATTTATAGCAAAGGAAGAAAAATCTTTACATCTTCCTGGAAAAGTCAACAAAGTAAAAGAGAAGACACTGTAACAAGATAAAACATCTACAATATAATTTGTAGAAAGCTAATACATTTGACCTTTCTAGTTTAGCATTCCATATATATTTAAGTGCAATTTTACAACTTGCATATATATCAGCAACAATTTTCAACAAATGGCTGTCATCAGGCTTCCTATAGGAAACAATATTTAATGTTTGTATACAAAGACCTTGTAAAGCAAAATGAAGGTCTATTTTCACAAACATTCCCCATATTTCGTATACATGAGTACTGGCAGAGCAGCCAAGGAAAACCCAGTTTGAAATGTGCCAGTCAGTGGTAAACGATACCTTAAGGAAGAAAATCTAGCACCCAGTCTGACTGACGTGAATCTCCACATCCTTAGCTGGTTTTGTTTGTCCTATTAAAACATTTGGTGACAACTTCTTTAAGAACATATTTAGCATGAGGTTCCCTAGGGGTGTTTTCCACTTCTTCACAAAGATCAAGCAGGTCACCAGCCATCTTATCCACCTGGTATCAATCAATAAATGATGTTTATCCATCATGTTCAAATGATTTTAATATTTCAGGCACTTCCCTATAAATCACATCCATCCCCTCCTTAGACAGTATGACATGCAGCAGCAATCTAGAGTGACATGCAAAATTCAGATCCATTGTAATACAGGGAAAATTATTGATGGAGCCTGTGTCTAGTGTATTTCTTTGTGCTCTCTAAATTTTTCAACTCTTCTTAACCAGAACTGGGCATCAGTGGCTTTGAAAACCTCAGCCCTTGTGTGTTACGCAAGTGCATAGAACACATAAAATGGATACAGTGGACGAGATTTTTTCAAACCCGATCAGTAGTTTTAAGTGCTCAATTTATTCTCTTGCAGGGGATTGATTTTCAGAGGGCAAATGCTCAGCGCTTTTGGAAAAATCAAGCTCTTTTGAGGTGGCTCAAGATCATCATCCAAAATTCAGGCACCCAAAATTAGTCATCTGGGCCTATTGCTTTAGGGATCTATTTATTCAATATGATGCATGTGTCCATGAGGTATGTGCTTTTATTTATAGGCACAATCAAATAGGCCAAAATCAATAGGTTAGCTGAAGGCGGATTTGGGCCTAAAGTCTGCAATATACGTTATTTTATCCTTCTAGAAAGTTCCCTGTAACCCCATTTAACTAAAAGGATGACAATCATTTATTACATCTTTTTGATATGTAAAAAACTATCTGAACCCATTATTTCTTCTACCCACGCACACATTGCAGCCACCACAGGAGAGTTTGCTAATTAACTGTGATGATAAATATGAGCGTTGCATCTAAGAACTTAGCTGGCATATGTATATCCTTTTATTACTGCAGCTGAAATCTCATGACGAATTCATAGGCTGTTTGTAATGAGGAATTTTAGTGTATAATCGCTATTACGGGGAGATACCCAGGTGAATGACACCCAGCTCCCAAGAATCTCCACCTAAAGGATTTGCTCTACACTCAGGTGTTTTAAACAGGTTGTGGATGTAGGGGCACAAATAACAGCTAGGCACCTAACTCCTAAATGATCTTCAATGTGAGTTAGGCACAGAGTTGACATCTATGAAAATCTTACTTCAAGATATTTTTCTCTCATACAAAATAACTTCTTCAGTAAGATGTATGACACAGTGTGTCTTTGCATGTGCTGCACTGGTTTTAAGGGTTTGACTTTTTTATTATTTATTTCCAAGTTAGGCACACAGCTGCATGCCTAATCTGAACACAGAGTTATTGGATTTCTGGAAGTATCGGGTAAATTTGCATGAGGAACTGGCTGGTTCTGTCTTTAACTAGCAATTTGTGTACTCAATTACTTACGAGTACAATCCCAGTAACATGTTTCCAGTCCAAGTATGCAATACTACCCCTTTTATCCCTATGCAGCCCAGAAAGCATACAAGGCCCTGTGAATTAAAAGGGTGACAGTTGTAGACCTGGAGGAAGCCTTGCACAGTTACCATGTTAAACTGAGAGCATTATTTATACTGCATGAAAAATGGGCGAGATCTTTTCAGTTTTCTAGTAACTTATTAGTCATAAGGAAAAATCATGAATATGATGCTGGCAAATGATGCTGGCAAAAAACCTAAAATTAAAGCTGTTGCAACATTTCATCTCTGCTCCCTACCATAAGTGTAACGTATTGGTTACAAAATTATCTATAAATCCTGGCAGGTTATTTAGAATCTCATTTTAACGGTGATGTATGCTTTGATTGTCCCAATAAATATACAAGATGCAGTCTTGATGATTGCCCTTCGTCTGCATTTGCTCTGTATTGCAAAGGAAGGAAAGAATTAAATAAGGTGGATTGACAAACTCCGTCCTTTTATTTATCAAATCAAGGGCATTGACTGACTGATCCATCCACTCAGGCCTTGGCCAAGGGTCAAATGATGATAATGAAAGAAAAAAACATCAGAATTATTCCAGGACTTGTGGCTTTAATGGGATGTCCAGCATCTGTTAGGATATAGCAACGTGTCTCAGTTTATAGTGCATAGACTTTTTACCTGCTTCATCATGTAAGATAAATTATATCAGCGTATGGGCCTCATCTTGCAGCATTTATGCATGTTCTTAGCTTGATGAACTTGAGTAGCTCCATCAAGTGACTTCCAGGGGATTATTTACATGTCACCTGCAATTTTATCAATGACGATTTTATGTTTTCATCCAAGTCATTGATAAAAATGTTAAATAGTTTCTGATCAAGAACCAATCTTTTGGTACCCCAACTGAAACACACCTATTCTATGATGATTCCCAGTTTACAGTTACATTTTGAAACCTATTAGTTAGCCAGCTTTTAATCCATTCAATGTGTGCCATGTTAATTTTATACTGTATTAGTAGTTTAATCAAAATGTAATGTTGTACCAGGTCAAATGCCTCACAGAAGTCAAAGAATATTATATCAATACTATTAACTTTATCAGCAACACTTGTAATCTCAAAAAAAGATATCAGGTTAGTTTGACAGGATCTATTTTCCATAAACCCATGTTGATTGGCATTAATTATATTTCCTTCGTCTTAATCAAGTCCTCTATGAACAACTCTATTATCTTGCCTGAGAAGACTGACAGGCCTATAAATTATTCAGTCATCCCATTTGGCCTTTCTAAATATTGGCACTACATTAGTTTTCTTCCAGTCTTCTATAACTTCCTTGGTGTTTCAAAACTTTTTGAAAATCAACATTAACAGTCCAGTGAGTTCCTCAGACAGCTCTTTTAAAACTCTTGGATGCAAGTGATCATTTAAAAAGTGCTGATTTAAAAATGTCTATCATTAATAGCTGCTGTTTTACATTCTCCTGAGATACAAGTGTAATGGAAAGAGCGATATTATATTATATGATATGACTACATCTTTATTTCCCCAAATACAAAACAGAAGAATTTATTAAACACTTCTGCCATTTTTGCATTATTATTGAAAATTATACCATTTCCACTCAGTAATGGACCAATCCCATTGTCAGGATTCCTTTTGTTCCTTATATACTTAAAAACTCTTGTGGAGAGGTAAATGCCAGAGGCAGCATTAGCCTTGCACAGTCTTTGTGTAACACAATGGAAAATCCTGTGTTGGTGTCCCACCTAGAGGATAACAGCCTACTTCTGCTACTTGTTTAGCTAAAGGTATTCTGAGATGCTGGAAGTCTGGGGTTCAAATCCTGTGGATGAATCCAAGTAGGAAGTTACCGTACTATGATTCCTTGAGTGCAAGCATTCTGAAGGTGACCAGCCCCTGGGCTGGGGCAGAGGGGAGAAACCACAGCTATATGCACTTTCTTCCTACCCTAGTGGATCAGACACAACCCAGTCCTCTATTTCTAAACTGTTATGCTTGTCCTTTTCCAGAAGAGACTGTGTTAAAGTTATGGAGAAGTCAGCTTTTATTGGTCACCTTTCACAAACACCTCTCAAAAGCAAATGCTCAAATGGGTGTGACCTTTAATTTTCCTCAGAACAGCACAAAAGAGACCTTCCCAGAAATCTTTTGCCCAGTGGCATCTATTTAGTACTAGTCCGTGTCCACGTCAAGCTTCTTTAACACATTTGGAGGGTCCTTAAACAAATTTCCGACACTATTGATGAAACCCTTCCGACAGCTCATTAGGCAAATGGCAGAGAATTCATGAGCTTTTCCAAACATGTCTAGAGACTCTTATTCAGCAGAGTTCAGTGCTGGCTAACAGATTGCTGCAGCTCTAATTAAAATGTAAAGTAATTCGAAGCACACAACCTTTGGCAAATCAAATGCACCAACTGATTAAAAAAATGTTTCAATTGTAGTGATAGTTTACAAAAAGAGAACATTCTGTTTGCACTTACTGAAAATGAGCAAGTTTTATATCACATAGTATCTGAAAACCCCATGGTAAAAAGGCCATTTTAAACAAGTGACAGGGCATGAAAGAGACTCCTTGTTGTGATAGATTATTAAGACATATTTTAACACAAACCGCCATACTGTCTGTTGGCTAGACAAATAGAATTTCTAATGAGTTACACATTATATCCATCAGATGATACTATAGTGACTAATGGTTTTTCAGTGAATACAAGAAGAATGACAATGATTTGGTTACTGCATTTGTAAGTGATTCCAAAACCTGGATATACAAGTTGAGGCCATCAAAGGCCAATGGTTCTCTCATTAATAGCAAAAAAAACTTATTGAAATGATTTTAATGATATCTCCTGCCAGTGCATATTTGTAGATGATGGAGGTAGACGGTCATTTTAATAAATGTTAACATTTATGGAGACAGTTGCTTTGCAAACATTCAGTCCGCCGCAGAGGTTGGACAAAAAGCAAAGAAAACGCCAAGGTGTGTGAAAGGGGAATTCTGAACTTTGTAGCGTAGGGTTATGACATCAGTTACATGCCTACAGTTTGATTACAGTGGACGCTTTAGGTCATCAAAAAATCAGGCACAGTGAAAATTAAAGGGCCTCAGAAGTGCAACAAAAGTGGCTAGAAGGGGCTTAGATACTATGCAGGGAAATATTATGAATGTTGGGGGTATTTGCCTGGAAAAAATAAGAGAGGCACAATCCAATACAAAAATCAGAGATGATTCTCTTCAGGTTTTGCGTATAAGCATCTAGCTTGCATGCTTAACTCAGCAGAGACCTGAATCTGTCTCATATGCTGACAGCATCACTGAAGAAATAGAAACACAAGTCTGGCCTCCTGCAAAACGTGACTAATGTCAAAGCAAAAAAACCTACTTTCTTTCACTGCTGTCTCCCCACACTTATTATAGTCAGTGTAAAAAATGTATTCACTTATTTTGGAACTCCCCTGAATTTGCTTATGAAATGGGATCAAGCACAAGTATTTTTCTGTCTTTAGATTTACTGTTTTCTCTTTTTTTCCACTAAGAAAGCTCTGGTGCCATCAAGCAAGGGGTAGAATTTAGTCACTTTCTGCACCACTGATTTTCCCTTGAGGATTCGATGAACTAGGGCCTTATCAGCTCACAAATACGAGGATGCAGGGGGTGACCACTGATGCGTCATCTAAGAACCTGTAGCAGCATTTATTAGCAGATGATATGGGGAATGTTTTGCCTTATCACCATAGTAATGGAATCAGTGGGATTAGACCATCAGCCTGCGTCTCCTTTGCAATGCTCTCTAGACAATCTTTTCTTCTCTCCTATGTGAATGTTAATGAACACTACATAAAGCACATTTCCCTTTGTGATTCAGTAGTTTCCAGATAAGGAACTGCTCTTGCATTGCTGACGCCCACTGCAAAAGCCAGCTGCTCAGTGGTACATGGCAGAGCTGACTGTTCGATCCCCCTGACTGTTGTCTTGCATGCAGGGAAAAGCCTGGCAACCATCTGAGTATGACGTAAGGCCAACTGTGCAGTTTAGTCCCTTATGGAGATAACGGAGAGATGATCACCTTCCCTCTACTACAGAGCAGTGGCTTGAGACATGCTGGCCTCAGTTCTGGTGCTTGAATCCATCTTTATTTAGCAAAGCATTTAAGCACATACTTAACTTTCAGCATGTGGGTGACTTCCATGGGCTTTAAGCGCGTCTTAAGCGCTTTCCTGAATAGGGATGCTTCCCTGACTCGGTGCCTCTGATAAAGCAATGAAGAGAAGCTTTCCCTGCTGCTATCCTTATTCTGTGGATGCACAGAGGGAATCAGTCTCTGACGAGGTCAATCCAATACCTTCCCTGAACACTAAATCCATGCAACAAAATGTTTGAATGTAGACTCCACTGGCATGGTGGGAGCAGTGCCCCCTTGTGGACCTTCCAGGCATCCCACCATGACCACAGGTCTCGCCAGGGGGAAGAAGTCTCCGTCTCCACGGTCCAATGAAGTGGACTCCAGCCAATCAGTAATTGTCCCCTCTTATTTCTGGGAGTGGGTGTGAAGGAGATTGGAGGGGCTTATCGCAAAGTGTTCTAAAATAAATAAATAAAAACAACTCAATACTAGGCCACCCCTTCCTCCTCCTGACCATTTTTTCCAGCTTGGTTCTCAAACAGCATCTCACTCAGGCATTACTCACTCCTTAGGGTCTGATTGCTCCTCCCAGCAGGCCCATCTCTTCTGAACTCCACAGGAGAAACTCTCCTGGAGAAATTCATCCTCTTTCCTGGCCCCTCAGTCCTGAAATGAGCCAGACTCTCTCCTTTAATTCGCCCTCCAGGCATAGCACTGGCTGCAGATAGAGCAGGCGGGGCTAGTTGGGCCCATATGGCCCTTAACCCCTTCTCTGTTGGTGAGGAGCTGCTCTGCCACACCATCAACAGCTACTAAATTTCAGTGAATTACAGAAATGAGATTGGGTGCGTGAGGAGGGCTGCTTGAAAGAGAGACTGGGAATGGGCAAGAGTAAGAACATATAAGACTCAGAGAACAGGCAATTCTATTTACTAGACAGAATGGAAGCAACGTTACAGGGTGAAATCTGGGTTCCTTCAAAAGCAGTGGCAAAACTGCCCATTGCCTTCAGTGCAGACAGGACGTCAGCTTCAGAATCAAGAGAGAAATGTCAGCACTGGTAATGTCAGCAGCAAAGTTTCCTGGAGAGCGGAAGTCAAAGGAGTGCAGTCGGCCTTATAATCACACAACATACACACACAAAAAAGAGAAATTAACTTAGAATTGCCTTTCCACTTTTCCAGTGACGCTCAGATACAATGGCAATATGGGCGAGAAGAGAGACTGGAAAGAGATCAATTAAAGAGATTCCAAGGGGAGATGAAGTGCTGTGATCACCTCGCTTGACATCCTGCACAACACAGGCTGTAGAATTGCACCCAGTGATTGCACTGAGCTCCAGGAGTTTGTGGCTGACCCAGAGCATCTTTTTTCAAAAGAAATCCAATCTTTATTTAAAGACTCCAAGTGAGGGAGACTCTACCACGGACCCTGGTGATCTGTTCCAGTGATTAACTGCCCTTACCGTTACAAATTCGCTTCATAGGTCCAGTTTAAATTCAGACTAGCTTAACAGACAGAGACTGACCCAGTAATGTATATTACCCGGTCTTCTAACAGTAAACAAAAATACAGGTGGGGATGTTTTCCCCTCTTATTTGTGGCAAATACATATCGCCTTTTTTGATGCTTGTATGCGACTTCCCTTCTCTTCTAAATTCTCTCTTCTGTGACAATGAAACCAGATGATCAAATACTCTAGGTAACATTCAGATTGAATCCACAGACACAGCATGCTTCATTTACCTATTGATGTTTTGATTCCTCTCTCCTCTGTGACGCATTTTTTCCCCTGAGCAAAAAATCAGTTTTTACTGACACATCGTCACTCCTGTATGCCAGTGTCCTCCGACAAGAGCCCATGTGCAAAAGCAAGGTTTCAAATACCACTTCTGAAAATGCTTGCCACTGGATATTTAATCATTCCTTCCTTTGCATCACTGGAAGCGAGTGACTCATCAGTATCTCTCTGCTGTTCTGGATTCAAGAGTGTTATTGAGACCAATTAATTTTTCTTTTCGTTTTTTAAAAAATAAAACACTTCCAGAAATAGCAAAATTCAGGGTGCGTGACAAGAGAAGACTTAGGAAACTCCGTTAGTTTAGGGGTTTTGATTCCCATCCCATCCATGACCGGTATATTTCTGATGTGCAATATAAGCAATACACAAAGCTTAGACTCCATGTAGCTCTGTTATTAAATGGTACATTATTTAAAACTCAGCTCAAGTTTTCTGAAGCTTGCTTTTCGAGGTCTCATAACTTTTCCACAGGTTGCAACCTCCTGCCAACTAACTTTTGTGCGTGCTGGGAAAACGTCATGTGAATTTTGCATAGCATGATGGCCGTGATCCCTGCACTATCCTGACTGAGTACAAGTAGGAGCTTAATTGGCTAGATTCCATGGAGGTTGAGGAGAAAGGATTGGTGAGAAAAGGAAAGAAGACCTTCACAATAAGTTTCATTAACAGTATATTTAGACATTTCTCTCCCTTCTATATGCGCTGCTACAGAACTGCATTTTGCATTGCTCAGGGTCACAGGGCCAAAGGAATGATGGAGGAATCCAGTGGTGATCCAGTGGATATAGTGTACTTGGACTTTCAGAAATCCTTTGACAAAGTCTCTCATCAAAGCAGTCATGGGATAAGCGGAAAGGTCCTCTCCTGGATCAGTAACTGGTTAAAAAATAGGAAACAAAGGGTAGGAACAAACGGTCAGTTTTCACAATGCAGACAGGAAAATAGCAGGGTCCTCCAAAGATCTGTACTGGCACCAATGCCGTTCAACATATTCATAAATCATCTTGAAAAGGGGTAAAAGTGAGGTGGCAAAGTTTGCAGACTATACAAAATTACTCAAGCATCCAAAGCTGACTGCAAAGAGTTACAAAGGGATCTTACAAAACTAGGTGACTGGGCAACAAAACAGCAAATGAAATTCAGTGTTGATAAATGCAAAATAATGCACGTTGGAAAACATAATCCCAAATATACATATAAAATGATGGGGTCTATATAGCTGTTGAGAGAGTGGATAGTTCTCTGAACACATCTGCTCAGTGTGTGACTGGAGTCTGCAAGCTAACAAAATGTTAGGAACTATTAGGATAGGGATAGATAATTAAACAGAAAACATCCCAATGTCACTATATAAATGCACGGTAGACCTGCACCTTGAATACCTTGTGCAGTTCTGATCACATCATCTCAAGAAAGATACATTAGAATTGGAAAAAGTACAGAGAAAGGTAACAAAAACTATTAAGACCCAGCTTCCATATGAGGAGAGATTAAAAAAACCAGGACTGTTCAGTTTTGAAAAGAGATGGGGGTGGGGGATATGATAGAAGTCTATAAAATCATGACTGGTGTAGAGAAAGTGAATATGGAAGTGTTATTCACCCCTTCACATAACACAAGAACCAGGGGCCAACTGATGAAACTAATAGGCCAGGTTTAAAAACAAACAGAAGGAAGTACTTCTTCACACAACACACAGTGACCCTGTGTAACTTGTCGCCAGGGGATTCTGTGAAGGCCAAAAGGATAACTGGGTTCAAAAAATAAATTTAAAAAGTTCATGCAGCATAGGTCCCTCAATGGCTGTTAGCCTAGATGGTCAGGGCTGCAACCCCATGCTGTTGATAGCTTTACGTTTCTTACTGCCAGAAACTGGGTCTGAACAACAAGGAACGGATAGCACAATTATTGCCCTGTTCTGTTCATTCCCTCTGAAGCCTCTGGCACTGGCCACTGTTGGAAGACAAAATACTGGGTTAGGTGGACCATTGGTCTGATCCAGTATGGCCATTCTTATGAGCCAGGGGACCCACTCAGAAAGACGGCATGGGCAAGTGGATAGGGCATTCGACTGTGACTCTGAAGACCTGAGTATTAGTCTTAGCTCCACCACTGATCTTCCGGGTGACCCTGAGTAAGTCATATCGACGTTCTCTGCCTTCTTTCCCCTCTGACGTCTTACTCATTTAGACTGTAAATACTTTGATGCCGGGTCTGTCTCTGTGGTTTTGTACAGAGCCTTGCCCAGTGGGCCCACCATGAGCTGAGGCGTCTAGGTGTTCCTATGAAACAAACAACCCTGTACTTGCATGTTCCCCTCATGCACTAGTGGGGATCACTGTCTAGATCTTGAAAAAAATAATCTATCACTTTTATTCAATCCACGTTCAGGCAAAAGGCTCCATAACTGCATTTGGCTTTGGTAGGGTCTGTGCCTGAGCAGCGTGAGTGTAAAACCTCGGGGCTTCAGCATTTGGCTCATGGCACTGAAAGAAATGACTCAGCTGCTAAGAGAAGCCTTGAATCCCTTTCCACAACCCTTCAGCATCACACAAGGGGGAGGACGGATGTCCAAGCACCCAGAGGAGCCAGGCCCAGAAGGTGGTTTGGCTTGCTGCCAGGAGGCATGCTGCCGATCGCATGTGTGTTTTGGCCACTCTGTCCAGTGAAAGTGCGTCACACGTAACCCAGGGCTGTTGCAGTA
Source organism: Mesoclemmys tuberculata (assembly GCA_007922155.1). Taxonomy (NCBI): domain Eukaryota; kingdom Metazoa; phylum Chordata; order Testudines; family Chelidae; genus Mesoclemmys; species Mesoclemmys tuberculata. Next base: position 7,327,818 of record ML675622.1, on the reverse strand, counting down.
CAGGCGGTATCTCAAGGGTTTGTCCCTTAATTGGCAACTCAGAAAGTGACAGGCTTGTGAAGTTTTAAATGATAATTAGAGATTAATTATAATTAGCACATTATTTGACGTTAAGTTGTTAAATACGCTAACATGTGTGTCTTAAGCATTTAGGGCTCGATTCTGGGCCCCACTCTGCTCTCTTTACTCTGCTCAAGTGGCACCAAAATGGCACAAACCTCCTCAAGTCCCCTGCCGGGATAACCCCGGCCAATTTCAATACCTCCCTCCTTTCAGCATGCAGCTGAGGAAGGGGGAGTGCCTGGAACACGACGCATTCCAGTAATTCCCACATGGCACAGGGTCTGAGGGTGGAGGTGGGCCAGAGAATCCAGTAAGCTGGACAGAGCCAGCGTACCTGGCCCTTCGTGTGGCAATTGCGTAACAGCAGACACTCATACCTTCTCTTCCTTTCTTTTATTTTTAAAAAGTCCTCATGACCATTTATTCTACCCTCTGTACATAATCAGCAAGTTTCATAAAGAACAAGATCCCCACAAGGCCTCATAAAAGTTATTTCAGTTGTTATAGCTCTACTTCAAAGGGCAGGAAAAGCCATTTTACAATAACCTTGTAGTCATGGAGTACTTACAGCCAAGGCATTCTGCAGGGATAATCCATAACCGAAAAAGGACCCTGTGGGATTATCTGTCCAATACGTGTGGAAAAACAAAGCAGAAAATAAAGTACTGGATGTTTATCTGCAGATTGAGCTATTGACATCCACAGTGTAAAAATAAAGACACAGAAGATGAAAAAGACTGCATAATTAGACGGCAATATAGGAAATGTCATCATTGCACAGCTTTTATTTGGTATCATTTCCTATCTTTTAGCTGTATTTCAGACTAACACTGCTTGGTATGCCCATTACACAAGTTTGCTGCAAACTTGTCAACTTTTGAAGTTGACTATATGTTATAACTGTATGTGCAAATTTGGTGCTTTTTTTAAAAAAAATAAATTTGGTTATGACGTGATTGGGCCTAAATGAAAACCAAGTATTTAACACTCCCAAACTTTCTGGATGTTTATACCCCAGTGAGAAAAAGGACCTGGGATTCATTTTATTTAGATTTGGGGCATTTATTGCAAACTCCATATCTCAAGGGCACCTATCCAAATCCTGGCCATGCAAGACATTCATTTAGAAACCCAAGTCCATGAAAGATAAAAAGCCAAAATCAAGCAAAGCAATAGCCCTTCTTCCTTCCACCCTTTCTCACATAATTTGACCACTCATCACTCGACCCAAACCACCCAAACCCAAATCACTTTGCTCTCCTAGAACGAATTAGTTCTGGGAAATTACTAAGGAAATAGACACAATTTCAACTCATTTGTATAGGCTACTTTCTTGGGGTCTACTACACTGCACTGATAGACCATATTGCTGTGCATTGAATAAATTCAACCAGCCACAATATGGCTTCCCCTGAATGGGTGATCTGGGGAGTACCACCTCTCTTCACAGTCTTCCTGCTAGCACATCCACACAGGATCATGCGTAGTTACATTACCTATAGAGCTAGGCTAATCCTGCTAATGCGCATAATTTTCTTCAGGCACTGGAGGCGTGCTATGTGAGTAGCCAAATACTATGTGTTCCAGAATTCCCAGCCCTTAGAAAACCACTCTAGCAGGCATAATTAGAATCTAGATGCAACTTCATCCCCTTCCTTTCCACGCAGCTCAGTCAAACTAGCACAGGCTATGCAATTTGGTTCTGATGATGTGACATGACTACTTCTGGAATGACCTACAATGAAGAAAGTGAAATTAGTGAGACAGGGAGAACTAGCACCCAAATGGAGCCTTGCAAAAACCTGACGCATACACAGACCGCAACTCGAAATGGGTTTGCACTTCATTGGTTGGTCTTACATAGCCCATCATTTTACTTTGAAAAGTGTATTTCATGATATACATTATACAGTATATTACTTAAATGAAGTAATGAGATTGTTCCCCATTTTTGAAGCTTTAAAACAATTGCACAATTACTACAGAGCACACTTAAGCATGCTGACTCGCTCCATTATTTTGATATTCATTCAAAAGTAATTTGTATTTTATTGTAGGAGCAATTAAATTTCTACTAAATTCAAAGTACGAACCATTTTTGATTGAATTTTCAACTTACTTATAATTTAATAGTAAATAAATACACAAATAATAATACTTTTCACTTACCACCATTAATTCAAGACTTTACAGTGCTTGTATAAGGGAGCCAAGAGGTCTCAGGAACAGTTTTCTCACCCTCCTCTCTCTGGCCTTTCATTTTGGTTTTTCTACCCTAGATTTATTTGTTATGAAGTTATACTAAAAATCACATTTGTTGTCTGACCCATAGCTGATTGAAGTCAGTTGAGAGTCTTTCCCTGGACTTCAATAGCCATATCTAAAAGAGCAGAAATATCACTTTTCATTGTCTAAGCATAAAATTAGAAGACTTTTAGAGTTATAGTGTATGACCTTTGCTTTTAATTTCCTTTATCTTGTTTTAAAACAACTTACAATGCAAGGTCTGGACTCTCATTTATTGAAGAGCATCTCATCGACTTTTTAGCTTCCATTTTTTACACAGACGTTTTGCTGTTTGTATTACATATTGTATTCTGATTCCACCTAAGCCCAAAATCCAACTTTACGATATTTAGACAAGTTCAGATGCTTGATTCTGATCTTATGCATGCCCGTTTCACACCAATGTAACTGCAGTAACTCCAGTGAAGTTGTACGGGTGTAGATGAGGAAAAAAAAGACTGACTTTAGTAACTGCATTGCTTTAATGGAGTTATTCCTTATTTACACTAACACAAAAGTTGGATTTTCCTAGTAAAGAAGAAAAGAGTCCATTGTGTTAACACAATGCACTGGTTTTGAGCACCAGTGTTAACCATTTTTCAATGTCATGGTTACAATATCAACTGCTGTAAGGTCATCAATACTCGAGTTTTTGTTGAGAATTGCAACAGTGTGTAGTTAATCATCCTTTTAGCTGTTCTAACTGTACCCACCTGAGTTTATAAGAATAACTGAGAAATTCTCATTCATGCAGATCAACTTGGAGTGGCATATCTGATACTGGGAAGTTTCGGCTTGATACTAGTGGTCTTGGGTCAGATAAGAAAATCCACTGATTTTTCATTCTTCACATTCGTATTTTTTAGGTTTGTGATTTTCAAAGGGGCCTGAGGGAGTTAAGCACCCAAATTCAATGGGCGCAAGATCCCTAACTCTTTGAAAATTGCATCTTGAATCCCCAACACAACAAACACTACTTAACAACTCACCGGGGGCTTCCTCATCCAGCACCCACTAACGTCACTGGAAAGATTCCCACTGCCCTAAGTTCAAAATGAATCAAGATCATGTTGTTCAATTCAGAAAGGAACAAGAATTCAGTTACAATGTAAGCTATATTTAACTGATAGAAAATCAAAAGAGATACATCACAGTGGCGTATAGCTGAGGGAGAACCTCTTATACCAAGAGCATATTCTACCATACACCACAAAGCAAGAATGAAACAAAGGAAAACAAAAGCTACAGAAAAATAATGAAACGACAGAATATACTGAATAATTTTAAAGGACTTTTTCAATATAATTTTTGAAAATTTCCAAAATGTCTTCATTAAAAAAAAAAAAAAGAAACATCTGTTCACCTGTTTGAAATGTAAAAGCGATTAATCATAGGTAAGGTGAGTAAAGGTTTCATAAATTCACTAGGCAACTTGATGAGCAATGACAAATACATTAATGAAAGCTGAGGATATCTATGATACACATGCACGCACCCCTTCTCAGCTAGTGACAGAGACACTTCCATCAATGTATTTTCCATTACTCAGCAAATTGTCTAGTGAATCTTTATTATCCCCACCTATACACACACACGCCCTATGTCAAAGTGCTTTAAAGTCATCTGTTCATTTATTTGTTTCAATGTTTATTATGCCAAACAAAAGGGGGCCCCTCGCAAGCCATTGACAAACTGGGAAAGAGCCTCGTTGGTTAGCCAGGTCACAAACCCTCAGCATCAGCACAATTATAAACACAGATTTAACAAATCTCACAAACAAAAAGAATCTTCCCACCACCATTCCCCAGCCTCACCGATCACCCATGTCCTTACAGGTCATGGGAGGAAAGCTTGGCTCTGCAGCATGTCCTGAAAACTACCAAACTCAGGTTATGACATACTGGTGAGACATGAATGCCGTAATGACTCTCCGTAATGGAGAGTGCTCTGCCAGACCAGTGGCCCCTCTCTGTTATACCAGTGGGCTCCATTGACCATCGCCACAACTCTGACAGTTACATGTCACTTCATCAGCTGATCTCATAGACTCATAGACTCATAGGTCAGAAGGGACCAATATGATCATCTAGTCTGACCTCCTGCACAAGGCAGGCCACAAAACCCTACCCATACACATTTATAACAACCCCGAACCCATGACTGAGTTATTGAAATCCTCAAAAGTGAGATTTGAAGACCTCAGCTAAACCCCGAGCATGTGGGCAAGACTCACCAGCCAACACCCAAAAAAGAATTCTCTGCAGTAACTCAGTTCCCATCCCATCCAACATTCCCATATTTGAACATCCAACATTCCCAACATTCCCATATTTGAACTAGCATCAGCTACACTGGCAGGGCTTTATTGCTAGGGCTGTCTACACTGACGGTGGCAAACACACCGCCGTCAGATCGACTTATCTGGATCGACTGAGCGGTCAGCGAAGACCTGCTCAGTCGATCCAGAAGTCGACGTTATTAATCCATGCCTGCAAGTGGCGTAGTGCTGCATCGAGGGGAACGTGGTTCCCGTCGGCGCAATGCAGTGAAGATGGCGCACAGAAGAGAAGCACAGCAGTCAACGGGAGTCCACAGTTTCTTTGCGTCCTTTGCATAACTCCCATCGACTGCTGCCGAATCGTGGGGTAAGTGTAGATCGAGCCTAGGTCACTTTATCACTAGGTCAAACACCTTTACTATCTCAAGCGTCTGTAGCACTCATTCTCTTACAATCAATAAAACCTGAATCCTACACCCCGTATCACCCTAGGCATGGAGAATCCGTTATGGGACATGGGCTGATTCATTAAAGCCATCCTCATTCAAGAAGAGAGCATTTACTGTAAGGCAGGGGTCTCCTGGACCACATCTCATAACAAACAGTTTCTCTCATGTAACCACCTCCCCTCCCATTCCCAATTAACTAGACCACTCATCAAGATTCAGACAACAATTGCTTATATGGAAAAATATTAGAAAAGTACATTTTTTTAACTGTTGCATGGGCAGCTTTGGTCTTTGAGAGCTCTTCCTTCTCTTATTTAGGACAACTAGAAGTGGAGACAATTATCTTTGTTTACAAATGGTGCCCACATTCCTCTTTGCAATGAAGAACACAAACACCAGCAAAAGCAGATGAAAGCAAGTAGGCGGAATAAGTATCCCAACGTGATCTCACAGCTTTCTGCAGCCACCCTGCTAATTTGGGAACCGGTGCAGTAAATTTTGTCTGTGTTAATTTTCCTTCATGTTCTTGATGGTTTTATATTCCAAGTTTGTGTAACACAAATTAGAAGGTGCATAGGCATATGTTAGACAATGAACATGACACATCATGTTTTACTAATTGCTCAGAAACTGGTGATTATATTGAGCTATATTTTCAGTAAAATAGGAACATAACATTATATGTTGTTAAACTGTCTCTTGCTTTGTATATGAATTGCTTAAAATGGCAAAAGGATTATAGACAAAGTTTATCTTCAGCATTTTCTAGATTTTCTCTTGTCAAAATAAGCAACTAGTGTCTTTTTGAAATAGAATGTAACCTCACTGCAACCAAAAAAGTATATTAACATAAATATAGACATAGATGGCATGTTTTTTTTTCTTTCTGTAGTTTTACAGACATCTATTTCATTATGCAGAATACTTTCTTCTGACTTACTTAGATCATTGTGATATACTTGGTTGATCAAAAGAGAACTTTTTCCAAAAAAGGTTGCTGAGATATGTATTTTTGTTTTATATTAGATCATCCATAGAAGGCTTGATGTGTAAATATATCAACAGCTTTTGGTTATATAGATTTTGCAACACCAGTTTCAAGATATATTTTTCTGGATCTATACAAATTAACTCATGAATTGGATAGCATGTTCTGTCACAAGGTGCTTGTCAATTAATATAACACTAGCGAGGATCAAATTATGCCACCCTTCGTGCCAAGGACTGTGCTAAATGTGCAGTTTTCGTAAATGAACTTGGTCTTAGAATCTGGCTGCATCACATGCAGGTGAACCACAGATTTAAGGTTCTTTCCATCTTTGAGGCATAGCTCTGTCTTGGGGGCAGAGTAAAGGTGCAGCAGCGGCAAGCGTTGCACTTGAAACAAGTACAGCATCTCCATGAACTTCAGGGAGTACAAAGAGAGTGCAGATGCTGTACTACCCTTGAAGAAGTTGCAGCAGTAGTTTCTCTCTGCCCACCTCCTAACATCTATGCACCCTCAATCTGCCCCATGTCCCTTTCAGCCCTTTTGAAGATTCTCTGAACCACAATAGCAGTAGCTTCACACACCCCGTAAGCTTCTTGAATCCAAGTGCGGCCATTGTGCCTCATCAAGATGTAGAGGAAGTAGTGGATGGGGGAGAGACTCGCTCTTACCTCATCCCAGGTCGGGTCCGGGCACAAAGCTCCCCAACAATGTAAGCTGAGTAAGCACAGATTCATAGTCTGTGTGTCACCCTAAACCAGGCTGGGGAGCAGCCAGCACATCAGTACATTTTAGCTAGCCTCTCTTCCAACGTCCACTCCCCTGGGAGATACTCTTGATGCACCCTGGCTCATTGCAGATATCCCCAATGCATCTTGGGCCAGACTCTCAGCTAGTGTCCATTGGGATTGCTCTACTGATTACAGTGGAGCCACGCCCATTTACACCACCTGAGGATTGGGCCCCTGAAGTCTTAAATCAGCAACTCCCAAACTGTGGAAGGCAAAAAGAACTAGCTGGAGTCCGGGGCAAGAAAAAAAGATGAGAAGGCTCTTAACAATCCATGCTACAGCTTAATGGAGGAGGGCGGTGCCAGGGGCAACTGGTTTCATTTTCCTGAAGTGGGACTCAGATTTCCAAAGTTTAGGAAATGCTGTCTTAAATCATGCAGCCAATCAGGACATCACGATGTCCCAGAACAATGCATTCTGGGTGTATACTGCGAGTCAGGCACTACTAAGATGCTTCCACAAAAGAGAAACAATTTGAAGAGGTTGGTTAAAATGCATCTCTGAGCTGGCTAGAGGGGGCACGCCATAGGTAAATCAGCACGTAGCCAGTTTCCAATTAATAGAAATATCGTTTCTAGAAAATGCTCCTCCCTCTAATATACAGATGATATGGAGGAGGCAGAAAAGGCCCAGAAAAGGCAACAAAAAATGATAAATGGGATAGACAGGTTCTTTTATGCGCAGCCTGGAAAAAGCGATAGTGTACATGTAAAAAATTATCAAAGTGCAGGATTTCAATATGCTGCAGGGGAAGCTGAAGGCAGATGTAACATAGAGACTATAAACACCTTCATCCAACACTGAAATTCATCACCTTTCGAGCTCAGCACCAATGACAGCTGCTAGATTCTTTTGTTTGTTTCTTTCTGTTGTTTTTCAAGGAGAGAAATAACATAGTAACCAAGTGGACAGGGTAACTTCAGGCAGGTAGAATGTAATTGTCCAAATAGGATAATGACCAGAAGACTGATGAAGCTAATGTTTTCTTCTCTTTGAAAAATGGTATTGGATCAGTTAATGAATGGAACTTCAGTTTTATGCCTCATTAGATGAATGTTCTTTTACATGGCACAGTTGCTCATAAATGTGTGCCAAGACATTGGTTCACGACGAAGACAGAAAAGAGCTGCTGCTGAATTTACTGCACCATCTATTGCCCCATGTGGGTTTCCCTAAAGTTCTCTCATCTGAATAGTGGGCAGGATCAACTCTGCTTAGTTTACAGGATCATACAAGACTACAGCCCAGTGAACAATGCTCTGAGTGGAAAAACAAACAAACACAAGTGTGAGCTTTAGTATTTCTTAAAGACAAAACAAAACAATAATTTAGAAAAAAAATCAACATTATTGAGCAAAACATGAGTTCAAGACAAAAAAGACTGTCATGCAAAACAAAAGGAAATAAATATAATTCATAAGCTTTTATGTCACTGCCAGAATGAAATAGAATGGCACATCTAGTGTGTCCATGTTCTTTGCCTCACAGCAGTGGTAATTTAGATGATCCACTACTGAAAAGATCAATAAACATCCAGGTAGATTTGGATTTTCAATTAGCTACTGTAAAAAGTAAAAAAATTCCTTGGGATATTAAAATGGCAAGGCAAGGCAATCTTGAACATCAGCCACCTAATTTAGAATTTTTGGACCCAATCTTTCTCTCATTTTCTCCATCGTAACTCTCTTGATTTTTTTATCAGAGGAGAATTAGGCCTCTTAATTTCTCCTTCTGTCTTTGGAATCAGGTACTGATCCATTTAATGTGCAGACATATCACCATTTTTTATGGAATAGTTATAGATGCTCATCCTGTGTATTGCTAACAGCTATCAGTGATTCTCCATTAGCTTGATGATAAGGGCCTGTGTTTTTTTAAAAAGAAAAACTAACCCTCTCTTTCTGTCGCTACAATGATCATAATATGTTACGTAGTGACAATTATGAAGTCCTAGCCAAGGGCCAGATTCAGGCAAACATCTCTATTTCCTGCTTAAGTGCTTTTCTAATGCCAGTGGGAATTCAGCACATGCTTAAAGCTCAGCATATGATTATGTCCGTCCCAATACAGGAAAGAATGTAAAGTGCTTCCTTGAATCAAGGCCCAACAATTTATGTGACAATATTAATAAACCAATAGGCATGGGATAAGTGGTTCAAGACAAAAATAACCTAAGCATTTCTTTAACTCAAACTTTTCCCACCTCTAAAAGGTATTGTCCTGCTTACTTTTATAGATGCTTTGGAATTTTATAGATGCAAACAAAACTCAATCTTCCCAAACAACCAGAAAAGAGCAACCTGGTAAGTATTCAGATAAGTACCCAAGCTTTTGAGATAATAATATAATCAAAAAGAGATCGCCAAGCCTTTGAAATTTACCACCTCAGTATTGAGATAGATATCGCCTGGCTCTTATGCAGCTTGAGGAGGGAGACCACAAGTAACTATGTGCCATGAATACAGACATCATATCTGCAGGCCTTGGCTGTACTTGGGTTCTCCCCTGCCTCCTTCAAGAGCTCTGGGAGACACTGTTAACAATGCTATACACCCAGATCCTTCCCATGGCAGTGGTTTGGAGTACCATGCATCATTCCCAGTTCAGGTGTGTGCTACAATGGCCCAGCCAGATACTATACAAAAACAGCTGCTCCCAACATTGATTTACATTTGACTTATCGTTGATTGACATTACATTTAATGAGATCTAGTGAAAATTAGAAACATTCACTTGTAATGCAGAGACCCATTCAGTTACAGAGGGTCCTACTTTTGTATAGTGATATAATTAAAATACAGATTGGGTTTTCTTTTTAATTTAATACAAACACCCAATAATTATTGGCTAGATATTCACAGAATTTGAAAGAAGATTCACACACGCACATTATCTATTCAATGAAAGCCTCAACCAGCACCTCTCCATATATTTTAAGACTAAAGAAATTATGGTACCCAACTGAAACTTACTACAAGATTGAAACAGACATTTAATTGAGATGGTTCAGCTGCATGGTGTACTGCAGAAATATGATACTGTATGCTGTGAATGTTGAACTATTTGTAAATGTGGACAATGTCAGACAAATAGGGGAAGATGGCCACAAAACGCCCTTTGCATACCACTGGTTTTAAAGAAAGAGACTATGGCTCAAACCTGCACAGTCTCACATACACATGAATAATTTTATTCACACAAGAATTCTTACTGAGTTCATGAGTAAAGCTATATATACATGTTGCCTCCCACCCACCCCCCAAAATTGGGGCATATATTTTTAAACTGGTGTCAATAATTGGAAATATGTCTGTGATTCAGCAATCTATTACTGTTACTTTCCTAAGTGTCTTAGACTTCAATAGAATCTAAGCAAATGCTTAACATTAATCATCCGCCCGAGTACTGTTGTTGCATTGGGGCCTATATGATTGCTAGAATGGATAATCTGACAATCTAGGTTCTTATATGGTCCCTGTTATCATAGTATTTAAGCCCCTTTACAACGGTTTCCACCTTCTCTCTCTTTCTAGTTTGTCCTGAATCTTTTAAAATATTTTTATTGCAAAAATATTTACCAAAAATATCTTTTTTAATATCTGCTTATGGTATGAAATGTCTTTTTGTACCCCTCCTGCCTCAAGCATGAAACTGACATTTTCAAGTTGTCTCCTGAAAGATTACGCTATATTATAACTATCTTCACATACCATATATAAACGGAAAATAACTGCGTCAGCCCATGCTATCCAATACAACTATTTCTCAAACACTGTGTAATTTAATTGCCGCAAATAAAAATAATACACTCATTATTTCTAGAGTGAAAAAAAAGATTGCTACAGCTATGATCCATATTTCCCTGTGCCATGTAGTAATATATATATATATTACATAAATCAAAATAGCTTTTTATTCATTTTTTGAATGATCAGATTATGAGCATAGAAAATGTTCCAGTGTTTGAATTACGATGTTATAATTCAGGCACGGTACAATCAATGACACCTGGCCTTTGGCCTCATTCTTAATGCCATGCTAGGTGTAAATTATTACATTATGATTCACATCCTGTCATGTCTTATGGCTTAAGAAAGAGATGGCTTGAGTGAGTTTGTTGAATATTTGCAAATTTTTTAAAGGTCACACCACATGGGCATGGAAAGTTAAGAGACCATAACCAGCACGGTCTTCGGGTATGTCTACACTTTGATCTAGAAGTATAACTTCCAGCTTGAGGAGACAAACTTGACTTCCACTGATCCAGCCAGCCAGCTAAAAATATAGGGCAGCTATGGGGCCGGGAGCAGCGGAAGGGGTTAACTCCCACCTCACATGTTAGGTACGTATGCAGGGAGGCTAACCCTTCTTGCCACTGCTGTGGCTACACCCTATTTTTATCTCACTAGTTCAACCAGAGCTAGTGCCGGTATGTCTCCTCAACCTGGAATTTTCACCTCCGGCTCGGAGCGTAAGCGTAAGATAAGGGGTATAATGGAGTGAAATAAAATGCAGAGACAAGAACCAGTGGGAGAGTGCTGCACAAATAGAAACACACCACCACTGTCTGAAAAGAGATGTTGCTGAACATGTGATGAAACAATCAATCAAGGAAAGTAAGGTGGTTTGGGAGAAGGGAGTTTATTTAGAGGAACTGGGGCCTAGCATGGAAGAAAGTTAACATCATATTGTGCACCATTTGGGCAAAAATGGAACAAAACTTTCAAAAGAAACATTTGAGAAAGGTCACACAAAAGCTTTTAATACTAAACCCTTCCAGTTTCAGGGAACTATTCCAAATTATCACCCAGGATGTTACAAAACCACTGATGTGCATTCATCTAATGTGCCTTAGGTGAAACTCACACTAGACATTTGGAAAGGTGCTGGGATGGAATGAGGTGTTTTGGAAGTAGTGTTTCAGCGACAAGTGAAGCATATGGGTGGGGTACCAGAATAAATGTGACAAGTCAAGAGGGCATATGTGGAATATGTGAAAAAGTTTTAGGAGACAGAACCGAGGGACAGTGATTACAAAGTCAAGAGAAAGACTGAAGATTCCAGAGGACAACCTAGCGATTCTCTGTTGACGGGGACAAAAAGTACTGCTATCATGGCCTCATCTGATGTCCACTGTAGTCAGAAGAAGTCTTCCAGTGATTCCAATGGACTTTGGATCAAGTCCTCTGTGAACATTTTGGAGAAAGAAGAGAGGACATTTGGCCTGAGAGGTCAGAACACATCTCAATGATTTATTTTGTGTATCTTTAGTCACAAATCGCAGACCTGTAATTGTTGTCTGAACTGATCTATTAAAAGAAAATGAACAGAGGTGACATAATAATAAAAAAAACTTTACATTTTAATTCTAAACTCCTACAACATTTTGAGATTAATCTGAAAGGACACAGTCAATTTAAAACCCACATTTCTCTTTGAAATTACTTTCCCTCTATTTAATTAAATATAGGCAACTGCAAATAGTTTCTTTATTGTGAAATACCTTCACATTTTATGTAGAGACTTGATGACTAAGATATTTCAGTAGTGAGGCAACCTTTTATTATTACAAGGATCAGTGGGATGCTGGAAGGGGATCAGTCCCTGTTGACTAAATTGGGCCTTTATGGGCTAGGATACCAAGAGTCCTGAGTTAAAATTTGGACACTACATAAACTATAGCTCAGGATATCTAGGGGCTTGAGATTTCTGTTAAATACTGCTCCCCCATTACCTTCGCCCTGAGTGTGATGCCAGCCATTTCTGCTGAGACACCTGCATGAGGGCACCAAAAGGGAGTGGGAGGAAAGGAGAAAAGGAAGGGCCGCATTCTCATCCCTCCACCATTTTCACTGATCAGTGGAGCTGGTGGGCTTGGAGATGGTAGCAAGCCTCAGCCAGAAAACAAAAGAGAAGTGTAAACACTGCCTCTCGGAACCCAGAAGTCCAAACAAACAGAATGCCTTTTGGGATGTTGCAGCTCTGCACCATCTCTTACTATGGGCTGCGGCGCCTCCACAGCATAGTTGAATCTGTGATCTTGGACTGGACACCACGTAACTACTGGATTTATTCCCTTTAGTGCCTTTATCTGGGAGTCATTGCCTACTTCTCCTCTCCCCACAACAGGCCGGAGATATCCTCCAGCCCCTCGGCTCCATTTCCATTGATTGAACAGATGAATTTCTGCTCACAGATTAAATTTCAAAGATGATCATAGAATCCTAGAAGATGAGGGTTGGAAGGGACCTCAGGAGGTCATCTAGTTCAACCCCCTGCTCAAAGCAGGTCCAATCCCAACTAAATCATCTGATTCTATAATACAATACCTTATTTTATTCACAGTCCAAGTTATTTGCCAGTTAAAATGCTGGAATTGTTGTCAGAAGCTTTTTCTTGGTCAATACATAGTAACTGGAAACACCAACCAAGATGGTCAACTTGACTGTACCTAGAAGAGCACATCAATTCTTTTAACTTCCTGCAGAGGTAATTGTTTCAATAAACCCCTTTGTATAGCTAGCTACAAAATTACTTCTTGGGTTTAAGACCCCCATTTAAATGAGAATGGCTGGATTCTCTTTCCTTGTTACTGCCTTTATAGAACTAAAGAAGCCTTTCCCTCTATTTTTTAGAACTATTATCCCCTGCAATTTGTCTATTCCTTTCTTCATACATGCCTGCAACCTCTGTAATATTAATAGAACTTGGTTTCTCTCAGGAAAAAATAATTTCTTTAGCTAACTTTTTGTTTCTGAAATGTCAACAATTCCTCAGCATTTCTTGGTTTCTCTATTATCAGTCATTTCCCTCTTTTTGGGCTGAATATTTTCACCCATTTCATAACCAAAACCAGGCTCTTTTTCAAGGAAAAAAAAGCTCAACGTTTGGGTAAAAAAAAAAAATCAATCTTTCTTCCTTTGCCTTCAAAGCCAGTGAAATTTCATGATTTTGATTAGAGTAGCTATTTACCACATCATACCTCAAAAATATCTCCCATTAATGTAGCTACATCACCCCTCCTCAATCTTTCTTTCTTGTTCACTATCTCTGTCCTATCTCCTTCTTTTTCTCTGCTACTGCTTCTGCTTAAGCTTCATATGCCCACTTATGTAACCCATCAAAGGATGATAAAATGACCTATAAACACCTTTGACTATTGCGTTAATGTCTGTTAACAGAATGGACAGTAAGTCTGTATATCTGTTGCTTGCAATCAACTCTTATTGCTGCATCTGGATTTGCTACATTTCTTAAAGCTTAAGACATCAAAATGAAACCTCTCTCTGTGGAAGTTACCAATTACTCACAGAGCGTTCACGCAAAACAAAGGGCTCTGGTTCTCTGATCGATATTGCTGTAGGAGTCAGGGAACGCTGGGCAGTTTCCACCTTGAGTCCCTTGCTCATGGCTCTCCACCAAGTGTCCCCATCCAAAGCCCACTGAAGTCAAAAGTCTTTCAAATGCCTTTAATGGGCTTTAGATCAGGTCCATATTCCCTGGGTGGAGTTGCGGTCCCTTGTTTTAAAGGCACGTGACTCCAAGCTTAAAAGAGCACAGTGTGGATCTCAATCCCTGAGAACTCTCAAATTACATTGTTCACTATCCCCTTGTGCTTAGCCAGAGCCAGCCAACCACAAATCACCTCTGCTTGTCTGACTATGGAAATACACTTTTGTCTTATTGTGAATAAAAATATATATAAAATCCAGTTGACTCTCTCTTAGCTGTGGTGCCTCTGCAGTGCAAAAAGGAGCCCACACTTACTTTTGTTACAGAATAAGCAGCTATGTCTATGTCTATGGTATGAGCTAGGGATGTAACTGCCAGATTGCAGATACTCATACTAGTCAGATGAGCTAGTTCACTAAAAATAAACCATGTAGCCATGGTAGCAAAGGTGGCAGAGCATGGATTAGCCGCCCTGGGTACAAACTTGCACAGATCCAGCTTGTATAGCCATTCCCATTGCTGCTGCAGCTACATGGCTATTTTTAGCATGCTAGCTTGACAAGAACTAGCACAAGTATGTCTACGTGAGCTGGAAATAACACTCCTAGCTTCGAGTGGAGACATAGCCTAAGTGCAGACCTGAAGCAGATCCTGTCAATATAAAGATACCGGTTTTATGTAGCCACTAATCACAGTAAAATCACACAGCAGAATCAGGCACTGAAAACCTCAGTTGTACGATGATGTGCTGAATGTTCCAAACATGAAAAAAAGGAGCCAGTCTCTATTTTACAAATAACTGAAAAGAACACCCCAGGTCCTGTTCTGAAAAAAGACTTCTGCACCTCAGCTGACTTTTTTGCTTCAGCAGGTTGGTGTAACTGGCGAAGCGTGACTTTCCGAGAGCAAACACCTCTCATAACATTAATACTCTTCAGGGTGGATTACTCACCATACAGAGGGGCAGTCTCCACATGTGAAATAGCAAAGGAAAGCTAACACAGGAGTGAGAGAGAGCAGTAACAAAATGTAACAATTTGATGGCATAGGGGAATGATCAGACATATCTTAAAGTAACTCTGCTGCCTTTACTCACTTAATACTTTACTCTGCAAATAATCTGAGTGACACAGATTCTGATTCCCTGCCACTCCATAGCACTTTTCTGTAGGAGTCATTCCATAGACTTTCATAGGGCTATTCATAGAGCAAAATATTGCTCAACATGAGTAAGGGTGTCTGACTATGGTGCATTAAAATCAATAGTAATGTTATGTGGAGTAAAGTACACTTAGTATGAGTAACTGTGGTGGAACCCTGCATCTTGTTACAATCAAAGGAAAAACTCCTATTGGCTTCAATGGAGTTTTGTCTCCTATTTCCAGGGTGTCTGACGGGAGAGAGAGGGCGATGATGAGCAGCGAGGGGTGGCGATGTAAACCCGGGGGGAGCAGTAAAGTGATCGGAGCTGAATCTTCTGAACTCATCTCTCAACTTAGAAATCAGAATCTTTACAGATTTGTCTTTAGTGTTCTCTGAATTAACATTCCAAGAATGGTCTGATAAAAGCACTTTATTTCTTTCATACCCCAGCTGATGTTTTGGCTGTGCCAGAGTAGAATGATAGTTATCTGTATTTAACAACTCTACTGCTTTCTGACTGGCTTAGAGAACACGCTTCTTCATAAGTGAAACAATCAGAGACCAATTTATCCACAGAAGGGCAACTGAACTCTGTATATGGACCACTGGAGTGCTGGGGAGGTGAAATTACCCATAAATCTCTGCACTTTAAAAAAATATGCATCTCTTAGATTGGATTGTGAAAGGTTATTGCCAGTTTAGTTTGGAAATTCTTATGGAAAAGCTTTCTGCAGCACCTAAACCGTTCTGAATATTTGAAAGCATTTGTCCTAGATATTAAAAATCTTAGTCTGTTTTCTGTGTAGTTGAGATGGCTAATATCATGGAATGTTCCTAATCCACTCTCTAAAAACAATAGCTTGTACTCTAGTTTGATGCTATCAGAAAGATTTCCTTTATATTTGACTAATTATCCAGAAAGCCTGTCAAAAGACAGACAATTTTGATAATTACATTGGAAGGCTTAAACACAGCATGAAGAGTGTATGAGGGATAAATATAAGAGACAGCTCATGCTTTCACTTAAAAATTGCACTTCATTTGCATATTTATTTTGGGTGCCTGAATGTTTAATACCTAGCATAAAAGTTAATAAAATGCATTATACTTGCTCCTTTTAATAGTTGTTTGGTATTCCTGGATGGTTCTAGTTCAAGAAAAGAGGCCAGCTGACCAGTTGTTGTATTACTGTCATTCAGCTGAAAGACTAGGCAATTATGCAATGTATTTTTAAAGTAATCTTTCAATTTCCATTTCAGTCTGTGTTGTTAAACTTCATATGTTTCTTCAAAGCAATCAGATGCTCTTCATTATTTTCCTTTACCCTTTGGGTAAAATTCCCTCCCAGTAAACAGGCATTGCTTAGAGGATATAGATGGTAGGGAATCTTTTTACTAAATGGCTGGAAGTAGACTACTGTACTATATCTGAACTACCTCTCGAGTACGTCTCTGTACACCTGTGTCTTCGTTTATACTGAGCACATATTCGATGTAATGTATTTGATACGCTCCTGTTTGCAGATTCCACCATTGCTTGTTATTCCACAGCATGTTATGGTTGAATTAAATAATGCTAAAGTGGAATAATTCCTTTTTAAAAATGTGTCTGGTGCAGTTAAGTTGTCCTCACTTACAATATTTTGCTATTTTTCCTCTTCTTACTTTTAAAATATTTTTTTTAATCTCCTCCCCACGGCCTTTGCCAACAGCATGAATTCCCAATCACAAGACAGTCTAATCATTTCCCAGTTACAGCTGCCGCACTGAGTCATTGTTCAAGTCAGACTGTATTAAGTTTATTTTCAAATAATTTTATAATACCAAGTTTCCATTATATTGTACCAGCAATCTCATTGGAATTACATGTCGTCGTGATTCTATTGATATCAGTCTATTTGGAGTTTCTTTCCCTCCCCCTCAGCCCCTTTTCACAGTATTGAATTCCCACTTCATGTCATTTTTTAATAACATTAATACCACATTGTGCTAATCTTACATTGGTCCCCACCAATCCTATCTCTCATACAAGCAGTAACATATTGAATCCCTCTTCACATTGAACTACAGCATTTCTTTCTGCACAACATATCACCATGCAAGACTAGCAATTAACACACAAGCCATGCTGGGAATATGCTTGAAAAATGACAAATATCATATTATCCCTGGGAAATGAGTCACATAACATATAAGGAAAGATCACGTCTTTGTGCGCTCCATACACAGTTGCCTTACTCATTTTGCTACAGGAATCGTTTTGCTCTAATTCCAGCAATTAACATAATACTGTGATCGGAGTTGATTCTGAGACGCATTTCTGGAAAACTGAATACACCAGCACCTCCCTATCAAAGCAGATCAACCAGAGTCATTTAACTTTGGAATGGTGTGTTAATAGTATGAAAGAAGAGAATTACATCAGGGGTTTGGAGCACATACTAGCAATAGAGGCAACAGCACCAGCCAGGGTCTTGCTGTGTTGCACAAGACTTGCAGAAAGTCTCAGAGTCATCGTTCACAAAGTAGGGGGGTGAATGCAAGCAGCAGCTGTGACTGTATTTGAGCTAGGCTGACTTGGACTACACACCCACTCAAACCTCCTTTACCCCTCGACTTGGTCTGTCTGGCTCTCGGAACCAAGTGTACAGAAGCATATAAGATGACATCCTTTTCCAGTGCAAAATGAGTGGGTAATCGGCAGAAAGGGAAGAAATGGTGGTGCCAGAATAGCTGAACCTGTGTTGGGTGTTTACAGTATGAATATGACGACAGCTGTAAGCCAGTAGTAAAATTACTCCCCTCCTCTCTTTGGGAGCAAGGAGGAAACCGGGGAGGAGTTGTATCTCTCAGTTACACCTCCTCTCAGGTGGTACAATATACATATCACTCCTTGTGCATGGTTACATTTAACATCATGGCTGCAGTATGGACTGAGGGGTGCAATATGTGCTCCTGTTATAGGAGGGCCAACTCTAGCGGAGGGATAATCTTGCCTGTTTGGGGAGTCTAGCGCATACTAGACGGTCCTTAAACACAAGGGCTGGTATTACGCCCGGCCTCTGTGCAGAGGAGCAAGGGTGGCTGTCAGGGAGTCACCAAGGCATTTTGGGCACATATGAACACAAGGTAAGATTCTGCTCTTGGCGGCACACGTCTGACAGAAACAACACTTGATTTCATGGGTTTAAAATTTCTTGATAAAAATGGAAATCGAGGCAGATCAAGATTTTTTTTTTAAAAAAAGGCTTGTACATGAGACACTTTTGAATGATCCCTCATTCCTCTCCACTACCTGCCCATCACATTAAAATACATCAATAAATTACAATTAACAGGGGAGAGAGCAGCCACAGCCAAGCAACATGGACATCCACAGCACCTAAACACCACACATGATTTATCCTCACAATCCCTACAAGTAGGGCAATGCTATTTCCTTCATTTGCTATCTGTAAAATGGAGACATGGCAGGACTAAGTGACTTGTCCAATGTCACGCAGGAAGTCTCTGGCAGAACAGGGGCCTGGTCTACACTAACAATGGAGGTCAACGTAACGGGAATAAAGGGGGATGGGTAGAGGATGCAAAGCAAAAGCACAGTACAGCACAGCTAAGCAACGCACATCACTGTTGTGTCTCATTACATTTGTCTATGTAGACAGTAAGCTTTCGGGGCCAGAGAGAATCTCTAGCTCTATGTTTGTATAGCAACTAGATCACGGTTGGGAGACAGATACAACAGGAATAAATGTAAACTATTCTATAACAGTATGGTATGAGAGGGCTTAGGTCAACCTATTGTTTTTGAATGAATGATGCATGCTATTCCCTACTCACCAGCTAGTTATCAAAATAGTGGGGGTAGAATTTATTACAGCCCTTGCCCAGCTAAAATTTCTATCAATTTTACTATGGAAATTTCACTCTCTTTAATTAAGTCAGTTTCCTACTATATAACCTGATTAATTAGATTCCTATTCCCCCATCAGTGACATGTATTTGAACATTGGACCACATTGTTGCTTTGTCTAATGAGGCATAAATACTGTCTTTCATAATAGATCAGCTCTTGCCTTTTGGCTTCTGTTACTTGACACAAACATTTCCCAATGGTCTTTCAGTTGATAACATAGGATTGGTATTAGGACAGAACCACTATACAGTTTAGATTCCTCTGTCAACATTTTTTTTTTTTTAGATAATGAAACCCTGTTCTTGGTAGTTTTTAAATCACTGTTCTAATTTACGCTGAACTTAGCAATTTTCCTATGTTGTCAAATTAGATATTTTTTAAACAGCAAAACAAAAGACAAATGGGTCCAAAAGCAACTATAATTTTTTAAAACTAAGTTTTATGTGCTTTGACAAATATGGTTAGCTAAAAATAGCAAAATGAGTTCATTGTCAGAAATGTTATTTGTGTTGTATTAGTCTGTTTTTTGGTCCTTTGAAAGAACAAAAATAATTTAAATAGCAAAAACAAAATTTTCAAAAACACCAAGGTAACTCAAGTACTTAAGTTCCACTTTCCAAATTGACCTAGGTGCCTAGGAACTTTTTAAAATCCTTCTAGAAATCCATTTACATCTTTAGGCGTCTAATTGCTTTTTTTAAAATCCTACCGTAGGTGCCACGGATATCGTTGAAACTATTGCCCTTGGCTCCTAAGTCATTTTTGAAAATGGGCCATAGGTATGGTTGAAAGTTTTACCCAGGTTCTTTAACTGTGAGACAAATAGCAATAACTCATTTTTTAAAATATGGAATTTTCACACTAACCATAGGAATGCAGAAATGGTTCCAAGGAAAGACTTTTAAAAAAAATTATTTAGATATGGTGCCGGCTACAGTGTGCTCAGTGCTTTGCAGACGTAGAAGAAGGAAAGCTTCCTGTCTAAAGAGCTTGCAATCTAAACAAAGAAATAAGCAGAGAGAAGTTAGGAGAAGGGGAACAACAGAAAAACTTTGTTCAAGTTAACTTGATTCAGCAGAGACACCCTCTTTTATTCAGAAAAGTGTTTGTGAATCACTTCCTTTAATTATTCCTCCAGCTCTAATGTGAATTCAGGGCAGGCGGTGATATTGATATACACCTCTCTGAGTCCATATGTACATGATGCTGCTAGCATGATTACCTAGGACTCTTGGGGCTTCAGTGCATCCAGTCTGAGGATGAATCCCAGCTCTGTGCCTCCATCACATCCGGCCCAGGTGGAGCAGTGGACTGAATTAGCCAGGGCCTAGATTAACTTGGGGCTTGGATGAGAGATAGATGGCTGTGACTCTGCCCATACAACTGAAACACTGGGGGCTGGGGGAGCTAGTCAGACGAGCTGGCTGAACTTATATCTGCGCCCTTCACAGGTGCGCCAGCACCATCTGTAACACGTGCCTGGCTTATAGGGGGTGCTAGAGCACCTCTTTTCCACCTACATCTGGCAAGACCAGTGAGAGCTCATTCCTGCTGTGGACCGTGCCACCATCCCTGTGCCTGCACCCCCTCAAGATGAGCCTTGTGTCGGGAGCACAACACCCTGGGCCCCTTTAGCAGCTGACGCGCAGAATGCTGTAACTCCATTGCTAAGTGGAGCTGCACACACATCAGGAGCACATTTGCCCAGGGCTCTGTGAGCTGTGCTGACTTCCACTAAGCGTCTGGGTAGAATTCAAGGTGTTGGGTTTAACCTATACACCCCAATTAGTTAGGACCTGGTTACCAGACAGCTGGACTCTAGTCCCAGTGATGCACTGAGATCAGCAGAGGAACTTGAATGGGCTTGCCGTCAATATCATGTGACAGTCATGGCTGTTCTCTGGGGAGGAGGAAGGGGAGACTTCACTTTGGAGCTCACCGTTCACTCCAGCTCCCCCTGAGCCTGGATTAACTTTCAACACAAGCTCAAAGCTCACCATCAGTCCCCTTTGCTCATGTTATTGAGGAAGGTGTGGGTCAAAGATGGAGATGTGGGTGAGCAGCCCTTTCTCTCGGATGTAATTTATAATTGTTGGGGTAGTTTCCCACAGCATGTGGGGAGTGGGACTGACAGTTGGATTTTTTTAACTCCAAAAAAATTAATAAATAAAATCAGGATGGAATGGCCTGGTTTACCAGGAAGTGTCAGTGTGCTCTAGCGTCCTTTAAAACTTACCTTTAGGTGGGAGGTTGACAGCTACTATGTATTTATAACAATATTTAATAGGGGCTAACATTTCAATATTTCTCTTAACAGATGCTAAAAATCATGGGCTAATAGTGAAGATTGAATTTATGGCATATTACAACAAACAATCCCCTCTGCCCCCGCTGCTTCACCTCTCCCCCCCTGCACACCTTTTTTCCTCACTAGCACAATGTCAATGGGCCACTTCACCTTGAATGCACCCCTGTAATTTGTGTTAACTATTTATGCTAAACAGTCTCTTCTGCCTTGTATTTAGCTGTGGCTCCCTGAATAATGGCAGACCTGAAGAAGAGCTCCGTCTAAACTCAAATGCTCGTCTCTCCCACCCGCAGAAGTTGGTCCAATGAAAGGTAGTACGTCACACATCTTGTCTTGCTAATATCCTGGGATTGGCATAGCTATAAACACTTCACACACCAATCAGAAATGAATCTCTTTGGATTCTCTGAGCGTGAAATATTGGACAGGTGCCTCATTCTTGAGGATTAATCAACAGCATTCAGGAGAGAGATAAAAACAATGAACTAGCGAGCCCGTTTTCAAGGCTCAGGGATAAGTGACTTACAAAAAGACAAAACGTAGGACATTTGAGCAGCGCATATGTGTTTAGACAATCTCACTTCCACCATTGCTCCTGTATATCCCGATTACTGTGTCTCCATGAAGTATTTTCTGCTTCCTGAACACACCCTTTACCACTTAGCCCCCCTGCCACTCATTATCTGTGATTGACTCCAATGGATTGGATATTCAATTTCCATCTTGCCCATGGGAGATGAGGTAAGCTGGTAATTTTGACTGCTAGTGTGACTGGAAATGAACAGCGTGACAGCAGGAAGAAAAACTGAATTCTCTAATGGACTGCATTGTGATAACTGGTTACCCAAACAACTTCTCCTTCACATCCTAGAGTGTGAAGGAAAAGAGCCTCTCCCCCAAACAAACAATCCGAGCTACTTGCAACTACAGGCTGCCACTTTAGTGACCTCAGTAAAATTGTCATAAGTATTTAAGTGCCATTTTTTCAAGAGTGACTTAGGAGGTTAGCACTTAAGTCACTTATGAAAAACTGGATTTCAGTCTCATGGGCTTTTAATAAGACTAACTCAGAAGTCACTTGTGTTTTTTTTTAAATTTTGACCTAGCTCTACATTTTCAAAAAGTGACCAGTGCAACTGAGTGCCTCAGATCTTGGAAGCTCAACTCATGCCACCTTTAATAGGGCTTGATTTCACACAGCAGGTCCTCACTTTCTGATAATCAGCCCCCGTGAAGTGTCTCAACCACCCCCAAAGTAAGGCACCCCCAAAATCACATGACACTTTTGAAAGCGTAACCTCTGCCTCCTCCTCCCCACCCCCATTCCCAGCCTTCTGGATATTCACTGCTTGGGGCAAACTAGAAAGCCTCCCAGAGCAATCCTTTTCATCCACCAGTGAGGGCTGAGGAGTATGTAAAGTGTTGACTATTTGTTGCGCTGTGGCAGCATCTAACAACAACAACATTGTTTTAAGGCTCTTCCTTTGATTTTGAAGCACACAGTATTCTTCTTGTTACACCAACTGGAAAGGAATTCGGTCTTCCCTGTATTTACCCTGAAGTGAAATCAATTGTTTGGCCATTAAATTCAGAGCAGGTATGACAGATAGTCCCTTGGTCAACATTGGGGACTGAACTGGCAACCACCAGAGCGAAAGGCGTACGTCTTCAGGTGGGCTCCTTTCCCTCCTATGCAGTGATGTATGCTTCCTTCCTTCCTGTAGGTCATAAATACCCTCAGTTTGACTTAGGGCCTAACATTAGCCACTGGCTGGGGCTGGAAGGGGAGGACTAAAACCCTACATTTTAAGGATACCTGAAAATACCATGTCAGCTTTCATTTTATTTTTAGCCTTTGTCCCATGGTAGGGGGGGGCACACTTTAAAAATGAGGGGGTAAAGGCACTAGAAAATGTCTTATGTGTTTAATTACGGTTACAGAACAAGAGTCAAAAACCTACTCCTTGCTCTGGAGATGCAAAGGCATGTCTTGCTGCAAAAGCCAGAGCTGATACACTTTGCAAAAGGGATGAATAGGCCGTGCCTCCCGGACTGGGGTAACTCATAGAATAGTAGAAGTGTAGAACTGGAAGGGACCTTGAGAGGTCATCAAGTTCCACTCCCTACACTGAGATAGGAACAAGTAAACCTAGACCATCCTTGATGAGTGTTTGTGTAACATTTTCTTAACGTCAAGTGATGGGGGTTTCTTTGGAAGCCTCTTTCGGTACTTAACTACCCTTTAGTTGGAAAGTTTTTCTTAATATCGAACCTGTTGGAGCATATGAGTCAGGGAGTCTTTCCCCACTCACACAGCCTTAACAGCACTGCTCTCGGCCAGGCTCTGGGTCCTGTCGTACTGCTGCTGTTGGAGCAAGTGGATGGAGACATGACTCATTCTCTCACCCCTAACTTCCATGAAGCTGGCTGGAGCTTTTCAGAGTTGGAATTAATTACTTTCCCTTCTTGTTCCACGAGGAAGCAACTGTATCCCTAAATTCCTCCTGCAGCTACTCCTAGGGTCGTGACATTTATAGCAGAGTCTCCTTCCGCAGGTTGGTGCCTAAAAGGAACAAATCTACCCCTCTGCTTTTCAGTCTGTTTTCACAGAGGATACAGCAGGAGCAAGTTTGTACATGGACATAATGCCAACCCCCCACACAATATACTTGCCTTAGAACTTCAGGTAAAATCATAAAAATAAAGTTAAAAAAAATTACCCAAGTCTTACGGCTGAATGAATTTTCTTTGTGAGTCTCTGGAGAACACTCAAAGCAGAGGCCGATTACATATGCTTTTTAAAAATATACTGACTCAGAGTTCAAGGTTTCAGCTGTAAACAAATTGTCCTTGAGGATTTTAATTGTTCCATAAAGCGTTGCTGGGACTGCAGACTGCGTTGCAAGGCTGCAGACTCTCTCCACTACTATTAAATAAAATGATGCATCGCAGATTTTATGGAAAATGACTGGAAATCGGCAAGGGAGGGTGAACGCTTGGTGGTGGTGCAAGTATGGAAAACTGAGCAATCATGAAAATCCATGGTAACGAATGGGTAGTCTAAATTGAGTGATGCAGGACACATCTGAAATAAAAACCCACTAAAAAAAAACATCCTTTCTGAATATAAAAACACAAACTATAAATCATACCCCTCATGCGCTTTCTTGCACCAAAAAAATTGGACCCAACATTTGAAAATGGCTACAGAACTTTCTCAAATGAAGAAAATCCAAACACAGCCATGGTTCAGCTCACTCCTGCCGCCAAAATCTTTGCAAGGTTGAAAGAGATATTGGATGTTTATATGGCTAACAGGAATATCCACTTACCAGTACTTTTAAAAAAAACCTAAAGGGATGTAAAACTTTATCCTTTGGGACTGGGATGAGAACTTCATAGTTGGCAAATTATTTCATACCTGTCTATGGCAGATTTTTTTATTGTACACTTTCCTTTGAAACACTTGGAGCTGGCCACTGTCAGAGGCAGGATACTAGACTAGGTAAACCATGAGTCTGATACAGTAAGGCAATTCCAGGGTATTGGCATTAGTTCTATGTATCATTTGAGTCCCATTGGAGCCTTATTTGGAGAGTGTGCGTAGGACTTACAGTCAGCGATGCATGTGCTTTTTGTTGGCTCTCTGCCCAGGAACGAATCTGATCCCTAGCGCGCAGTTTTATACACCACAGATATGGTGACTGAAGAGGAAAGCAAAAAGGTGATAAACAGGCAAAGATGCAGCTATGTCCTAAACTACCTACAGGGAATTCAGTTATTAGGTGGGCACCAAGTCATATGATAGTTTGCATTAAGATGGATACAATTCTAATTAAAATTTGCCTTCTAAAATAGCAGCGTTAGCTACATTACACACCCAGCCTATACAGCATCTGATCTGAAATCTGTTAAATCAATGGAGAGTCTATGAACTTCAGTGGACATTTAGATAATCCCATGTTTACCAAAGTTGTCAAGACACGCTCGAGCAGCTCTGCATGGAATTGCCCCCTTTTTACTTATTGGATGCTCTCATTAAACTAATTTCCTTTGCTCAATAATTTAAGGTTTGTACTGCCTTAAAATAGTAGCTGTGCGGAATGGTCTGAACGGCTGTCTATTTTAGTGTGGCATAGCAAATTGTAAGTATCCATTCCCTTACTTTCCAACTTCTGGCAACAACATCTGTAAGTGAATCCCAGGACATATCCCTATGTTTTCCAGAAGGTTTCTTCTCATTCTCAAGGATGCGTATATTTCTCTGGATCACCTTACCACCATTATAATACACTGTGGTCTGGAGGAAAGAACATGTAGGGGGGCAAAGCAAGAGGTCACGAGTTCTAATTCTGGTTCTATTGCTACCTCTGCCTCACTTTGTGACCTTGGGTAAGTTATTTAATCTTTTGGTCTCAATTTCTTCAGCTTTAAAATGACAATAATGCTTCCCTCTTTCCCTGGCAGGGCATTGGGAGGATTAATTAATATCTGTACAGTGCTTTGACCATATAAAGCTATCTGAAATTCCTAAATATCATCATTAATATAACACAGACCTGGTAAGAAAGGATATTTAACAGCATCTTTTTATCACACCAAACTGGTAAGCTTTTCATTAAAAAAAAAAACACTACCTGAAAGTGAGCTGCAATAGAGAAATGGACTGGCTGAACAAGATCTAAAAAAGGAAACCAGGAAGAGACAAAATAGAGACGTCAAGACACAGAACTGACAGCTTGTCAAGACAGAGGAAAAAGAAGTAGGCACGACCCACTCAGCAAGACATTCACACCTCTGGAAACAGATCAAAACCTTTACCAAATGATCAAAGTGATCTCAGGAACAGTAAGTAATTCGTTTAAGCAGGGAAACCCTAAACTGGCAATCTTTAGCTATTTGTAGCAGATGAAAATCTTGTTAAAAGCTTGGAGCAATCTGGACTCCAGACTTCTCTGTAATGGCAGACAAGAAAAGTGCTCCACAAAGGGAGTGAAGATGGAACCACTTTATTGCTGTTGCTAGCACCATTCTTGACAGGTCACCTACCTTTGTCACTTGCTACATTTTCTTGGTGCAGAGAGGAATAAAAATAAAGACTGGTGGAGGGGGATGAATTATTTCTGTTTGTTTAATAAATCTTATGGGCTACATGGTAATTTTACAATCCACCTTGAGTAAGGGCTTGCCCGTGGCTGCACTACCCTAGGAGCAGAATCACAATCCCACTGCTACATTCTCTTTGCTCTGGGGAGGGAGTAAGGACCAGATAATCAAGTGTGTTTAGGTGCTAAAACAGTAGATTGACACCTAGTGGGATAGTCTTTCAAGCAGACTAAGTGCCTAACTCCCACTGCTAACTAAATACCTCTGAAAATCCAGCTCTAAATGACTTCAGTCCTTTTTGTGGGACATTTTGCTACTTCTCCCACCCCACTTCCTTGCAGTTGGAAATATTGAGCCGCACAGCCCACACCGCTCTGTGTCTCAAGCCACAATTTGAGCAGCCTTTAGTCAGCTGCTCCTGTGGCAGCAGGAGAAATGGAAGGAGTTCGCTGGGGAGAAGGTATCCCTCACCCCGCCCTACAGCAAATACTTCAGTTTAAAAGTCATAGGGCCTGGCTCAGGGAGTCCATCATCAACTCAATCAAAAACATATTTTCTTCTCAACAGTTACCCTAATAGGCCACCGCTAGAGCCCCGAAGGCCGCAGGCTGGAGATCACTGGGCTACATTGGCCTCTAAACATAGCTTGAGGAGGTATGCCACTTGCATCCCCTGAGAAGAGGCCTCAGTGCCTGAGAATCATGCTGTGAGG
This sequence comes from Mesoclemmys tuberculata, assembly GCA_007922155.1. NCBI lineage: Eukaryota > Metazoa > Chordata > Testudines > Chelidae > Mesoclemmys > Mesoclemmys tuberculata. Next base: position 7,300,327 of record ML675622.1, on the reverse strand, counting down.
CACAATTCCTTCTCTGCTTCCACCTCGCCCGCCGGAGGGGATGGTCTGCTTTCGGCCGCCACGTGCTTCAAAATTAGGACATTTCTGCAGTGGCTAGGGTGGGGCTGGGAGTAAAGAGTCTGCCCCTCCCCACCCACCTGCTCCGGGGAGGGATTAAGTAAACAGACATGTAGCCTCCACTTGCCCTTGCACTGGCACATAAGCCCAAGTCACACTTTAATTTGTAGAAAATCTGATTTCAACTCCGTCCGACACCATGGCTCTCAGCGCTTGGCAGGCAAGGCAGACTAGGCACCTTCTATCAGAGCAAACAACGCAGTTAGCCCTCAAACGTCTCCCAGCCTCTTTATTCTGGAGAGCATGTGAGCACAGGCTGTGTCATAAAATTCCCAGTATTTTCAGCCGATTCCAGGAAGGAGGTATGCCAGTTGATTAAAGAACAGGATGCGAATTCAAGAGATCTTGTTCTGTTCTTGGCTCGGACACGGAATATCTTCTGTGCGTTGTTAAAAAAGTGACTTGGAAGAGTTCAACAGAAATAGGCACAAATGCCAAAAATAAAAGCTACTAAGGTTTATAGACCAATGTGAGATGCTTAACAGTAAAAGCAGAATGCTTGGCAAGAGCCTCTTGATATAAAAGGCATCACTGAATGACAAATTATACAGGAAAGGGAGGTTTGGTCACAGAGATTTGGTGGCGTAGCATTGTGAAAGCGATTCCATGGAATCTAATGAGACCATTGTTATGAGTGGAGAGGACCAAACAACAGAATCTGCGTGGATATAAATTGCTTGTCACATAACTTTATACTACTGGTCTTCTGACTCGGAACATGATATTTCTTGCACATTGTTGAGGAAGATCAAAGAGGCAACTGAGTCTAATAAAACAATGTGAGATCTCAACTACCTGCATATAAACTGGTCAAATGCCACAATAAGACAAGGAATTTCTTGGATCTTAAATGGTTGCTTCTTGGGACAGCTGGCTTTAAAAGCACATAAAAGGAGACAGTGATATGAGTGATCTTTCAAGGAAGAAGAACAATGGCTAATCATAATGCTATTAATACCATTGTTAGATGATCATCTGAAAAAGCATTGGCATGCTGGAGGGAGACAATATCTCCATTAAATAAAATAATAGTTCAAAATATTAAAATTAATTTTAAATTAGCATAAAAGTATAAACAAAGTCAATGGAAACATTTTTACCAGATTGAAATGAAGAGTCAAGATGATTTCGACTTGCTTTTAATGGAACAGTGACAATTTTGACTAAACGATCAGCTCCATGAGCTGTGTTAGAACAGGTTACTCAACAAATCTGCCCATCAGTGAAGTCCATACAGAACAGAGCATAAAAGTACTTCCGCTAAGATCCCTTATGTTTAAAATAATAACAACAATATATTAAGTTCCAATAGCTGTTTGCTAGTTTTCTGGAAAACATTTTCTTAAAATAGTAACACATTCCAGAGATACCGAAATTTGAAACAGAAAACCCCTAACACTTTCGCTTGTAATTTCCACATTGGCCAAAAACTGTCTGTACTTGGTAATGTAATTGCACTTGGCTCCACTTTTGAGTGTAATAGTTGAGTCAGGTTTTTGTAAGTGAATTGATCTGAAGCAATTCAAAATATTGATTCATCTGCAGCTTACCAATCTTCTTACCCTTAAAACACAATAATTTCCTCCACATTTTACTCTGTAAGGTAGAAGGTTGAGGGAATGATACATACCTGGCTGCACTTGTCATATGCAGCCATTAATAGCATATAAATGCATTTCCAGAGTCTGGTTTATGGATCCAGTGCCCATTGAAATCAGCGGGCAGATCCTGTTATTAAGTCAGCAGGTTTTGGATCAGGCAAATCACTAGCCTACATTTGGTGATGTGTTTGAAAGACAAGGAACAATGGGAAATGTTTCTGAATGTACGGGTTTATTCCTGAGTCACACTGACTCCAAATATTGCATAGACACAAAACGATATGCTGAAGATTTGGCTCTTTGGTTTTGGTATGGCTCTTTGGTTTTGTATTGCATTGGTGGTGGGAACATGTGCTTGCATTTGGGTTTTGCCAAAGTGTGTGTCCAGGGGAACTCAAGTTTCCATGAAACAGGAATGTGACGATTAGGCAGGTTGAAATAAATCTGCGTGTAAGTCACTCTGTTATTGTAGATCATCATTTTCTATCACTATATTCCAGGAACCATCTCACACTCAAAGAATCTAATGTTGTTACTGGGAAAGAAAAAAATCACTAAATATTCTAGATGCTATTGCCTTGCTTTATGATGTTTGCAGGGTACTCACAAACATGGTAACATAGAGCTCCCTTTAGAGCCTTTAGTTATGAGAAGGCCTCAGAGAGCAAGGCCATGAAACAGCATGACACGCTATCTGCCAAGCCATAGGGCTAGCAACTATTGCTGATTCCTTATTGAAGCATTGAATTCATGCCACCAATCTCACAGCAAGAATGACTGGAGCAGACAATGAAGAGAACACACTGAGATCAATTCAGAATAACGACCAGATGGCTTTACACAAGCCCGCCAAAAAGCTGCAAAAAATCACAGACATTAGATGCAATTCTCTCTCTTTCATAAATGTTACTTTCAATGCTGAGTTTTGTTTATTTGGCTGGGGGCAAGGGGCGATGCCGTTCATCATGAGACAGAAGTTGTGAAAGAGGAAGATCTTCTCCCCCCTCGGATTTAAAGCAAGAAGGAAGAAATTCTGTCCCACAGACAAAAGGAGTTGAGCCATATACAAAGGAAAAACACACTTTGCAGGCTCGTTTCCTGCTCTTCACCCCAATCAAATACTTTTCTTTAAGGGAAATGTATACGTGCACCCCCTATGTTTTTAAAAAAGATACAAAAAACAAGTCTAAAAAAAAGAGTTGATGGGCTCTGTTGCATGGGAAGAAGGGAAAGAGGAAGTAGAAAGAGCTCCTTATTGGGCTTTTCTACACCAACATCTTCTACACCTTTATTAGTTGTCCTCACACTCTACTTTGTGCACCAAATAATTTTAATCTCTTTCATTTCATCTCACGCAGATAAACATACAAGCCCTTAATAATTTCTGTTGCCCTTCCTCCAGACTTTTCTTTTCCAGATCTGAGTCTTTCAAGATGACAGAGCCAAATCTAAATTCTATATTCACAAAGAAAGGTAACGTCAATTAGATTATTTTCTGTGTTATCCTGCATCTGCTTTTCAATACAGCCCTCAGTGCTCCTGTGTGCTGAGCAGACATTGCCGTTGAGGTGTCCATAATGACCGTATGAGATGTCTACTAATTCAGAATGCATCAGCGTGTACAAGGAATCTAAACTGCTCCATCCGATATACATTTCTTTGAACTTGTCCCAGTTAATTCCATCTAGTGATGTGTTGCCCAGCTGCCCAAGGGCCCAATCCTACGAGTAGCTGCGTGCACTCCCTGGGATGTAGTGAGCGCTCTTCACTCCCATCTGTGGTGATGGTGATCCAGAATTCAGAGGATGGGAACTGGGGATAAGGAGGAACTGTGCCAAGAAGCCTTTTGCAGGACTAATCTACTTTTCTTGAACCTTTTCCTTTCTTTCATCCAGTGGTCTGTGTCCCTCTGCCTCCTCTCTGATCCTTTCCCAAAGGAAAATCATATTCTTCCAATTTCTCTAGATACATTCCTATAATTAAGCTCTGGAACCCCCCACTTCCTCTCACCCTCAGCAGGCTGGATGCCTCATGCACCTCCCTTGTAGCTGTTGGCTGTTTGGTCTTACCTCCTCATGCAGCCCACTTTCCCTAGGATTTTGCTCCTTACCCCCTTGTCCCCCCTCCACCCTGAAGAAGCAAGAAGAGTCAAGAATGGACAGTAAGATAATTCACATTAGGGATGAAGGAGAAGGAGAAGGAGATGGGGCTGGTTGGGCCTTACTTATGGAATTAATCCATTTCTTAAGAGTTAACCAAGCATGAGGAACAGCAAATACCTTTATTTTCAGAAAGGCCCTCCCCAAACCTTTCTGTGCCCACTTTAAATTCTATCGTATAGCTTGAGGACCTCTTAAAGCAAGGCAGAAGGGGTGCATATAAAAGAAAAGTGGATTAGGAAATGAAAACTGCCTATAGGGTCACAAACAGGAAAGTTTTATTAATAAAATTAAGTTTAATACTGAAAAATTCACCAGGAGGTTTTTTTCTGCTGTGCATTTGTTTCTGTAATCAAGTCCCTTCCTGTATCAGTTGATTAATCTTTTTCTTTTTTAAATACTCTTATTCACAGTCAGTTCACCCTGCAATGACACATTGCAAGGATAACCCACCCACTGAAACAATTAATTCCTGTTAATTAATGTGTACTGACTTTACATGAAAGAAAAATGTGAGGGGTTCCCCTCCCCTTCCTACGCCTTCCCTCATTGTCTATTGGCTTTTTAAGAAGTCATAGCAAAAAAAAACAAAAACAAAAAAACCCAAACCTTTTGATTCAGTCCAATTGTTTCTTAATCACTAGTGGGGTTGGGTGAATTTTGGATACAGAATTCTGAGCACACCTGTCCTCTGTGGGACCCAATTTCTTGAAAACCGGGGAGTTGTTTAGGTTTGGTGCTCTTGATTTTAGGAGGGGAGGGAATTATAAAGTTAAGTGACAGCTGCCTCACACTGCCAACCTTAATCTCAATTTCTTCACATGTGCCTTGTTCCAGACTGCTTGGCTTTCCTATTGTCCTTTAGGCAAAGAGCATGAAGAAGAAAATTGTTATGGTTGTTGAACTAATGCGAAGTTCTGTTCATTTGCCAGTTGCTAGGAGAAAAAAATCCATTTGCCCTGCCTCTGGATGCTCTCCAGGGAGGCCAGGGGCTGGTCAAGCAGAAAGCAGTAACACATATGCCAACAGGATAGCAGGAAGGAACAACTTGGCTTGTTGCATGCAGTGCACTTGTACCTAGGATAAAAAGATTGAACTCTACTGGAATTCCAGTGTTGGGCAACTCTCTCAATTAAGAGGTCATAACTGGGTGGCAGCCCCTGAAAAACTGTATGCACTGGATTATGCCCAGAGGAGTCTGAGCAATGTAGGGAGGGAGCTAAAGACAGGACCCATCACAACTGCAGTGACTGTGGAATTTATGGATTAGCCAATCAGCAGCCAATGGAAACCAATCCCAGAAGAAAGATTAGGAAAGAGAGTGACCACTGCCCACTTACCAAGAAGTTATGATGACTATGGACATAGGCTTCTTGAATGGAAGGGAGAGAAGGAGGCCAGCTGGACAGAGGATCTGTGGATGTTTCCATCAAGCAAACACCCTCCCCACAGGTTCAAGACATTTATCAAACCCATTCTCAGCTTGGACAGAGTTCATGATTCAGTGTGAATGTTACATATGCATCCTACTAGGTCAATGTTAGTTGTTGCATATATTTTGCTGCCTTTCTGCCCGTGAAGTGGTTCAGTGATTCCTGGATTATTTCATGTTTATTAGATATTGGTTATCAGGTACCTTTAAAACAAAAGGCACTATTTAATAATGACATGGGTATTAAGACCAAAGTTTAGAACAGTACCAATTCATCACGAAAGCTAGACATTTTCCCCTTCATTGTTTACTAATAGTATTTATAGCTTTCAAAAACCTGTTTACCCATCATGTGTCTGTTAGCAACCATCCATACTTTTGGATTGCTCTGTGTTGCATTCATGCTTCCATAGCAGAGCAGCAAAATATTTACTTCCCTGAAGAAATTTTATCTGAAACTTAGAAGGAGAGAACAGTGGTCAACATGACCATTTGCCCAATGGGTAGTGATTTCATGAAACACCTATGAAATTTTAATCAAAACAGTTACTGGTGAGAAGGCCAAAGGGGAAGCTCTTTTGGGATCTCCGTAGAATGGAACAAAAGGCTTGGATCCAAGAGTTCGTGCTCTCAGTTGTTCAATGGTGGAAGCATACACAGAAACAGGCACCTGTGCTCCTCCAAAGCCAAAAACTAATAGTGCTTAGGTGACTGAGTTGCAGCAAAAAAGGAGGAAACCTGATTTCCCATATTTTCAGTAGGCACATGTAAAGAACGTTTAACAGTGTCAGAAAATGAGAAGGCAGGGCCAGTGAAAAGAGGCTTGTTTGATGTGTTCAAATCTCCTACGTGGAAGTTTTAAAATGCAGTAAACCTAGAGGAAATCTCTCTCCCCCCCATCCCAATTTAAAACTAAGGAATTTTGCATTGTTTCTGTCTTGTGCAGACAGACAGAAGTGCAGCAGTTGATAGGAAGCATGAAGGTCTGAAAAGGATCAGAGCTGATAGGAAGAATTGGGAAGAGGATTAAAAGTAACAGGGATGGGAGAGGGAGGTGCATAAAGAGATCAGATAGGTTGGGTCAAGTTTACTTTAGAAACGGGACTCCTTGCATCTAATCTACGAGTTTTGGTCAGCCCTTGATGGCGATATTTAGGTTTTTTTCCATGACAGTTTGTAATTCATGTTCCTGATAACCACATGGAACTATTCTCTCAACTACTGCAGAAGCACTGATTGTCCTATTGCTTTGATTTTAGCGTGCGCTTACTGTGACTAGATATTTCACCCCTCTTTGCATCATATGTTCTTGTGAGCACAATGCAAAATTTTGAAAATAACCTCTTTGCTCAACCAAAAGCCAGAAAGCCTATGGGTGGGCAGGAATCTTCCTTTACCTTTTGTAATAATTTGTGGTAAATATTACAGAAAAATTTAGGATCTGGTTAAAAGCTTCAGACAGGATTGTAAAGAGAAGGTTGGCCTGCAATATAGGCTGTGGGGAGTAAAAACAGGTGCCATTGAAAGAAAAAGGAGTATTTATTTCTTGTATGCTGCACAGCATATTGCATGTGTACAGCATGCACTTTTATAGTAAGGCACTGACATTTCAGATATCTGTATCCATCTGTGGAAAAACACTGCAATCCCTTTTACCAAGGCAAGGAAGAGGGAGGGTTTATTTCTACCACACTGAAATGAGCCGAATAACTAATGTATGCTGAAATCCTACTGACTGTTCAATGTAATGTAGAATGAGGTCCAAGCAGCTCTTCCATGTCTACTTGCACTGTCCTCAGTGCATACTAGCTGCTGTTACTGCCCCAAAGTCATATCATACTGCTTGGCTTTTCCAAGAACATTTTGCAAAAGAAATTATACTAATGAGTGTAATTTTACAAGTGACTTGCTAAGCAGAGTTAAAAATCCATGCTTCGAAATTGCAGTAATTGGATGTAAAAGATCATTACAGCAATCGCACACGCACACGCACACACACAATTCCACCAGAGAGTCCCAGGAGGCCTGCATGACTTACTTCACAAGACCTCTGGGGCAGGAACCCTTCCCTTCTTACTTGCCTATAAAGCACCTAACACTCCTTTTGTTCTACAAGACGGCTACTCCTAATGAAAGAAGCTCCTGCATATTTTCATGCTTACTATTTGGGATACACATCAATTATGCAGCACCAAGGGCATGATTGCAGCCTTGCAATCCAACCCATTTTCAGGGCAGTACAGAGTTGCGATGTCGCAGGAACAGAACATGAACCAGATTATTTGGGAGGGAAGGAGAAGGGATCCAAGGTCTGCTTAATTTCTGCTTTGGCCACCCATTTGTGTGGAAGGGAGAGCACCAGCACCAGCCTGGTGGCAGCTGAACTCTCTTCCCATGAAGGCTCTTGGAAGTGGGAAGCCTAAATGGCGGAGTAAAGAGAGCTCCATATGCCTTTTTACTCCCTTGCCTGGATGTACATCCTGGGTCACAATTGAGCCCAGAGCGTTTAAAGATACTATCTGATGGAACATGATATTAACTCCTGTTAAGGGATGTCTAGGGTAGGTGCAGCATCCACAAGAAAGCCAATGGTCATAGTAAGAAAGCCAGGATGTGAAGTCCAACCGGGGAGTTGATGCACTTCAATAGCTTAGGCTTTTTCAGGGAGGCTGCAAGGTTCAGGAAAGTCCAGTCCTGAAAAGACATTTTCATGGACAACTTGCATGAGTAAGAAACTGCAGGCCCAGAACGACTAACTAACGCACACTACCATCTACACAGACCAACTCAGCTCGTTCAGCCTACACGTGAGCCCTGTTTTCTTAGCCTACTTCACTCTGCCAGAAATATCTATCACCACCCCTTTCGTGGTTTCTTCCACGATATCCTTTCTGCACACAACGACTTCCTCATCCCAGTCCGTTCAGCTCCCACCCTTTCTTCAGTCAAATCCCTGCTACATATTCATGACCTCTGTGAGGCTCTCACACACGCATGCAGACCTTCTTCACCACCACCTGAGAGAATAAATGGTGATTTAAAAAATAAAACACAAAAACCAAAACAAAGACATTTTCTACTTTGTCTCCCGGGGCATTTAGTCTTAACTGTGTGGTTCTGTTAGATTATTAGACATGGGCTGTCTTTATATTGGCTTCTACTACTCCTTAGTGTATCACCAGCACTTCAGTGATTCTAAACATGCTGTCTGCCTCCACTGCCTCTCTTTCCCACGTGGCTTCCTCCAGCCCATGGAGCCCCCAGGAAATGGCATGACCATTTAGCAGGGGATAGCATAAAAACAACATGCTATGGAACTTCTGTTCTCCCACATCCATGTTCTCAGCCTGATTTCTGATGGTTTTTTGCTCCCCTCCACCAATATAAGTGGAGGGAAAAAATGCAGCCCACAATCTCTTGCACTGTATTTATGAAACACCCAGGGATATGAGTTGGACTCTTATATCAGAGCATTAATATATCTGTGCTGGACTAGAACAGCTGCATTTTTCTTTCAAGATCTTTTTCTTCTTAGCTATTATTGATTACACTGGCATTTGGGGCCTGAGGCAATAATTAGCAATCTTTGCAACTGGGAACAGCAATTCTATATTCTGGAACTGCTGCCAATTTCTCTGGCAAAAATTCAGCTAATTTAAAAAATGGTGCACTCAATGGCTGGTGTCTACAACATGTTATGATACCTGGGGCACTAATTAGCGGTACAAATGGAAGGAACCAGACCAATAATTTCCACAGGTAGATGATTTTTCCCCTCCTATGTCAAAAAATTGTTTGCTTCAAGCCATTACAAAAATAAAACCCACAATTGAGGGTTTGCACCCAAACTTTTCAAGTAAAATCCTCTTAGTGTTCCATGGGCCTGATCCAAAGCCCATCAAACTCAGAAGAATTCTATACACAGTGTGCTTAAAAGATATTGCTCAATAAGTCAGTCTCTCTTCTTCCTACCCAGACAGCAAGAAGTGAATCCTGGGAAGCCAACAGCAACTTTTGTCTTCATGGAATCTATTGCATTACGTTTCACTTACACTCTAGTCTTCCTTCATTACATTTCACTCTTTCTTACAACAAAGGGCATGTTATAGCTTTATACTAAACTGTGGTACAGCCGTCCATCTAGAGAACTCCAAAGTCTCCTTTCAGGCAGCAGTCATAATGAGGGTGTGAATAAAGGTTCAAGGACAAGAGCTTGGAAGCTTACATAATAAATGAGTGTCTCGTTTATATTGCAGTAGTGGCTTCACCCAAGTCATGGGTCCCCCATTGTACTAGGTGCTGTACAAAGCAACCGGTAAGTGACAGACACTGCTCCAGAGATCTTAAAAATCTAGCAATACAATTTATTTTGGTGCTGAAATTCTTCTACTCTTTTCTAGACTGTTTAAACTGTATAAACTCTTTTATAGTTTTATAAGAGATGAGCTAACCAGACAGCTACCCATGGAAGACTGCACAAAATGCACTAGATTTCTAACCCAGAAGAAAGAAGTGGAAAAAGCTGTCTTTCCTCTCAGCTCTGAGAAGGGACTGACCAGTTTAAGGTCTAACTTTTGGATCACTGTAATACACTTGCAATTGTTAGACATCTGACATTTATGACCTCATGCAAGGAAAGCCCATTAATTTTTAATGAACATGCCCTGTACCCATGCCGAGGAACTTCTAAATATACAACACCTGATCCCCTTTTTCCATGTTTCTATCACAAAATGCATTAATTTTACATTGCCTACATAAAGAGTCTTTCAGGAAGCTTTCCTAATGATGAGTCTTCTTTTATTTGAAATTCAATTATACCTTGGCTGGTATGGCAACAGGAAATTAATACATTTAACTCTTAGGCCATCTGCTCTTCAGAGCACCCGTTCAAATCTGGCTCTACTCAGCCTTTTTTTAAAATATCAAGCAGCAAGAATACAGATATCAGCTAGTCTGGCTTCCTGCAACAAAGCTTTAATATCTAATCCAGACTTTAGCTCTGTAGGAAGGTGCAGGGACCTTCCCAAGCAGCTGGGCTCCAGAAAGGGCCACTGCCCCAAACACAACCTCCACAGGATTTAAAACCCCTGCCTGCCCGTCAACCCCGGAGGCGGACTGAGATAGGCCCAGCCGACTGGCCAATCCCCTCCGCGGAGGGCGAGACTTCCCCCAGGGAAAAGGGGTTAAAAGGCAGGGCCCGCTGCTCAGTAAGGGGCAGACAGCCAGTGAGGACAGACCTGCCTTCATGCCGGCTGCAGCCCCTGCCGGAGCCCCGCCGGACCGAGGCTCAGCGTAGGGCCTCTCCGGAACTCAGGGGCTGGGAGCGGCCCTACCGCTCCGGACCGGATGACTGGGTCGGGCCCCCGGATACCAGGGAGTGGGATGAGCCCCGGGACCCTCTGGGGTGGGAACCCCCTCCGGAGGCGGGTCCGGACCTGGACGAGTTGCCCGCCGCAGCACCCCCCGAGGCGGGCCCTGACTTGGAGGAACTACCGGACGCCGGAGTACCCCCAGAGGCCTGCGACCTGGAGGAGTTGCCCCTCGCTGAAGGGCTCCCCGACCTCCCACCTGCCGATGAGGAGGGCCTACTCAACCTTCCCCGAGCCGTCTATTCCCCGGAGCCCACGGAAGGAGGTACCCGGGACTGGTGGGGAGGAAGTAGCCCAGGGGGCAGCTCCAACTGGGGCTGCGGCCAAGGGCCTGCCACCGCTGGTGTGTTGCGGGAGGACCCCGCCGGCACAGTGGCAACGCCTTTGCCACTGTTAGGGCCCTGGGCTGGGACGCAGTGGAGTCGGGTGGGCCTGCGTCCCCCTCCCCCTGTCCCTTTGACCTCGGATACC
>ML675622.1:7223627-7289165 GCA_007922155.1 Mesoclemmys tuberculata | reverse complement strand
TAGACTGCCTGCTCGCCCGCCCCTGCCAAGGGGCCGGGGCGATAGACACTGTGGCTAATTCCCGCTTATTCTAGGAAGGTGCAGGGACCTTCCCGAGCGGCTGGGCCCCCGGAAGGGCCGCCGCGACCGGCGCGAAGCTCCCGCCGGCTTACAAGCTCCTTTTGAAGTAACACTCAGCAGCGAGAAATCTCTCAATTAATATTCAGTTTTCAGCTCTGGTTGCAGTCTTTTAGGAGTTATGGCTAGTGCAATATAGTACAGCATCAGATAAAACTCATTGTATATTGACCGTGGAAGGGGCACCTGACAGGAAAAAGTCCTTGTCTCAATGAAATTGCCTTCTATGTAGACAGACAACACAATAGGCCCTGAGGGAATGTCTTCGATGATGGAAGGAAATTTGCCGCCATCACATTGATTCTTCGGGATCGATTGAGCGAAAATGAAGACCCTCTCAGTTGATCCAGAAGACAATTTAATGCATCCACCTTCAGAAAAAAAGATACCGCTGTGCCGACGGGAGCGCATTTCCCATTGGCACAGCAAAGTGACTTTAAGGGGGTTCTATACAGGTGTAGCGGTCAGCCCATGCCGTCACTTGCAGGATCTATTTATTTGGGTCTCCCTACTTTATTGGATCAGCAGATTAGCATTTAGGGACATTGCAGAAGAAATGAATCTGAGGTCTTGTACAAGGAGAAGATTTAGTTAGGGGTTTACTGTCGTTGCTCTTTGCTTCACGCAGAAGGCTCATGTTGAAGAGTGCCTTGAGAGCCCCCGCATTGTCAATCTGCTGGGTTGATCCTCCATGGGCTAGACTTAGGCAAAGATTTTGCCAGATCAGAGAATCTGACTCATGTTTGTTTTGCCAGATTCATTTCTGGTGCAATTGCATCAAAATGAACGGAGTTACATAGTGGATGAATTTGGCCAGAATGAACCTCTATAATTATGAACCATACGAGTGAACTACACATGCCAATCAAGGCAAAGACAGATTTATTTTTATCTTCATTTCAAACTTTAGATTACATATGTTTTTTTATTAAAACAACAACGTTAAAATATTCTGATTGGGTTGGACATTTGATTTCTAGCCAACCCCTATTCCTATATCATGCTCTTCTAGCCACTCCACTGTCTTAACAATTCTTGACAATATGAAGGAAAACAAAACCTTGCTGCATGATAGACCAACTTTACTCACCCCTTACTACTTGATACATCTACTGGAGTCTAGTTAGACCTCCCAAAGGCCTTGAAAAGGATAAAATCAAAGCCCCTTCCAAGTCAAGTCAAGAATTCCTACAAACCCCCAACAAGGATGAGTAAATTATAACAGGAAGTAAATATCTGCAAGAAGAAAGTCCTTCAAAGGGCAGGGTTTTTGTTTTTTTCTGCGCCCCCCCATCTCATTTATTATACAACAGAGTAGAAAACAGAAGAATAGGCACTAACTTAAGTCCAATTGACTTCAGTGGAACTTAAACATATGCTTACATGTTTTTCTGAAACTGGGCATTACCATTTTTCCCAGCACTTAAGAGAGAATTTTCAAAAATGCAGAGAATTGGCCTTGCTCTGCTTTCACTGCATTCAACAGTGAGGCTTCAATGAATGTCAGTGGAATCAGAGCTACCCCAGTGCTGAGATCCCATGAAAATACCACCCTAGATCTCTCCGCATTCTGCACAACTAACCATGAAAATAAAGATTTCCTAAGATGCTGATGCTATTTTTGACTTGTTGATCTGTATACTTGTGCGTGTGTACTCATTAGATGGAGAGCGAGCAGGAAATAAAAAGTACTATTTTCTTTTCAGATGCCACTGAATTAGCACATTTAATGGTTGATTGGAAACACGCAGCTTTTATATTTCACAGCACTCTCGAGTTGTATCATCACATTGCAAACTCACTCTAACTGCATCTCATGTACCACACACAAATAAGATCTGTACATAAATCATATGGAAAGAGAAAATGCAATTCTCTTTTAATGGATATTGAATTTCACATAGTCATTTTTAACTTTTATTATAAGAATTACGACACAGGAAGAGCCACCTTTAAGATAACAGCTCAAATATAGTTTCTAAAATAAACTGTTCTAGTCATTTCCTTTACAACATTCTAGCCTGAACTGCATGTGGTTTAAACAGGAGATATGTAAACATATTGATGCAATTTCTATGTAAATCACTGAGCAGTGCTTCACCATTTTAGCACAACTGCAATGCGAACTAAATTGCAAAATGCTAATTAGATAATCACTAGTTGTAGAAGATAATTCCATTTATTATGCATACATCAGGAACAACATTCATAACAATACAATCTGCAGAAGTATTTGAAATTAATACCACCTGGAGGAATGGAATACATTCAGTAGCACTTCCTTCACCCACCTTTTGCTTGGCTCTGGGGCAAGTTTTTATTTTTGTCCCAGTTACACTGCTTGCTTAACCTAGAGCAGTTTCGATATTATGAGGATACTTCCGATACCTTCATAACACGTATCACTTTTGAGATTTATTCTCTTGCATTTTTTTTATTCCTCCATATTAGCTTCCATCTGCACAGAGTACAGTGTGCATTAATAAACCACTCACAGCATTAAAGCTTGGTGATGAATCATTAGATTAACGGCCAGACTTTCCATGGTTTCTACTCTAAACATCTGTGTTGTTCATCTTTTTATGTTTTTTGCCTTGCCTTAAGGTTTTCTGCTTTTTAGTTATTCTGACTGAGTTATTCTGTGAATTACAGAGTTTCCAATTTGACCAGGCATCATCCATCTTCTTTTGCAGTCAGATTTGCCTAGGTAGGCAATTGCTCACAGTGAAGTCATGCCATTGCTTCAGATCTTCTGTCCCAATTCATTTTCTGTGGCTCACGTTGGAAGTGCACGGGAAAGACAGCAGTCATGTTATGAGGCAGCCATTTAACTCTTATTCCAATAATGATGGCCTGATCTGTGCAATACTGTTGACTAATTTGGTTTTGCTTGGCAATGGATTTCTCTGTACATCTTTCCTGCTCTCCTAGCTGAACATTCTTCCATTTTATTAGGAAATACTCAAGCCCCCATGTTTCAGAATGTAAGCCAATCTCTAGCTATTCAAAGCGTAAGAAGAAAAGGCATGGAAGCAAGTTGTCCCAGAACAGTTTGCTGCAGGGTTGCTAGTATGCACCTTCCTGTGAAGCATCTGGCACAGCCCTTCTTCACAACCCACAACTGGTCTCCCACAGGAGGACAACTGCCATGTCTCTGGAAAAGAATCCCAAGCACCTTCTTTCCTTGAGATTTCAGAAGTTTCAGGAGGACCAATCCATCGCTCATTGAAGACATGGGAGTCCTGAGACAGGTTTCATTGGGCACCTGATTAGAGCCTTAGGGTACGTCTACATTGCAATTAAAAATCCACAGCTGGCCTGAGCCAGTGGACTCAAATTGGTGGGGCTATTTAAAGTGTAGACATTCAGGTTTGGGCTAGAGCCCAGGCTCTAGGACCCTACAATATGAGAAGGTCCCAGAGCTGCACCGCAATTAAACAGCCCCTTTGCCTGAGCCCAGTCAACTGGCACAGGCCAGCTGTAAGTGTCTAAGCACAGGGTAGACGTAGCCTTAATCTTCTCCATGTTCCATTCGTTTATGTTTTACATCTCTTAGCTCCTCCACTAATAATCATTTCATCATAGTTAGCCTACTAATAACCCCCTGGCCAACCACTATGACCCATCAGTCCAAAAAGTGCAACTGTTAGAAAGCAGCAGAAATGAGAGTATCAGGGGAGCAACCAAACATCTGAGTCTGTTAGTACCAGAGGCTCTCTCTTTAGAAGAACGATAGCCATAAAGACGGAATGGCATATTAGAGAGAGACCTGAATCTTTCTAGGGTTGCTCCCATCCTTAAGAGTCCAGCTACAGATCACAGTTTGTGTGATAACCTGATCATTTATTTTAGATAGCGTTGATGTTTTTGCCTGTTGTCCTCTACTTCTTGCCATGTGTGATCCATCTAAGAGAAGCAACTGTCTTGTCCTTGCAACTACAGCAAAAAGGACAAATTTGGCTCGATTCGCAGCTGGTCTAAATAGACATTGCTTCAGTGAACTCATGGATTTACACCAGCTAAGGATTTACAGGCTTTGAAAGTAAGAATAATAAAAGGCATGTTGGGAGATTAGAAAGAATGAATGTGTAGGCCACTTAAAACATTCTTTAATAATGTGAACTTAATAGAGCTTTTGTAAGGTAGGAGATGCAAATTCCTGCCACAATTTGGTTTGCAGTGTACTGGGGCCAAATTCATTAACTTGATTGGACTTATGGTGCAGTTCAGAAGCTAGACATATTTCTGGGTACACATAAATAAATCTTCCGGCTTGTTCCCCAGGCTCATGTATCTGTACTGCTCCTGATTTTTCTGTGGGTTCTCAGCACCTCAGAATTAGTCAGATATTGTGACTTGACTCTTAGCTTATATAAGGTCTGCTCCTTACAGGCTTAGAATGCTTCTTTCTCCTCCTTTAATATCATCTGTGCTAACGTATGTGGGCCCAATCCTGATGCAGAAGAATGCCCACTGAATTAACAGCCAGTTTTCCCTGATTAAGGAATCCAAGTTTGGGTCTCATTTAAAAAATGTATTCACGTGTCTGATATGTATAAAAAATCTCAGCATGTAGCTATCTTTGGCTATATACAAGCATCACCCCTCTAGAGTAATGGAGCCGTCCCAAACTCATGCTGTAAAAATTGTTATGACACCACACCATCATGTACGCTCTCGCTCTCATATATAGTAGTTTGTTACCTACTAAAATGATTATATTAAGAAACTACCTAACGATGTAAAAGAGTGAGAGTACAAGGTCAGAAGGGCCCACGAAATCATCTAGTCTGACTGCCTGTATATCACAGGCCACCAATAACAGTCACACACTAAACCCAAGAGGTAGCAAATGAAGATTTGGATTCCCTGCTCTCATTTTTCTCTGTCTCATCAAGTAGCCAGTATTTTAGCAAAAATATGTGAAAAAGTAGACGGTAAATGGGTCAGTCTCACTCTTAAATGCACAAGTTAATTAAGCTGTTGCATAAGATAGAGAGGCACCGCATATTAATTTAGGTACTGAGTAAGCAATTTCTTCAAGGAATCCTAAAGCATATTCTAGAACACGTAATGTAGACTTTATTTAGAATTCGGTCAGTATCTGGAGTCTTGCCATGTTATAATGAGCTGGTTGCAGACCACATTTCCTATCTAGTGATCAGAATATTCAAATTGCAGGTTGCTTGGGAGAAGTGTGTGTAAATAAATTACGTGGAGAAATTAAAAATACGATTAAGCTATTGTGTTTTGCAGTCTGAAGATATACATCAGCAAGCAATACATTTAAAATAATTTAATCACACATCTTAGCTTTTAAGACAGGGCCCTTGTTATAAGGATTGTTTTGTCCATAAATATTTAATTTATTTTATTTCCGTAGCTGGAAAGGTTCATAATCTCTTTAATTTATATTCTGATTCATGCCTTAACCCCCTTTTACCCCCACACCTCCTGCCAAGTAGTAAAAATTCCCCTACCTTTTTAGAGAGTTGATTTGGAATATTTGTATAGAGCTTATTTAGTTAGGTCCTGTACTAGCTTTGCATGTACAATAGAACGTCACAGTTATGAACACCTGAGGAATGGAGGTTGTTCATAACTCTGAAATGTTCATATCTCTGAAAGAAACATTATGGTTGGTCTTTCAAAACTTTACAACTGAACATTTACTTAATATGGTTTTGAAACACTACCATGCAGAAGCAAATGCTGCTTTCCCTTTATTTTTTAGTAGTTTATGTTTAACACAGTACTTTACTGCACTGCATTTGTTTTGTTTTTTCCCTCCTCCTCTCTCTGCAGCTGCCTGACTGTGTACTTCTGGTTCCAAATGAGGCATGTGGTTGACTGGTCTGTTCATAACTCTGGTGTTCATAACTGCGGTTTTACTGTATTTCCAGGTTGTACTGATGTAATTAGCTATGCTTCCTATTCCAAGCCTTTTTAACATGCTCAGTACCATAACAGATGGACATCATGGGGGGCTAAATGCAGAATTTGGTCTTTATTTCTTAGGGAACTAAGCAAAAGGGCAATTCTGTGCTTCTCTCACCACATCTGTAGACTTGAGGTATTTCTTGACACAGGCACATAATCTTCCGCTAATCTAAATTGTAATTATACACACTCACATCTGGAATGATAGAATGCCCTCTCTTAAAAGCCACTTTGATAGCCTTTGACTATTGGTTACAAAAAGCAACTGTTAGGTTCCCACTGCTAGATGATGGTTTACTAGGGTCAGCCACTGGGTAAACGACGACAGCAATTTCTCATCAGTGGAGAAGTGAGAGAAGTTAGGGCCTTGTCTACATTAGCACTTATGCCAGCAAAACTTTTGTCGCTTAGGGATGTGAAAGAAAATCCCCCTACACACACACACACCAAATTTTGCTGGCATAAGCGCTTATGTGGACAGCACTATGCCAGCGGAAGTTGCTCTTCCATGGACATAGCTAGTGCTGCTCGTTTAGGTTGTTTTATGATGTCGTCAGGAGAGCTCTCTCCCAGCGACATAACACGGCTACAGAAGCACTCTTACAGTGGCACAGATGTACCAATACAGCTATGCTGCTGTAAGTTTTAAGTGTAGACTAGCCCTAGCAAAAACAAAAGGACTTTGTTCCTCAAAGTATTATGAGAAACTCCTCCTATGTCTCCACTTTTCATTGAATAAGCTTCGGAAAGAAGCACCAACATACTTGCAGACTCACAAAGAAGGCAAAGTTTCAGTCATTTTTTTAAAAAAAAAATATAAACAAAACAAAACAGCTTCTTCCAACCAGTCAAAGCATGTTTTTCTCATGCCAACCTTAGTGCTTTAAAAGAGAGCAGTTTCCATTATGAGCACAAAAAGTGCCAATATTTCTAAACAGCTCAAAAATACATTTTACTCCAACATTCATGAGCCATAAAAATCCATTCTGCTGGTTTTGAGTTATCAGAAACTGTCCAAAACAACTCACTTGTGAATTGAGACCACACAAATGAAAATTCATCCCAAGGGGTAACTTTGACAAAATTTTAATTACAAGTCACTGAAAATAGGAGCTGGAAATTAAAGTGCCTTAGTAACTCTAGCATTATTATTGAGATGCTGTAATTTTCATAAACTAACTAACGTCACTAGACAGCAAGCACTGATACAGGGCCAGTCCTGCACAGATTTAAAACACATGCAGTCCCATTAACATCGCAGTGATTGCTCAGAGCAACAATCAGCGCGAAATATAGGCCTGAAAATGTTCTTTTCCTGTTATTCTTCTGAAAGGGAGATTGGCGTGTTAAAAAAACCACTGGACTGGTTTTAAGGACTAAGGAAAGAATTTTCAGAGGGGGCGGCTCGTTCGTTATTTGGAGTTTTGGATGCTTAGAACTTTTGAAAACAGGCTGCATGAAGTCCAGCCGTGCAAGCGTTGAGTGCCTGCTGAGAAGTGTGGAGTGCCTTCACAACCTTCTGAAACTGAGAAATGTTAGTAACTTGCAGGCTCAGAAAGGAATAATTTCCAACAGTATTTTGTACCTTTATACTCCGTTTTTACTTGCTAAAATAAATAATGTATTCTTATTGAAAGGAATGCAATGCAAGTGCTTTCTAAAGGGTTTGACCAATGAAGGAAAACTCTCACATGCGTGGATGAAGAAGTCACCTTAAGACCCCAACTGCAAACAAGACATCCGGATTCTCTCTTGCCACGTATATCGTGCAGTCATTTACACCAGGACAAAGTGAAGGCAACATTGGGTATAAAATGTTGCCATTTCAGAGTGGGAGCTAGATCTAGGTGAAATGTGTCTTCCCCTGTCACTGAAAAATGGAAATGGAGAATTGGATCCATAGTCTAATAGCTTTGGTACAGCTCAGTGTCACTTGGAATGAAAGAATATACAGTATAGCTATTTAAAGATTAAATATGATGTGATGCTGAGTACCTGGTAAGCATCTGCAATTCCCTTTACTTTCAATTGGCAATGTGGTTTGCTCTCAGGATTTGGCCTTTAAAAGCAGTTTACTTTTCTTTCATCCTTCCAGCAGTTAATGGATTCTGATGTCCAGTGCCATATTAGTCATTAATGATATTATTGGTCTGGGTTTGGGAGGGGAGGTTTTTAAGCATTTGTAACAGAGTTTAACTTGCGCCAATTCCACAAAATCTCCATCGCTGCCCTTCTTTCTTAAGTGGCTAAGCAGCAGTGTTGAGGAATTACTGCAGTTTCCCTCAGTCATGAAATTATCTATTCAGCAACAGATGTCAGGGTAAATCTCCATTTTCTTAGCCAGCAGTGCTTCTTAGGGTGTGGTGCACCAGACGGTGGACAGTGCTTAGACCATTTTAGACCAGGGGACCATTCTAGAGGTACACCTCAGTCCCTCCATCCTCTGCCTGTGACACATAATAGTTATGTCTTCTGTGGGCTATAATATTTTGGTCTAATTTCAGTGGTTGGGTGTAGTGTGTGGATGGTCTTGGAGGCCAGTGACATTGAAGAAGTCAGACTAGATGATCTGGTGGTCTCTTCTGGCCATAAACTCTATGACAGGAACAGTTGTGCGCCTGGAGTAATGACATGAATAATTACTAAGCACACACATGTGCTTGGTCAGCGAAACATTATAATTGTTGCTTCCGTCGGGATGAAAATGAAGATGTTTGCATTTGCAACTCAGCATGAGTGAAATTTGCCTTTTCCAAGTTATCATTGTGTTGCAAATTCTGACTGAGAAGCCGCTGGAGCAACTAGGATAAAACTACACACAGTAGGCCCCTTTGAATAATTTTCACCATTTCCCTGGTACAACAAAATTTAAATTGGGCTGAATGGTGAGTTGACTTAATGCCTGACCTATGGCTCCAGCATCCCTTCGTTTCTCTGATTCCTGATGGCTTAGTGCTTTGGCTGGAAGGCTGAGCCACAGAAGATACGGAGTCCGAGGCAGGCAGGCAGACAGCAAGAAGTACTGAAAGGGAAGATAGCAGCAACATCCTGCACTGATGCAAGGGGGCGCTGCAAGGGGGCATGACCACCTCCACAGGGATAAAGGTTAGCCGGCAGTAGAGAGTTACAAATTGTAGTAATGAGCCATAAAACCAGTCTCTGTTTAGTCCAGGGTTCTCAGCATCTAGCAGAATTATGAATTTGAGTTCTGTAGCTTGTCTTTGAAGACGTTGTGAGGAGGAAGACTGAGAGGTCAGATATGACCTTTGTGCAGAATGTCAGCCCATGCATATACAGTGTTTGTCTTATTTTTCTGTGTGAGTTCTTTTGAGAGAGAGTAGACAGTGTCTGGTTAGACCCACATAGCTGTTGGGGCATTTGATGCATGGGATGAAGCACGTCATGTGTTGTGATAGGCGTGTGTAGAACCATTGGATCTTGAGTGGGGTATGGATTCTAAGAGCAGTGGAGACAAGTCTGCGGGTTTTGTATCTGTTGTTGTGGCAGGGTCTGATGCCATTTTGAAATGGTGTGCCCTGATCTGTGGGGAGCTTGCTCCTAATGATGAGCTTAATGAGGTTGTTTGAAGGCCAGAAGATAGGGTTTGGGAAGAGATCCCCATCAAATATGGGCTATAATTGTTTGATGATACCCTCATATGGGCTTCCAGGTGGGGTGGTAGGTGATAACTAGGGGTGTGTGGTCAGTGTATTGAAGCAGGGCATCCCCCAAACCTTTGATAAGAGTGATTGAGAGCTGCAGTGTCCTCAGTTTGATGAGGGCACTCGTTTTTGTAGCTCTTTGCATCATCTAGGTTTGATGGAATCTCCCTGCCTTTCCCCCCCAACGCCAGTGGAGATTAGGGGAAGCAAATGGAAGACGTGTTAGAAGACGAATTAGATAAAACCTTGCAAATAATGCTTAGGACCATTTATCCAGGGCATTTGTATCATGAAAAAAAGCTGCAACACTAATTTGGGGGACTTGCATTTTCAGCTTTTTCACAGGCCGAGTCAGAAAATCATGAGCCAGCTCCTCTGTTGGTGTCAATCAGCAAAGTTCTGCTGAAGTCATTGGTTCTACTCCTGCTTGTAGCAGCTGAGGACATGGCCCCACATCTGTAAAAGTACGACATACAGCTGGCCAAAAAGGTTCTTTCACAGTTCCACACTCATTCCTTTGGTGTGCTGACTACAGCATGATATGATGGAAGTGTATCAGCTTAATTGACTTGGCAGTACAGAAGCTAGGATTACATTGTCATCTAAATCATGCTGTTTAGTCAGAACCTCTATTGCTACTTTGAAACATCTGGCCCAATTAAAGCAGGACTGTGTGCTGTCTCGTTTGAATGGCAAAGGAAGGTTAATTTTAAACGTGTCCCCAAGGCAAAAATCTGTTCTGCGCAGTATCTGGGATATCCTTGCCAGTTTCAGACATTTTGATGACTGAGGTAGACTTTATAAAATTGGGCAAATAAAAAAAATTTAAGAAGTGGTCTCTAAGTTAGTACAGGCAAAACTGGGTGTACATGTAAACCTTGGCTTGCGTCAACTGGGTAGTTAGGTGCCCATGGGCAAAGGTGGGAATCATGCACATAAAACAGATTCCTAAATAACACTGGCATATCAAAATGAGATGGCAGGATAAGGCCAAGTGAAAATGCAGTCCTCAAAGTGCACTACAGAGGGCCAGAGACACTGAGCTCGCTGTCTTCTGCTGAAAACTCCTGGGTAGCATATCGCAAGATCTCAAACTACATATTAGACACAATATAAAGAGTATTACTGAACTTCTGTTCACCTGTCATGAAGTATGGTCATGCATCCCCCTTGTGGAGAACCACTGAGGTCTTCCAGGGGGTGCATCAACTCATCTAGATATTTGGCTAGTTTTTACAACAGGCTACATAGAAAGCACTAGCAAAATCAGTACAAACTAAAATTTCACACAGACAATGACTTATTTATACGACTCTACAGACAATACACTTAAATGTAAGTACAATATTTATATTCCAGTTCGTTTATGTTATAATTATATGGTAAAAATGAGTAAGGAAGAAGTTTTTCAGTAGCAGTGTGCTGTGACACTTACGTCTGATTTTGTAAGCAAGTAGTTTTAAAGTGAGGTGAAACTTGGGGTGTGTGCAGACTCCTGAAAGGGGTTCAGTAGTTTGGAAAGGTTGAGAGCCACTGCTCTAGATGGTTTCTGCCCAAGAACACAAACCACCTGATACCAATTTTCCAGCAATCCACATTATAGCCACAACTGTGGAGAAAAGAGCTATTTGGTTAAGAGACAGTAGCTATTTCTCTTTACATTGAGTAGCCTCTTCCTTTTGACTACACCATCGTGCAAGCAGTCTGATTTCTGGAAGGCATCACTGATTCTTGTGAACACTTGTATTTCTGTGTAAGAGCTGTTATTGCTGTGCAATGGTAGCACACAGTGAAGCAACTGAACAATTTATTAATGCAAAGAATGTTCTATCTACCCCGGGAACCAGTCATTTCTGAGGTAACGGCATCAGAGTCAGCAGTTCACTTTTACTTTCCAAATCAGCTACTAATATTCATATCTACAGTTTTGAAAGAACTGGTACTGGCTTGATCCTCAGTGTTAAAACATTCTTGGCCCTGCTTAGCAAAACATTGAAGCAAGTGCTGCTTCACTTTAAGCACATAAGCTGTCCCTTTGGTTTCAGTGAGGCTACCTGGATGTTTGAATTTAAGCACATTCTAAAGCACTTGTCCATATTGGGGCATTAAGAATGGACTCTGTGGTGGCATGGACAGATATGGCACATATCACTGGAGGGTATTTGCCCTTTTGCAGCTTTGAGAAAGGAGCACTAAGCTGACCAGTCCCAAATGTGGCAAAAGCAGATGGCTTTACAAGTCCTCTCTCTCCCTCCTCCTTTGACATGAGCATTTTGATTGTCTTTTGGCTCAAGATGATTCAATGACATTTCAGCTCAGACCTAACCACTTTGGAAGAAGAGGATCAGCATTCCTCTTTAAAATTTGAGCAGCATGGTACAGGATATCACTTTCCCACTCGTAAAGTGCTGCAAGATGCTAGGAAGTGCAGAATATTTTGCTGTTTGGGGGAGGGGAGAAAAAAATCACTGAATGAATCACAACTGAGCCCCACATTCATATCCAGTGGATCTGTGCATGAATACATTAAAAAGGGGCAGAGACTCTAAGGAGACAATCCTAGGGAGCACAGCACTTGCTGGACCAAGATAATCAATGATCGCTGATAAGGAATGTTAAGACACATGTGCGATCTTAATTGCTTATTTCAATTTTATTTCGTCCTCCATTTGTCTGCAGCAGTGGCCTAATCTCCCCCCATCCCCCACACAAATCGGTGAGAGGTTTCTTTGTTTAGAGCAGATTAGATCTTTATTTACAGCCCGATTTGCAGAGGTGTTGGCTCCCACGATTCATGGATTTCAATAGGAGAGGCAGATGCTGAGCATCACCTCTAAAAAATTCAGTCCATTTATTGTTCTCCCATACGTACTTTACAGTAATAAATTATCGACAGCAAACAGCCTTGTCTGTCATTCACAGAAGGCTGAGAGCGCTCTGGTTCTTCTCTTCCTTCTTTACGAGTGAAATATGTCAACTTATTTTGTGAAGAGGAGGAAGTAGTTCTTATACTTTGGATTCTTGGGGTAGCAGGGGTGGGGGGTCTCAAAAATCCCTAAACCCTAGTCCCTGCCCTTGTGCAAAGAAAAACAAAATCACACCTGCAGGTCTCCTTGCTAATCCCCATGAACCTCTCCTTCCATCAGCCACACTGGTTGAAGGACATTCTTTCATTGCTATCACATCCCCAGAGACAGAAGTTGTATTGTGTCCTTCCCTTAATTACAGAATCTAGCTCCTCATGCTGCTTCATAACCTTTTGGGAGCTAACTACCTAAGGGCTGTTGTATTAATATGGTTAATTACAGTATAATTAAATACCTTAATTTGGAGAATTTGCATTTACCTGTTAAAGGAGGATTATAAGGAACCCAGTTTGGGTGCTGATTCAGCACTGAAGCACATACATAACTAAGTACCTAAGAAATCCCACTGGAATACTCCTAAGCTTAAAAATTATACAGGTGCTTAAGTGTTTCCTTCATTATGACTCTAGTAAAATGGATCTAAAATCCAGTTGGTACTATATACACCTTGCAACTGAGGTGGGCTCCATCTTGAGATTCCATAAAAGGACTTAGCTGGTACAACAAATCCCCGCCCCCCCCCGGAACAAACAGTGGCATCCACAAAACCTAGCTGATGCCTAAGATCCTAGTTTAGGTGTCTCACTTTCCCAGTGAATGGGAAGAGATCGACACCTAAGGAGGAGATTCCCAAAAGACAGCACACTAGGTGGGCAGCCTCCTAAATTAGCCAAAAAGAGTTGCCAAGGGGAGGGAGGTGTCCTAAACCCTGCCCCTCTCACAGAGATAGGCCCAATCTGCAGGGCAGCATCTATCTCTGCTTGCTTGGAGTCAGGCAGTTTAAGCTTCTAAGCCGTACTTGCAAGGATGCTGGAAGATGAGGAGATGACCGTGGATGCTTCTCTTATAGCTG
The DNA here is from genome assembly GCA_007922155.1 of Mesoclemmys tuberculata. Taxonomy (NCBI): domain Eukaryota; kingdom Metazoa; phylum Chordata; order Testudines; family Chelidae; genus Mesoclemmys; species Mesoclemmys tuberculata. The sequence continues at coordinate 7,275,507 of ML675622.1, read as the reverse complement.
GTAGCCACGTGTTAGAATTCTTTGAGAGGTGGGAGACCCCATCCCATTAGACAAAGGGGGAAGCTGAACCTGAAACACAAGTCTCCTACCTCTCAAGAAAGTACACTCACCCCTGGCTTAAGAGTTATAAAGGCACCACCACTTCCTGCTCTGGCTGGATTTTGCATGGGGCCTGATCCAGTAGGCATCTGGTAGGCATGCTTAGAGTAAGCCTATTAAAACACACCTACCAGATCATACCCCAGAGGTGAGATAGGTGGAAGAGCACCTCTCTTTTGACTTCTCTTGTTTGAGAATCTCACTGGGCAGCACATTTGAAAATTAAAAGCATAAAATGAGTTTAGGCAGCAACCAAGCAAGGGTTTTGTCTATGCTAGCGGTGCCTAAACTAGGGAATTAGGTGGTTTGCCACCTTTGTGGATCTGGGCCAAAGTACCTACGACTCCTTTGACTTGAATAGGTTGGCTTGTGCTCAAAACATGCTCAGCACCTTTCAGAATCTGAGGCCACTAGAACGGATGCCCTGCTGTACGTAAGTAGGTATGTCCTTCGGTTGGCCTCTTGGAAACCTAACCGTACTTCGGTTTGTTCACGATGTGCATTGCCCTTCTTGGGAAATGCAGCCACTCAAGGAAAGGCTGTAACAACACTCATACACAGCAACATAACTCTTGTTTATTGTGCTGTGGTGATAAAATCACTCCCATTTTCCCTTAAAGAGAGACATTTTGAAGAGATACTGGGCAGCAAGACATTGATTTTATCTGTAATGCCTGCAGTTGAAGAGCGTGGGGCCTTGAAAACAATACTTGTTCAATTGTGTTTTATTTTAGTTCATATGTTTTCTTTTAAGCAAAGCACTAGGAGGAATGTGTTATATTGCATCTAAGCAAGGAAAGTAACAGCACTAGAATTTTACATTGTATGCTTAATTCCAGTGAATGTGTGACACAGTAAAACTAAACTGTTGGTTAGGAACAAAGGTATGACACAGCTTGAATAAACCATAGAGCAAAGAACAGAATAAGGATTCCTGGGATCACGTTTTTGCCATGGACCCAGGTGGTTTTGGGCAAATCATTTAAACTTCTAAGGCCAAACTATGGTCCAGAGACAGTGAAATTACTCCATCTATGAACTGGTATGACAGAGAAGGCGGTTTCCCTCTGTCTCTCAATAGATCCCTCTGCATAACAGATCTAACAACATAGTACCTTAGTGTTGGTGGTGGTTTTCTTAAGGTCTGTCAAGTGATCAAGGCAGGATCAGGGTCTTGCTGACTTCAATTTGCAGTCATACCCTTCAGGTGACCCAGGCCCAAATGTGGGACTCAAAATCTGACCCAGGCCCAATGTGAGGGATGGAGTTACTCAGAAGACGACAACTTGCTGTGGGATTCATTCCTTCAGCACAAATAACTCTCACCAACTTCATCATTTCTCTTTGATGACAATAATTTTTAGCAATACACATAGACAGATGCTACAGTTGGATCATAGTTAATTCTGGGACCAAAGTAAGTAATGGGCCTTAAAGCGAGGTACAGCTGAAATACATGCTGACATCTATCATTGACCCTGATCCTTCAATCTCTTTGATACATGCTCGATTTTATTTATGGGAGAAGATCCATTGAAGTCAACTGAATTACTCCCAGGATGAGAGTTAAGCAGATGCTTAAGTATTTGAAGGAAACTATTCAGATCACTTGCAGTTTTATTTTTTGTTTTATTGTGTTAGATCGGCATTTCAGGTTATTTTGTTTTTTAAATGGAAACTTAAATCAATCCCCTGTGTTTTGTAAAGGAGCTTTAAAAGTAAAATCAATCCAGAGAGTTCATTAAGTTCTGATTCCTTCTGTAATGCATACGGAACCCAGGTGAAATTTACATTTTCTACTGTGTTCTGGGTCCCACCACCCTGCTGTGTCTTGAGTCAGCAGTTCATGAGGGTAGATTTCAGCTGAGCTCAGAATTTCTCATTGTGGAGATTCTGCAGTAGGGCCATGAGTTTTTTACGAATGCCAAAACCACGTAAATCAAATCCCTTGAAGGGATTCCCCCTACCTCCAAACTATGCATCCCACGAAACAAAGATGGCAAGCTGCCATCTTCCTCCTCATTATGGAATACCCTGGCAGATCTTATGCTCAGATCACAAAGTTTAGCAATGTTGACAGTTGATTTGATGCACCACAGGAATCATTTAGCCATTCTGATCATAAACCAGGAGGAGAATTCTCTGAAAATTAAAGAGGAAGACATGCAGTTTGCAAATCTGGAAAGCCTGATTCCTGGACAGGACATAGTCCAGATTAAGGGGTGGAACAAATTGAAATGAGGGTAAAATGGACCTGTTGCACTAGAATTAATAATTGCAGGTGTATCTGAATAAAGAATCAATGCAACAGAGAGAGAGAGAGAGAGTGTGAGTGTGTGAGACGTGGGACATAGGAGAGCTGAATGTTGCTCTGTGTCTCAGCTTCCTGTCTGTAAAATGGGGGCAGTATTCTCTTCCGTTTTTGTCTGCTGTTGTCTGTTTAGACTAATCTCACACAGTTGTCTAGTGTTGGGGCAATTGCGAAATTTACATCAAGAGCTGGTTTTAGAATACATCCCTCCCATCCAAAATTTTGCATGTTCAAATCCAGATTCTCATTATGATTGTATTATGACAGTGCTTAGAGGTCTCTTACTATGTGCAAGTACAATATCAGAGCTCTGATCTCAGCAGGGTTTCTAGGCACACCTACAATACAATAAATACAAAAATGGAGCAAGATCAAAAACCTGGATTTCAGCACACACGCACACACAAAAACTTTGGGTAGGGGAGCGTTCCAAATCCAGATTTCAATACAAATTTTACAGCTGCCCCTGTCATTATAGAACTTCTCTCCAAAGACAGCCCTGTCTCTATGGTGCCCCATTGTTTGCTAGGTTCTATATCTGGAGCCACAACTTTTTGCAGATCTTTTCCATTTCTAGCACAGTCAAAACAAACAGGGTGAAGACATTCTGATTTCTTCAATGCTCACATGACCTCAGCACAAATCTCCCCTTTCCACCCTCCAAAAAAACCAAAACACCCACACAACTTAGCTCATGTTCTCCCAAACAGGCCCATAAAAGCTTAACAAATCCTTTGGCAAATCTGGGGCAAGTTTTGAAAACCAAAAGCCAGGTGAAGATCACCTGTTTTTCCATGGACATTTTACATGCTTCTGTTTGGAACACACAGCCTTGTTGAAGTGTACCATTCTTCAAACTACATCTACATGACAAGTGAGGGGTGTGATTTACACACTTGCACTACCTCTCATCAAGCTATCATGAGTATAAAAAGCCGTGTAGCTGTGGTAGCATGAACAGTGGCAATGGAAGCAGGACTTAGCCGTGCCAAGCCTCTATTAGACATGGTTAAGCAATGCCTTTGCTGCCTCTAGCCATAACACTGCTGCTTCTCTGCTAGTTACAGTCATGTTAGCTTGATGAGAGGTAGTGCAAGTGTGTAAATGAGTGCGGGAAATCACATCCTGACTCACAGTATTAACATAGCTGCAGTAGAATTTCCTTGGCAAATTCTCATTAGTCTATATAAAGAAATTATTAAAATACAATGTTAAAAACAGAATCTTCGCTTCCCAGGGAGTTGAGGAACATGCTTGTGACAGTCAGATCTTCTATGCAACAGACTACATTATTCTTCCTAGAAGCCGTTCTAGTGGCAAAGAGAGTCTTCATTCTTAATTTTGGTTCTATCATAACAGTCTTTACTTGCAGCGTGTTTATTATAGTACTGTACAGAGCAATTTACGCTTGTGGAACTCAAAGCAGTTCACATCTGATATATTTCATTATCCCAATTTCACATATGGGGTAACTGAGGCACAAAACGGTTATGTGGCTTACCCAATGTAATACAGCAGGTTACTTTCAGACTGAAGATTGGAACCCAGCCTCCTGGACCACTACCCTATCCACTGGATTACACATCTTGTACATGCAGGTGCCTTTTTGTAGTTAATAGCGTGTTGTCCTAAGTAATAGACCAGAAGCAAAATCACAGCAATAAACTGACACCAAGCTCCATGTTCATTATAACACTGCGTGAAGAGTGGAACGGAAATATTTCTTTATTCAGACATAATTCTATTTCACATGAAGTGGATATTTAATACAGGATACACAAATGCAGTCAGCAACTCCAAAACATCATGGAATCCAGCCACAACACATATTGCCATGCCCTAACTTCTCACAAAGCAAACATGTTTAAATCTAATTTTATTACTGCCAGAAATTGTCACACTTGCATATAGAATCACCTGGCTGATGCAGACTACCACCACCTGCCATGCTGCAATAATTCAAGTACCGAGACAGATAAAACTGGAGGAATATTACCCATTATTGCTACTGCATCTGGTGCTGCCTTTCCTGCGCCCTAAGCAAAGGTTGTGTACAGATGGCATGGTAAAGACTGTGTGGATAATAGGGAGAACAATTGACTTGGAGGGAAAGAGAACAGGGGTATAGTGAATAGCAAGGGGGGCGGGTGGACGGTGGGAGAGAAAAGAAGGATCTATGACCAAACTTGCGAAGTGTTGAGGAACCTGGGCCCCATCCGGTACAGCACGTATGCATTTGCTTAACTTGAAGTCAATAGTATAACTCATGTGCTTCAATAGTCATTTGTGCCATCAACCTACTGATTCTATCTGTAGGTGCTTTGCAATTTCTGGTTTACTGCCATGCCGTGCTACATAACCAGTGATGGAGATTAGACATCTCAGGTGCTTAAAACTCTGCACAGGGCTACATGCTCTACTGGCTCAGGCCAGTGCACTGTGTCAGACCGAGTACTGAATGTGGAAGTGTGCAAGGCCAATGTGAAACTGTTTAGGGATGTTTCCGAGTATTAAATACCAAAAAAATATGGAGGCCTAAATCCAGAGATGCAATGCAGAGCATAACAACACTCACTTTTAAGGACCTAGAGAATCACTTGACTAACAATAGGATCTGCAAACCTTAAGTCAGGCACCTAGGCTCTTCATACAATGACTGGGGAGAGAACAGGCTCTAGTCTCAGCCCTGAGACCCTGCAAAAGCTGTTCCAGGTGGCAGCTCAAGCCTAAAGTCTATGTTAAAATTAAAAGCCTGGCAGCCTGAGCTCATTGAATTAGTCAGGTAACCCAGACTCTGAGACTCAGATCCACCTTTTCCTAATGAAGATGGCCTAATGAGACTATTCACAGGCTTAAATCACTTGCTGAGTTTGCCGCCTTAATTATGTTCAAGCTACTTGGATGCACATTTATTAATTTTCATATATTAAAACGTTTTATAAATTTGCATTTCCACATTAATTAGGGCACATTGAAGAAGCGTTGACTAATGGCCATATAAAATAAATTCCTGCCTGCAGTTGGCTCGTCCTATTTGACCTTTGCTGCTTTTGACAGAAGGACTCAACAACAAAAAAATTAAACTTGAAAGCTTCATTGAGTAACCCAGAGCCAATGGAGGGAAAACTAAACTCCCCGCCTTAAACTGCAGCTTCCAATTTAAGCATGAAACGAGTGACGGATGCAGACAAGCAGACTGACTGGGGAACACAACCCAACAGTGAGATATTGTCAGCCTGAGAGGCAATGGGATTAGCCCCCCAAGTTTTTGCAGGCCTCCTGGTAAGAGTATTTTAAGGACAGCACACGCTTCATTTTATTTCAGTTCATCTTAGAGTTAAGCAAGTGCTTCAGCAATTTTCCTGAATAGAGACTTTCCTGAATCAGCTCCTAAAACGGAGAAACCTAAGTAATGGTTCAAATACACATCTGAATTCCTGGAGTCCAAAAACCTGTCTCATGTTCCCCTGTCATGAAACAGTAGGTGCATTTTCATTATGTTAGGGCCCGTTTCCTACATGCTCATTCATAGATTTTTGCTATAAGGCCATGCCTAAAGCTAACCCAGAAGAGTAAAACATTGCTAACATATTGCTTTGGTGTGGGGGAGGGATCCTTTGGTGTATTTTGCCAAGGTGAGGCGCGGGTTAGCTGTACATGTATATTAGCAAACCTGTGGGCCGGTTTCTTGCCATGGAACGAGTGTGCCAAGTGAGGAGACTTCAGGATGCGCCTTCCCTTGCACACTTGCACACTGGGACGGACACCAGTTATAGTCCTTGCACTCCTGGCTTGTGCTGAAAGGCATGCTAGCCGCCCCAGAGGGGAGTGGGAAAGCAAGGAAGAGACAGGGGATCATGCCTGAGCCCTGGCCCATTACACTGACCATAAAGGAAAGCATAAAAAATGGGCAAAACTTTCTGGGTAGGTCTGCACAGCTCGCTGCACTAAGTCTCAGAGCCTGGGTCAGCAACCTCTGGTTGTGGGGCTTCCATTATGCTGAAGATAGCTATGTAGACCTTGCATTTCAGACTCGGAAGCAAGTTCCCCTACTCACGCTTCAGAGCCTGAGCCGCAGACGCTACGCAGCTATTTTTTGCATGGCAGTACAAGACCCAGGAGCCAGAGTCAATCTACCTGGGCTCTGAGACGTCTTGCTGCGCCCTAAGAGCACATCTGCATTGCATTGTAGACCTGGGTCTATGAGACCCAGGCTTATGGACATGGTATTTTTGCATTTGGGCATCCACACTGCACTGTAAACATGGGTTTACCTGGACCCAGATCTCTCAGCCATGCTAATGCTTCTATACTGCACTGCACAGACCTTCTGACTCCTCCACACCGCACACCAGGGCTTGAACACAAATCTCAGCAGGACTCCGTCTCTAACCCACCCCACTAAGGGTCCTAGGACCTGGGTCCTGACCTTGCTGACCCAAGTCAGACTGATTGGTGTGAACAGAAGGGGGGCTTGGGCTCAAACTGGAGCTACAAGCCTAGTCTTCGGGTGCAGGGTAGACATACCCTAAGGGGTCACCCCAAAAGCACAATGCCTCCTGCAGCAGCTTGACACTATCCCCAGCAACTGGTCCATTGCTCAATGTCATGATATCACTCATAGAAATATGAATGCCTGCCACACTGATGAATATACATTAGTACCATTCTGAACCTGCTATAGGCCAGACAGATGCTAGATAGCGACTAGCCCATTGCAACTTTCCTAATAGCGTGCCTGCTCTCCAATGTGAAATATGAACTAAATCAAACATCTATTCTAAGTCAATTCATTACTTTAACGTTAGAAATTCGTTTAGAAAATGTAATGGCAAAAGGCATCATTAGGGTGGAGTTAGGATTTCCTGGAGATATTTTAGAAGGGCACAAACTATGGAGTTCACAAAACAAACTTCTGAAAACCAGGAAATATAGTTAAGATAAATGCCCACACAACCTTAACTCTGCCCCCCTCAGGAGTCGGCAATAGCCAGTGGGGATTATCTGCATGCACTCCAGCTGCATTCATTGTGTTAGGTGTAGCTGTATTGTATGGTGAAGGAATATACTGAAGCAGTTTGGAAGAGCTGGGATTGTGTTGTCAACAGAAAGAGGTGCCAAAGAGGCTACTCAAAAAGACAATGTATGCTTGTTTAAATTTACTATACTAGCATTTTCTTCTTTACAGGAATGGGTAGTTACACTTTTTAAAATTATTTTACAGATTTGGCTCTATTCATCTCATTTTAATATTTCTCGGATTCTATTTCCTACACCTGCACCTCATCACACACATCTAATTCATCATTTCTGTTTGACTCATTAATCTCTGCCTCTCCTTCCAAAGATAATCCACATTTAATGACTACACTATGTCATGTGCAGCAAGGTGCTGTAGGACTGTTTTACAAACTTTAGAAGGGCACTGTACTTACATCAGATTTATTTAGGAATCTAAATCTCATTTTTTAAAAGGCCAGAAAATGGTGAGGGCTAGGAATACATTATAAATTATTTCTGCTGGAGCCCAGGGATGAGAAATGGAGCTCACAAGCAGTCCCTCCCCCCAGACATATATGCCATTTTCTGAACAAGAAATGTTAAGATGCAGGTTTTAAAATGTTAACATAGATGGATATTTACTAGCCCCCAATCCATCCTGTTGAGGAAAGAAAAACCCTTGAAGATAGATTGTAAAATGAATACATTAATTGTGGGAATACTTTGGAAGAGAATCTCATCTCTTGATAAGCAACACACTTTGCAGCATTTCTCTAACCCTCTACTATTGTACTTACATACCATGTATTTATGATCAAGGACAACACAATGTGAACCTATCTGACAAATTATGAGGCACTAAGTCAAGCTGCCAGTTTATAAAGCAAAGTACAAAGCCACTTTATTTTTCACAAACAGGGACAATCATTACATTGTTCTTTAAAGCACAGCTAAATTTTGGTCTCAGAGGAAAATACATGATGTCCCTTATAAACAGGATCTACCTTCCCCTCTTCACTCATTTTTCTCACTTGATATCTTCCTTGACTGATGATCCCCCAAACAAGACTTCTGTTCCCTACAAGTCCCTCCTAAGGTATAGAACTGCACTGCAAAAGAAAAAGCACCGGTAGCAGACTGCTTTATACCCTTCACTCAGAGTCCACCTGTGGCGTATCTGGCTAATGGTGTTTGGTTGAGACGGCTGGGGAAAGATTAGTAATGTAGACCACATTGCAGCAATGCACTCCATTTATACTCCACATCCACAGTGCAACAATGCACTCCATTTACTCAGCTCCTGCTTTGCTATTGCCTGCATGAAAGGTGAAAGTGCAAAGTTCAGGCACACTAGAGGTACAAATGAGACTCACCAGGCATCTCTCAAAGATCAGCAATGAACCCAAATAAATCCAGACTCCAAAATCTGACTGCAAATTTGGTATGGACAAAAAGGTGAGGATTAATAAGAACCTGGTAATTGATCACCCAAAACTTGACCTGAGCAGAAGGTCTCTGCTCATATTAAAAAAAGGCAGTAAATTTTAAAACAAATAGACAAACAAACAAATAATTATACTGCATCTTAATACCTAGTTTGGATTGGAACATAGACAGGAAATATCGTGAGTCCCCACTGAATTTATACTACAGTTCAGTGCAGGGAACAACAATAAATATCATGAATGAGTCATAACATTTTGTATGTTCAATTTAGGATTGCAAAGAATTCTCCAAGAGTCCATTTTCTTGAGCCAGAATGGCCTACATTTTCAAAAGCAGCTAGTGATTTTGGTGGCTCATTTGGTGGGTGACCAATACAAAACATCTTAAAGGGGACTGATTTTCAAAAAGTGCTGAGTAGCCCTGATTTTTGGAAATCAGGTAGAAACCAAGCTGCCTAAAATGACTAGTCACTTCTACACATCTAGGCCAATGCCTCTCTACTCATCAGCAAATCCTGATATGGATGGTAGATGCACTGATATGTTAAATAATATCCCTAGCTCGGTGGCTGTTTCTCTACCTTTTGAATTCATCTGATTATGTGAGAATTTCAGCTTTCATTAATAACTAATAATAATGTTGTGACCTTTATAGTTGCCTCTAAATGCTCTAAAACTAGAAAGCAAATAAAACGCATTCAACATTTATTTATTTTTAAATCTCACGTATTTTAAGTCAAGCTCACGATTTTTGGGGTCCTAAATTGAATACCTGGGGTTGGTAATACTGAAAGTGCTTCAAAGAGAGAGAAAATCTAGAAATACCTTAAAGGGGTAATATTTTCAGATGCTGAGATATTAGAACCTTTGTCATGGACAGTAAATTTAATTGTACTGTTTACTGTCTGTCACAGAAAACATCTTAGAGCACACAATATCATTGCTTTGTTTTACATTGTTTTAATAAATGATGTCTCCCCTTTTTAGAACATCCTCCTCCTGGCCCCTTATTCTAAATGATCACAACATAATTGCCTCTCTCTACTTAATTCTTTTTGCTCTAAAAGTAAAAATCACAAATATACATAGCAAATCATCACAGAAAACATGCCAATGCTGATGCTAACATTGGAGAATAGAAATAATGCTTTGCTTTAAACTGGCACCTTGAGGCCTGGTGCTTTACAAACATTAATTGGGCCTCAATGATCACCAGAGGCAGGTAAATAATACTCTATGTTCCCCCCATTTGACAGATGGGCACACTGAGGAAAAGAGGTGGACTGACTTGTCCAAGTTCACACAAATCTCTGAGGTTGTGTGTTTCTTCGATCAGTCTTCCCCACTTTATTATTCCTGCTAACTTTAAGAATGATCTTCCCCTTTCTCTTCTTACCTCCTCCAATACTTTTGATGGCATGATGATTTGATTTTAGTTTTTCCTGATTTTTATCCCTTTCAGCCTTTTAATTAAAAAGGCTTTTGTTGTTGTTTCTTTTTTTTTAAAATCCTTCCATTCCTATTTTTATTCTTAATTCTCAAATAAGTTGAAGGAGAGTTGCCACTTTGATTAAATTTTAGGCCTGTGCCTATAGTATCTCTAAAAGAAATTATAATATTTGTTCTGTCCTTTATTTATTCTCTCACCTCTTTAAACCAGTTCCCTCTCTCTTACCCTTATGCTCCCGTGTATCTATTGAACAAGCTTGAATCCTTTCCCCGCAGAGAATTTGAAACTGACAAACCTTTAACTTTGAATAGATGATTACTTTTCATTTGAAAGTTATTTTTGGGTTTATTACTTGATCCAGCTCCCATTAAAATCAGTGGAAAGGCTCCGATTGAATTTAGTGGAAGTCTGGCGAGGTCATGGGGCCCGTTTTGGAAAGGCCATATCTATTCAGGAAAGTACACATAAGCATAGGACTTCAATGGGATTTAAACATGCATGTAAGCAGTTACTTAAGTATGCTTTCCTGAATGAAGATGTTCTACTGAATTTGGACCACTGACTGCATTCACCACTTGCTCTATGAGCAGCTGACATTTTTCTTTTCTTCCTTCTCTATGGAGCTCCGTGCCATCAGAGACAGGAATAGCTGGTGCTAGATATATATATCACACACTAACTGATTAAAAAGAGTTTTAAAATTATTTTTGACTAGATCCTCATCCGGTGTAAATCACAGTAGCTGCATTAAAGTCAATGAAGATGAGACCTTTCTAACCTTTCTAAGAATTCTCAATAGATACATGGACAGTTTTGTTTCTTAACAGTACATCTTCGGATTGGCCATAACAACACACTTGGTTCTGTATATAACATACTAGGGCCATTGTTTTTTGCAGTTCATTAAAAAACTGGTAAACACATCACTTAACAGTGATGTTAATATAATTTTTTCCATGACAGCAGTCAGTGGTATCCTGCTAACAAATGGCAATGTCATTGCAACATGTCCTTCGAGTACTGTAATTACTGCTGTACTCATGAGTGCATGTAATTTGAAGTTTAACCTAATTGATGTGCAAAGCTCATGGTAATTTTCATACTGTCTTAATATGTAGTATAAAATTGTACAGTTTTATGCAATTCAGCCTTAATTTACCTTGAGCATATATACTTTGTTCTCCACAGTGTACAGATCTTCCTGGAATGTATAAAGTGACTGTTATTCATAATGTTGCTGAATGTTCTTCACCTTGCAAGAAAGCATGATGAAAGGCGTCCTTTTCATGGAATGGGTGTTCCAAAACATGTAAAGAAAACCAGTAATTTGGCTCATTATCAATGACCAGCCCACTAGTATTGCTCATGTTCTACTGAAGTTTAAGACCGTGAATAATATTTAGTGTGGCATACTGAAGAGCTCAGGGGGTTGGAGGATTTATACTGTGAAATGAAGCAATACTGCATTAAACTCATTTTTGCAAGTAATCTCTTTAGATTCTAATGAAATGATTGGTTTGGCAAGTGGAGATCCTGAGCAAAGTACCCTTAGGGGGTTGTGTGGACAAAACAGAAATGTTAGAGCTGGTACTTTTCCATTTGACAAGATGCTCACCAAGGGCTTTTCCTTTAGGAGCAGCAACATGGCTTTCCAAGTTCTTGTGGTCCCTTAAGAAACAGGAAAGTCCAAAAATACATTGCAAGTAATATAGATGAAGGAAATGGAAGAGGAGAAAAGACAACAATTTAGATGGCCGGGGATATGGAGCCAGCTTGCATGCTTATAAAGCAAACTAATAGAAAAGCACTCAATATTGTTCAATGTGAAGGTAGTACAGAATATCAAGGACATTTAGGATAGCCAGGGGAGAGATTTCAGTGGGAAAACCCCCATAAGGGTTTTCAGGATCATGGCAATCCAATTATTTAGTACATCAAGATAGAAAAAGGGATCACTGACAGGAAAGCAGTTGAGAGTTCCCAATCTTTAAAATGAATGCTTCAGTAAAATCATGAAACCAAGCATTGTAGATGCCTGAATAAAACCTGTGAAATATGTAGATGTTTCTGGCCAGATGACAATCACTGAGGGGCTGACCCTACAAATTGCTGTGTTCAGGCCCTACAGATCTTATCTTGAATGTTCCTAAATTCTGTTTGAAATCAATGGGAAGGTAGCTAGGGAAGTCTTGTCCTTCTTTTACAGATGGAAACATGAAGCCACGTACAGCTAAACTCTGTCTTCATTCACACTGGTCTATACCCCGAGTAATTCCTTTACTTCAGTGGAGCAGTACCACTGTAACGGAGAGAAGAGCTTGGCCCGCAGTGGTTAAGCATCATATCCTGCTCTCCTTTATGCAGACGTTAAATCCAAAGTACCGTAAGCAGTGACACTTCAGGTTTAGAGTGGTGTGACTGAGAGTTGAGGCATGATTACAACTCAAGAATTTGTAGCCCAAGGCCTAGAAGACCAACAGCTCAAAGGTGTGGTTCATAGAGCACTGGCCAGTGGTCCATGGAAAGCTGGCTGGTCACATTGCACAGCTTCTACCTCCTTGCTTCCATGTGCTCAGTCACTTTAAAAAGACATTCAATATTTCCTAAGAACTTTTCCATGTGAGCAAATGCTGTAGTTACCCTGGGATGTTATACGGCTGAGCAGGAAGATGCAAAGAGAAGCTAAGTGTCCACAATTTGCCCTCTCTGTCTCTATTAAGATGAGGTCAAAGAGATGTAAAAAATGGAGAGCTCCTGTAGTAACCTGCTCTATCATCCCCTGGTACCTTAACACATTCTGTTCAGGTTCGTGAGAGAACTGAGTATTATTTTTCAGTCATCTCCCAAAACAATTGCTGGAATTAACGTTAACCCATGAAAATAGCATTTCACTTCATTCTGACACCTCTTGCCATTAGGTAACCTAGCATTTTAAGAGCTACTCAATTAAGAGAGAAACAACACGACCAGGGTGACAACATGCAATTGAGTGTTTCTATACCCTGGTATAAATTAGAATTTATTCAGTATTATGCAGTGCAGCCCTCCAGCTCTTATCCATGATGATGAGTAATTTCCACAGTAATTTTAAGTAATTTTCCAGACTGCATTGGTGTGAGTGTCCAGCTTGCAAATGTCGGAAAAGACTTCATTACATGTCTTGCTGATAAAGCTTTCACTGGACTGATTATATTATAACAGTTTCTGAAGCAAACTCACTGCTGATCTTGAAAATAGCAGGACAACTTCTCTATAAATGAAGACCATCATTGGGAAATATAGGTCCAGTGCAATTATTCCTGGTTTCATGTGGATTTGTTTTTGTGGTTTAATTAAAGAGCCAAGAGTACCTTTATTATGAAATACCTCACCCAGCAGAGATATGTAAGTTTCTTCCTTTTCTCAAAATGTAGCACACACGGAAGTTGAAAGAAGGTTAGAAAAACGTCTGTTTTCTATAACATAATCCTGAAAAAGCATGGGGAAAATTTCTGCTTTTTGTGGTAGTTGAAAGAGAAGAATGAAGTTTTAAAATACTTTACAGAACCTTATCAGAACCTTTCATTAAAAGGACAACCTGAGTGCATTCAAATATTCTGTCTAAGAAGTCGTGTCTTATACTTAATTGTATCTGTTTATCTTGTTATAACTAATGGGCAGTCACATAAGTAGGAAAAAGTGATCTATTAGGGTAATCGAGTACTTCAAGTCTGGATTTATTAAAAGTTCACTAGCAGATATAGTTAAGGCATGATGAACTGTGAAGACAAAAACAGAATCAACAAATACTTCTTTTCTTTATTTTTGCAGCTAATACAAGTGTACTTCTTTCTAAAAAGGCAAATCCTGGTTTCCTCCATGTGAAGAACTACAAGTCCTCAATATAGTGGCAAAACCAAACACACTAAAAGGATCATAATGGTCCTTTCTAACCATAAAATTGATTTGAGCCCACATCTCATTGGCATTGGACTGAATATATGCCCATATACCATTAAACTTGCTCATCAACTTCATAGCACAAGTAAATCTACCTAGGCTTGTTACCCATTGCCAATCAGATGAGGAATAGTTTACACTGGTGAACAGGGTATGTTAACTAGAACTGGTTTACAGGAGGCCCCAGTCCTGCAGGATCCAACCATGCAAGTGCTTTGACTCCAGCAAATGGGTGTCTGGGCATGCATATCCTTTGGCATAACCTGCAATCTCAATCAGTGGAACGTCTCACCAGCACAAGGTCTGCCACTCCTACTGCTGGTTAAACTGCACCCATACGAAGCCCATCAGGCCCTGCTCACTCATAGATAGGTTTCCTTCCTATTTTTCAACCCTATATTTTGAGGGTATATTGACATATTACATCTAAGGAGAGCATTTCTCCATTGAGATAAAGCCTGGAGAATGTCTCAATGCATGTATGAAAAATGCTACGTTTGAAAAATGCTACTCATTTGGGAGAAAATAATAATATTTAACGTTTATGTAATGCTTCATATGTTCAAAATGATATGTATTAACTAATAATCCTTATGTCCCTGTAAGACAGACACTTAAGTGCTGTTATCCTGTTTTATTAAGGGAGCAACTAAGGCCCTGATCTAAAAAAGCATGTAAGCATGTGCTTAACTTTGAAAGGATGAGCAATCCTATTGAAGTTAATGGGACTCGTCATGTCTTGCAAAATTAAGCACAAGTGCTTAATGCCTAAGTGCTTTGCTGAGTTATGGTCAAGACTGAGGGGAAGATTCCCACTGACTTTGGATCACTGTAAGGCTTTCCATTGACTTCAGTTGGATATCTGGATTAGGCCAAGACTACATACTCAAGCAGTGGCAGAACCCAGGTTTACAACTCAAAAGTTCCTGCATGCCAACCCTATACTCAGTTAACGACACCATTCAGCCTTATTTTCTGAATGCACTGTTTCTATTTTAGCATTAGCAATTGCTTTTTGCTGAGGCCATTCTCTCCCCTTTAGAATTGCTTTTTGTCTAAGGCTATGAAAGCCATGTCCGGTGAGAAAGAGATGTAGTTTCAAGAGCCAAGGAAAATGCAAAAGTGCACAAAATGTGTTCTGTTCTGTTCAGTCTCTCTCATATCTAATGGGAAAGAACATAGATAAATACTATTTTATGAACATGGCATTTAGAGCTGAAGAAACACTTGTTCGTTACTAGAGAAGCCCTTGACCTGAAGCTTGAAAACAAGATATCCCTTCAGCTCAGGTGGCATAAATGTAAAAATAGTATGCTATTAGATGCTATGTGGCATAAAAGAAAGTGAGGAACTTGCTGTCTCCATTTAATTTCATCCAGATTCCAAGAAAACATCGACAGGAATCAGAAAGGTAGGGTTGGAAGGCACCTTGAGAGATCATGGAACCCATTCCTCCCCCATGCTATGGCAGGACCAAGTATACCTAGACCATTCCTGTGTCCATACTTTAGTTTAGACAAGTAATATCCTTTCATTTGAACAAAAAGTTTAACAAATGAATTAATTCCAGTTTTAAAGGGAAAATTTTTAGATGTTGATGTTTTTTAGACACTAAATTATAAGACTTCTTTGAACGTGGCTTATGTGTTAATATTATACCACAATGGAATTCCTTCCTGCCTACATTGCTATCAGGCCAGTCTTTTTCATAGATTTCATTTCCAAGTTTAATTCCAGAAGGGACCATTCAATCATCAAGTATGACCTCCTGTATATCACAGGTAACATTACATTTCACTCAGATACCCTAATACTGAGCCCTTCTTCTTGCTGGAACCTTCTGTGAATCTACTGCAAAAAGAATAGTCAGTGAAGGCCTTCCTTCTGGATCTGCCTATCCTTCTTAAAACGAGGACATGGATGAGGTCTTTGAAGCTTGGGAGACGGATAATAAAACCCTTAGATACTATGATGTTGGATGTTATAGATAACAAGGGAAAATTAAATATTGTGAACACCAAAGTGGGTGCTTTGGTGTAATTCTGCAGCTGGAAGCTATGCAGGAAAAGGAGCTTTAAGTACTGTGCTGGTTATGTACTTTCAAAATGGTGTTCATGATTACTCTACATCTGTAGCTGTAACAGAGACAAATGGACCACACTCAGATGGGAGGCAATGTGGTTTAGGATGCATCTACAATGCAAACCCCCCCCCCCAAAAAAAAACCCAAGACAATGAGTCTCAAAGGCCAAATCTACAGACTTGGGCTGCAGGGCTTGCTCTGCAGAGCTAAGAAGAGTCATGTAGGCATCCCACCTTCCTCCCTGGGTTTCAGTGCCTGAGCGCCAGCCCGGGCTGGAATGTCTCCATAGCTTTTTCTAGCACCATAGTGTGAGTCCAAGGCTATAGACCCAATCTCTAGGATGACTTTTTTTTTTTTTCAGTATACTCATATTCAATACAGGAGACCTTATTTCTCCTGTGGGCTCTCATTCACCTGCTGTGTCTCCTTGGGAAATTCTGTGTGCATGTTTTGCCTTCCACCTTTTGCCTGTCTTGTCTTTGGAGGCCGTAAGCTCTCTGAGCCAGGAATTGCCTCTTACTGTGTGTTTGTCCATTGCCTAGCACAATGGGGGCCCAATCCTGGTTAGGGCTGTAGGTGCTTATAATGGGATCAAAAGGACTCTATAATTTGGATAAACTCACATTTTTGAGGCTGTAAGGACCAAATCTGAACTCCCAGCTTTTGGAGGCTAAGTTAGAGATAGGCAGATGGTTAGAGTAAAAGAACAAGTCCAAACGTTCCCAAATTCAAACCAAACCCAAATCAACCTTTTCTTATTTTAGGTCTGAAGCAGTTTGGATATTTTTTTAAATATATTTCTGCCATTATGCAGACTCTCTATATGCAAGAATAATCAGTACTCTCCCAAGAAAATCTGTTTTTCTGAAATTTTCAGCCCAGTTTTGACGATCCAAAAGGTTCAGATCATGAAATTTATGGCCCTGTTGACTTTCACCAATCATTAATCTTGATCCTTTAGAATTATATCCCTGCCCAGTTCAGTTTATTGGTTTCTCTAATATTTCTTTGAGCCTCCCATTCAAAGGAGAGTAATTAGCTTAATTTCCACCTTGAGAGATTAAAATGCAGAAGTCTTCCTGGTTAAAATGATAATTTGTCAAAGTCTGCTTAAGTACAAAGTTAAAAGAATTTGGCCACTGTTCTGGGTTCACTTACACTGATGTAAATACAGAGTAACTCTTTTGAAATCAATGGGATAATAGCATTGTAAAATCAGTGTAAAGGGATTAAGAATCGGGACCTCTCTGCGATGACTCTTATTGTAACTCGTCTATTATCCACATAATTGAAGTAAGACTGTTGTAATTGGGAATCAGACAGGTTATTGGGAAACAATATTCCTTTATGGTCAGTGTAATTAGCAGATTGATTGTTATATAACTGATACTTAAGACACATTGTAATAGTATTCTATGGCCTGCATCTGTGCACTGCAGGAAACTTGTCCAATACATAGCAGTACTTTAAATACAATGGGGTTAAAGGCACTGCCCTATGTTACAGGAGTGTGAAGACATATACATTAAAGACGGAGGGGTGCTCAGATACTGCAGGAACTGTGATAGCCAGATAGACAGATGAATAGACAGGACTATTCTACACTTAATATTAACTTTGAAAAACATGTTCAGCAGTAATGCATTTCTAATGGAGGAAGATTAATCACTCTGGGGACAGATTTACTAAGGTATTCACCTACAGATGCAGATAGGCACCTAGTCGGATAATCTAAAGCCCCTAGCTGCTTTTTAAGTTTGGCAATTGTATTGAGTAGAGGGAAATGTTCCACGAGTCACACATTTTAAGTTAATAATATTTGTTCTGCAACATTTCAGGAAAAAGCTCTAAAGGGAAACGTATTATTCTTCATTTGCATGGCAGGACCAGCTAGTGGCCCAGTCAGGGAATCTGGGCCCCACTGTGCTAGGCACTGTACATGCACATACAAAAAGACAGTCCCTGCCCTGAAGAGCTTACACTCTAAATACAAGATGGAAACATTCAAATTTTTCCTTAAATTTGTATTGCTTTATTCTGCACAGTGTTGACAGATGCCCAGTAGTACATGGTACGTAAAATTTGGAAATTGCAAATACCAATAAATAGGAACTTAATCAAGGCAATTCTCCTGCCTTTTGCCAAACCCATGAAAGCTCCTCTCCTGCCATTGCATGCCTATTCAAACACAGGCTTTGTGCTTACGTAATACGGAAGTCATCCCCAGCAATTACTCAGGGAATGTAATAAAATATTATATGGTACAAGATTGTATTAATAGCTGACACATATATTTGAAATTAAACATTGCTTAATCTCCAGGTATATCAGGTGGTACTGAATGTATAAGATTACATTACATCAGGGCGAAAAAAATAAAATCATTAACATCTTGTAAAATTGCCAGAAGCTGACTCCAGCAGCTGCTGCTCACCCTTTGTGTGCAAGGAAGTTCTTTTTTGAAACCAGGATACTAATTTTTCAACCAAGTAATGATCCCTATGTTTCCTTTTACTTCATATTACAAAACCAGTTATTTATGATCTGTGTGAGATGCTAAAAGGCATTTGGCATATCACAAGGATATCAATCACATTCAGGTAGCGCCAGTGAAAATGATGTAATATATATGACCATCTACTTTACAAGGGACTGCTGAAGAAATTCTACTAGAAAAACAATGTATAGTCTAGATCAGTGGTACCCAACCTGTGTGGTGGGACCCCCTTGGGAGGGTGCCAAAGCTTCCAGGGGGCCCATGAAGCTTCAGTAATAGTGAGGTCATTTAGCCCACCAAGCTCCAAGCTGGGTGAAGCAGCCTTGAGCCGTTTGACATCTAGAAGAGTTGACATGTTAGCTCACAGTTGTACCCAAACATTATGATCAAAATTAAAGAAAGGAAAATAAAATGAGTCTACAATTCATCTGTTATATTTACAAAATAAAGAACTACTGGACTATGCTTCTCAAAGGTAGTCTCCATCAGCATTGCTTTAGCTAGTAACAACTTTCAGCTCTCCCAATGATTTGGAAAATGTTCCAGAGTCTATTAACAGATATATTCAATCTTGTTGAAGCTTTCCTCTAACTTTGTAGACCGAAACTGCTTTTGGTATTGATTGGACCAAAGACGGACATAAATCATTCTGAAATCCCTCCGCTAGTTTAATGAGCTAGGGGATATAATATTGTGGATCTTGGTGGTTGGTCAATGATATAAAAATTTTTCCATAGAAGTCTAGAAAGACAGACATATCAAATAATATTGGGTGTGAGAGTGGGCTGTACAACAATGGCTGCCATATTTTTTCCTGTAGAAATCTGATTTGTTCTAGTCTAAAGACGGCATAAACCTGCAGAGAAATTGAAACGTCTCTATTGCCAGCATTATTACCCATGTTAGTGAGACCTAATTTGGAATACTATGTGCAGTTCTGGTCTCCCATGTTTAAGAAAGATTAATTCAAACTGGAACAGGAGCAGGGAAGGGCTACTTGGAAGATCAGAGAAATGGAACACCTACCTTATGAGAAGAGATTCAAAGAGCTTGGCTTGTTTTAGCCTAGACAAACATAGGCTGAGAGTAAATACGATTGCTCTCTATAAATACATCAGAGAGATAAATACCAGGGAGGAAGAGGAGTTATTTGAATTAAGCATCAATGTTGACATAAGAACAAATGGGCATAAACAGGCCATCAATAAGTTTAGGCTTGAAATTAGATGAAGGTTTCTAATCCACAGAGGAGTAAAGTTTTGGAACTACCGTCCAAAGGGAACTGGGGGAGGAGGGGACTACCTAACTGGCTTCAAGACTGAGCTTCATAATTTTGTGGAGGGGATGGTATGATGAGACTGTCTACAATGGCACATAGCCAATCTGCAACTGCTAGAAGCAAATATTCCTAATGGCCAGTGATGAGGAGGGCTCTGAGTTACTACAGAGAATTCTTTGCCAGTTATCTGGCTGGTGGGTTGTCCCAACATGCTCAGGGTCCAACTGACCACCATATTTGAGGTCAGAAAGGAATTTCTCCCCTGGTCAGATTGGCAGAGACCCTGGGGTTTTTTTGCCTTCCTCTTCAGCACGAGGCATGGGTCACTTGCAGGTTTAAACTAATGTAAATGGTGGATTCTCTGTAACTTGAAGACTTTAAATCATGATTTGAGGACTTCAGTAACTCAGCTGGAGGTTATGGATCTGTTACAGAAGTGGGTGGGTGAGGTTCTGTGGCCTGCAATGTGCAGGAGGTCAGACTAGATGATCATGATAGTCCCGTCTGGGCTTAAAGTCTGAGTCCATGGTACCAATGAAATAAAAAAGAAGATACTTTATTAAAACAAGAGTTCCTACGAATGTCCTCATATTTTGCAGAATGATTATTATACTGCAGAAGAAGAATAATTTAATCAAATATAGGATAGGCTACAAGATATGGAAATAGATTACAGTTCTCAGTTACATTGGCTTAAAATTTACATTGTTTTAAGTGAGAGCAAAATTTGACAACAATGCTGAATGATTCCTATGGTATCTGTGAAATCTAATATTTATAGGATTCTGGTATCCTTATTAAGGAGACAAATGGAGCTAGAAACCAACTTTTATGGCCAAAATGTTGTCAGAGGTTTGAAGGGTAAACATTATCTTCCCTTGACCCACAGAAGACCCACAGTGCCCTCTTTGCACATGGTGCATCATGCTTTTGAAAGGAATATGGTTGGTTACAGAGGACTGAATTCAGAGGGGAGTTACTCTTCACATTATCGTCCCACTAGAAATGCCTTCTAGCTTGACAGAAGTATCTCACAAATCTTAACATCCCCAGACTTTGTGGTGGTATATCCAGAACTGCATCTTGCAACTTTCTAGAACTCCATCTCTTCTTCTCACTCTTTCAATTTCCATAGCTCCTGATAGTTTTCTTCTCATTAGTGCAGGAAGCTGTTCCACTTCATTTTCTTTTAGTTTCACTACTTTATTCTCAACCATAGGAGTCCTTTTTTAAAATAAAGGACACATTTGACTCAAGTCCAAACAGAGAATCTTACTCACATTTCATGTACTATGAACATAAAAGTAAAGCCTCAATCACCTTTAATGATGGTCATCTCCCACTCAGCACATACCAGAGGAGTCCTTAGTAGAGCTGACTAGAAATTTTTTGTCAAGTTTTCCATCACAAATGGCCATTTTGATGAATTTCTTTTTTTTTCCCCAAAAAAATCATTTTGATTTAGACAAAATGTCATTTTGAAAAAAGATAAGGTGAAGAGGAAAGGTTTTGAAAATGTTAAAATGTATCCAGTTTTGACTATTTTTGTTTAAAATGTTGTTTGGAAAAAAGTTGAAATTTGATTTTGAAAAATTAAAAATTGAAATGAAATTTTGCATGTTTATCCAAACAAAACATTTCAACTGACCTGAAATGAATTTCATGAAAAATTTTAATTTTTGCCTTTTTGTCCTGATTCAAACTTTTTTTTTTTTTTTGAAAAAATGCCTTTCAGACATTAGGAACATAGGAACACAATTAATTTTAACAGAAACTCATGGGCTGGACTGCTGGAGTCTCCCGAAACTCGGACTCCAAGCAAACGTTTTATCTAGGGGAGCAGTTCCCAAACTGTGGGTCATGAGCCCAAGTGGGATTGCTTCATCAGCAGATGGGTCACGGCCATCCCACGCATGCAGAGGATGCCATTTTTTAAAAAGGCCTCCTCCGCAAAGCATGATCTCACACTGTACGCACAAGGTCACAACACATGGGGGAAGCCTTTTTGCTCTACAAAATGGCACCCTCCATGCAGCATATGCACTGTGTGTGTGAGGTCATGCAGTCCAGAGGACACCATTTTGTAAAGCAAAATGGCATCCTTCTTTCGGCGTGATCTTGCATGTACAGTGCATGTGAGGTCACACAGCAGGGAGGACCCCATTTTTAAACTGCATCTTCCATGCTGTTGCAGTAGTGGGAAACAACACATCTGAAAATGGGGTCATGCAGGGAAAATGTTTGGGCACAGCTGACTTAGGGCCTTCCTACAAAATCACATACTCCATTTTATAGACAAGGCACTTTACAGTTTACCAGGGTTCAGAACTAACTCCCCATCATACTGAAGCACTCTTATCCTGTCTACAGCAGCTCTCAGAAAAACCCTGGGGAAGTATCAGTGTCTAGTAAGGACATTATATTTCCTCCTTTTACAACACTGCACCATAATGCTGCTGCTTCTTTCTATAAATAAAAAGTACGTACATGGCTAGAAAATGCAAAGACGTCTGCTGAAAATAAAAGAAACCTTCAAGACTTGATAATACAGAACATCACTTGGAGAAATAAAAGTTTACTCTCTCTTACTCTGAGCTCTTTTTCTTCATACAGAAACTTTGCTTCATGACACCTGGAAACCCAAAAATCAAGGGCTGGTTTATCTCTCTTCCCCTTTCTCTGTCTGGCATAGGAATTGTGCTAAATTAATAGAAAGTGACCGATTCAGCAAGATACTTTTATCTCTGTTTTCGCCTGGCTCAAAGAAACTGTCCTTTTTTCCATCAAGATGGAGAAATGGAATAAAGGAAGCCTGAGAGAACTAGGAGTAGTGATGGATGCTACCATGCTAAGATGGTTCCTTGTCTCCTGATCCCTTTGCAATAAATAACACATGCACATCTTTGATTTCGATTGGACTTACACAGCAAGATAAATGCAGTGTGATATTGCACAATACTGTGTGTTTTAATAAATCTCACATGATCAGAGGTTTGTTTTTTAAATAGGGCATTTCTTTAAAATAATAATGTTACGAGCAACTATGTTTTTGGGGTGGGAGTCTCCTTTTAAACTCCTGACGTGACTGTTTTGTCATTTCTGATCAGGTTATTCTATGCACTGTCATGGCCTATTATCTCTTTTGATGCAACAGAAGCTGATACAACAATGCTTTTCTTAAACTGAATACAAGCTGCTGGAAGTCGCATATTACCCATGGCAACTGCAGGTCACCAGGAAGCTCCTGTACATCATTGCTTTCAATTTCTCTGAAGAGCTCAAGGAAGAAAAAAAACAACAACTTCAGTTTAAAATAAGAATATTTTCTGAAGACAGAGCATTCAAAGTCATTTAATGCAAGTGCCTTAGCACTGTGATAAAAGCCTTCTGCAGTTGTTGCTTTCAGGGACCTGGGTATCGATATTCTTTCATGTCTCTTTTTAGCATAGCTGACGTTAATCGGTAAAATCTCTTTTAGTAAATATATAGCTTGTTCCACAATGCTGGTTGGTGACATGAAATCTTTGTGACAGGCAGGAAGATGCTGAACTACCTGATTACGGGGCTGATCCAAAGGCCGCTAAAGTTAACTGGAATACTCCCATTAACTCCTGATGGCTTTGAATCAGGCTCTGAGGCTCTGTATCCTACAAACTGATCTTTCCATAGATCAGTAAGGATCGGCTGAATTTTCACTGGATCACTACATCCACAAAGATCCACCCATGTGTATCAGACTGCTGTATTGGGGCCTACCTAAGAAAGTAACCCTATGAAATACAGTTTGACTATGTTCAAATTTGTGTGGTTTGTTTTCAATAATAAAGCATTATAACATATGCAAATGGAAAGTTCATGCATAGCAATTAGAGTACTGATGCATTAGCAAGAATCTTTCTGTGTCGAAAGCTTGCTCTGTATTTTAAAATAAAATGGCCAGCACCACCATAGCAAATGTTATGCCATATCTCCCTCTCTGTCAGTACCCTGATGATCTATCCCAGAAGATGACCCATTAAAAAAAATTATGAATGAGGACCATGGAAGATCACTAGCGCAACTGGATTGACTTCTTGATTGATGCTGCTGAAAGTACAGAATTAGTCCAGTAAGCTTCTTTTTCCTATCTCCATGGGAAGAGAATATATGGATACTCTGTTTTAAATAAAACCTGTGGTCCAGATCATCAGCTGGCAGAGCCAAGCCACCTTACCACAGCTCAGAATCCAGCCCCTTCTCTGTTAAATACCAGGCTATTTATTGGTCTGACAAATGAGTATTTTTTCATCTTCCTCAATGTCCAGTGTGCTAACAATGAGCTTCTTTTATGGAAGGTAAGCTTCTAGGGGCAGATACTGTCTTTCCGTTTGGACGGAACCCAACCTAGGCGAGCCCATGTATGTACACTCTACTAATCAGGGTCTTTAATGTAAACAGTGTGCTAATTATCTGTAATTTGGCACAGCCAACACAGGACAGGTGACACCTGCATGCATGCTTTTTTCCAATAATATGTCTGAATTCAGTGTTTCAAACCAAAATGTAGAGCATATTGAACTGGACTCAGTCCATTAATGTTCCATGTGTGACATCACTACCCGGAAAGCTCTTTCCTCAGTTTATTCTGCAAATACAACAACAGTATTATGAAACACTTCCACAGTCCTTTACATTTTCAAAACCCGGGGGTAACATTAACTAACCGATTTGACCATATTTTTCCCCACTGCAAATAATTGAACCAATGAACCTGGGCATTTTTCTTGGAATAAGCTAGATATTCACAAAATTCTTTTTTCCATTATTGGACCAGTCCTACTAATTAATCTAGTGTTCTCTCTTTTCATTAAAAAAAATAAAGATAATATTACATGCTCATGATTTACAGCCTGTACTCTAAGGGAACAAGATAGTCAGAAAGTGAAGTGCATCATTGCATGAGCAGCTCTTTGGACCTACGTAGAAATATGCAGTGGAGCAAACTGAATTGCCCCTGATTCTCCTGCACCTGTGGAAAAAGTTTCTTTCAACCTTCTCCAAAGATTTTACCTCCCCCTCTTCCTAATTTGGGAGCCTATCTGCAGGCAATGTCTTTGAAGTGCTCTTCCTCAGGCAAAATTTCTGCTGTGGGCTGGATATACGGTTTGACAGAAGCTGGTTTTCTTCTGTTGACATTCCCGCTGGACTATCTGCCTCTGGGAGGTTGCAGTGTGCTACAGCTGGCAGATTTCTTTAACTTTGAACTTCCCATCAGTGGTGCTGGGGTGCACCCATAATGTGGGACATGGCTCGAGAGGTTTATAGCTGGTAAAAGGTTGTCTGCTTCCCTGACAGTTGAAGAAGCTGGGGGAGAAGCTACAATTTTAAAGGAGAGAGGAAAGAGAGATCCTTATTTTGGAACTGTGGCACTTTTCATACTGAAGCACTTCAGCTTGTATTATTAAAGTGAAGAAGAAAGAATTGGTCATGTGGACTGTGGTAGGAAGTAGCTTTGTTATTTTGGAATAAAGCCTTATTTTCAGTGGTTTTCCTTTTATGGTGACATAACATTTCTGATATGTAGCTTAAGCTAGTCTCCTGTGTTGGTCCCTCCTTTGTGTTCAGCTAACAGACTTCTGAGGAGAATAAAGTGTTGATCAGTTGTGCCACTGAAGTCCCATACATGGCTAAAACCCTAGTTAATACAGTCACATTCCCATGTATTAGTGGCCTAGAGGCAGGACACCAAAGTTTGAATTCCTTCAGCAACAGCTCTTGCTCCCTTGTACACTGTTAGGTTGCCCAGTAGAAATTCTGGGAAGTTGATTCATCCACAAACTGTGCTACACACAGTTAAATCCATGGAAGTATGTTTATTACAGAAACATAAAGCCCTTCCTCCATCAAAGTTTGGAAGAAAATTTTAAATTGGAAAAGTTGTAGTAGGCTAGATGATGCTAAACCTGCACTAGTTTGATTTCTATTATCCATAATCCTTCATTTTACGTCAGCGAATGTGCTGCAGCGCATTTTATAAAAGCAACGGAGGCTTAGTAATAAGAAACCTCACTACAAATAACTGCTATTCCATTGTTGGTGAGAAATGGGATGAAAGACAGAGCTTTTGCCTGAGAATTTTTGGGTTAGTGAACGATTAAAGTGAGAAGTAGCAAAGTTTTATTGCACTAAGATTTGTACAACATACTGCATTATAAACATCTCTGGGTTGGCTAATAAAAGTTTAGAGTTATTGTAGTGCTTATTTATCATAATTAAAAGGAGACTGTGCAACTGCTCCATTATATAGAAAAAGGTGTTAATTAATAGTACACTATAAAAATTGTTTTCTATTGGCATGGCAGGCCAACTGGTTTACAAAATAACAGTAGAAAATGTTTAACTAGATTAATTTTGGGCAGAGGAACAGTGACTGTTTCCAATGGATGAAAACTGAGATGAAACTTCCAGAAGGTGTAATTTCCCCATATATTTTAATATATATATATATAGAACAGTAACACCTACATCCACAAATGGAGATTAGAGCCATATTATGCTGCGAATGTAGTGAGAAATAATCCTTGTCCTGAAGAGTTTACAAGCTAAATAGTCCATGAAGACAAAGAAGTTACCACCTTTATCCTCATTGTACAGATAGAAAACTATGGCACGAGGAGCCTGATTTACATAGTGGTGTTCACCCAGAGTTCCCATTAACTTCACTGGAAGCTGTGGGCACTTGGCTTCTGAAAACCAGGCCCTCAGTGAATTACAGGAAGCCGTGGCAGAGCTGGGAATTGAACTTGCATCTCCAGAGTGCCTTAATTACAGGTTTAAATGGTTTGACCACAAACATCAATGTTTCACTCCAAAGCCAGTTGAAGTTAAGAGAAAGACTTAATGGACTTTGGATCAGGCTCATAGTTTTCCTTTGTTAATGATATTCCCATTGTACCTTTGACTGCTAGCTCTGGCTTTCCCCCATGATGTCTGATCAAGTATGTGGCAAACATTAAAGATGCAGGAAAACTCCACTAAATGTGTTGTGAACTGGGTGTCTTTCTGTGTATGCCATTTGCCATTCAGCAAGATCCACTTAAAGCTTCAGCAAGTTTAAATTTGTAAAGAATAAAAAAGGCAGAACAAAGATAAAAAGTACGAACAAGGACATCGCTTTCAGTCAAACAGAGATGGACCCTGACAGTCGGCTTTCAAGTTTATTTTTAAAAATGAAAAGACTCCCTCTGCTTTATCTAAGGCCAAGAAAGGAGTAGGTAATTTGCTCATGGCTAAAAATTGTACTTGTGGTCAGCAAATGAACAGATTTTCCTTTTCCCGATTTAGGATCAGATGCTTCAGAGAGATGAATAGGGGACTATTTTAGGGCTTGTCTACACATGCAGTTGTTCTTGATTAACTGACCCTGAATATTCTGGAATAGGAGTGTCCACACATGAAGTTCATCAGGAGCAATTAATCAATCACGACTGGTTAGCCAGGAGCAATAAAAGAAGGCAGAACACAGATAAAAAGTACGAACAAAGACACATCACTTTCAGTCAAACAGAGATGTACACAGGAGCAGTGTCACATGCAGACAAGTCCAGTATCCTCTACACTTCAGCAATATTTATTGGTCCTGAATGGTGCCGTGCACTCTGTCCTCAGTCCTGCAAAGAGCTGGAGTAAAGGCTTAACATTAAGCACATGAATCAGCCCATTGAAATCAGCCAGGTTACAAGCAGATAACTTCCTCGTTAATCCTTCCCATCCCAATAAATCCAAATCCAGGGAGATAAGGGGGAAGGGATGAATCCCAAAGGATGGATGCAGCCATAACGTTAGCAGCCTTGTCACAAAGCTTTGTTATTTTGATCTTCCTTGAGCACAGGTAAGTTGTTTCAAGACTGTAACAGCCAGTTGTCCCAAACAACCAACAATTGTCACGGAGCTGTTTAAGGACAAGGGAAATAGAGGGAAATAACTTTTAAGGGACAGCACCTTCCATCATTTGGTATAGTTGTCAGAACTGGAGAGGGACAGGAGAAGTCAGAGGAATCCTTGCAAGGTAACCTGAAGGCATGGATCATGAAAGATGTGAGCTGCCCTGCTGCAAACATCTGGAGTGACAGTGTTTCTTCCCTGGGAAGAAAAGGTCTAACAAGTCAGGGAAGCCCATTTCTGCCAGATCTTCCTGGTAGCAATGTGAGGGGGTGCTGCAAGCCTGTAGATCGGAAAAAAATCCTCCAAAGGGTACTGTCACTCAGTTAAATGGGAGCCTATCCTACAGTGAAATCAATAACCCAGAAATCCAATCCTAGCTTTTATTTAAATAAGAACTGGAGATGTTGGACGGGGTATGAACTTCACCACTTCCTTGCATGAGATCTTAGCATTATTTTAAGAGGAAGAATGGACATGTGTAGCTGAAACCCAAGCTGAGGAGTCAGGAAATAATGGTATCCCAAGTTGACTCTGTCAAAAACTGCTTGTGGGACTTTGGGCAAGCCATTTATCCTCCCTATGACTCAGTTTCCTGTGTGTTGGGAATGTTAGTGGTATTACATTAGGCACAGCTCCCCAAGGCATCTCAGGCCCATTGAAATCACTGGGAGTCAGGTTCCTAAATGCCTTTGAAGAGCTGAGCGAGGGTAGTTAGAGAGACTTCTATCGGGATCAGGCCCCATTTTGCCAGGCACTATACAAACACAGAATAAAAATGGTCCCTGCCCCCAAAGAGTTTACAGTCAAAATATTCATCCAGAACTATATTCAGAGGTTTACTTCCTTAATGTTGATTTAAGCACTCTGAGATCATTACAAATTAAGGCAGAGCATTCTGGAAACTTGTAGGTCAATAGAAGTGCAGTCACCAACATTGTCAGACCTTGAGAAAATATTTAGTTAAACTCTAGGATTATTATATAAACACTTATTCCATCACAAACAGCTATAGATAGAACGCTTTAAATGCTTTGAGCCCAAAACTAACCAAGGGAATGCCTCAGTAGGTCTGAAGTTTGATCCATGAGGATTTCCAGAAGGCCTGGTTATCATGGTATAGTACCTCTGCCACAGGACTGAACCAGGAGTTAGAGGAGCTAATCCTGGCTAAACGACTGATTGTGTGACCTGGGGCCAGTCAAACTTAACCCTATGTCTATTTCCCCATTGTAAAATGAGGATCCCAACATTGTTCTCGGCTATCTGAGAGGAGTGTTGTGAGGTTAACACATAATATTAAAAAAATACTTTGAGGTACATAGAGGAAACGTTTTAAAGTGAAAACTACTCTGAGCCAAATCCTCAGATGGGGCAAGTCAACACATTTCCAGTAAAATTAATGGAGCTATGCCAATTTACAGCAGTGGGGTGGAGCTGGCTCCTTGACATTACCCATTCACTTCCAGTATTCTCCAACATCATCATAAGTGCAAGGCAGAGGGCGGGAACAACACACCAAAGATTCTTCTTTTATCGCCTATAATTTATAAATCCTGGGCCAAATCCTCTGCTGGTGAAGTTAACCAACTGACACCAGTTCGAAGAGCGGTTCCTGTCCTCTTTTTTTTTTTCCAGCTTAAACACAATCACTAGAATTATTGGTTACTTTACACCCGTCATCTCTATTCAAAAGAGCGTAGGGATTGGCAGGCTGAATCAGATCTGAGTCCCATCCACTTCATTACTCTGCCTGTAACAGTGCCAGTACCCGCTGTTTCAGAGGAAGGTGGAAGCAGCTGGGGGATAATCTGCCTCCTACATTATGATTTCATCCTGATCTCTAATAGCCAGAGATTGGCTTAAACCTTAAGCAGGAGGTCCCAATGACCCTCCACGTATTTAACTAAGTCTTAAAGTCCCTTCCTGATTCCTTATCCTACTGAAAGGTCTTGGTGAGATTTATTAAATTTATAGAGGAGCTATTTAAAAGAAAAAGATGGGACTCAATGTACTGTGACTGTTGCCAGAGGTCAAGTCCTAGTTTTTATGATGTCCATTTTGAATTTACTTTGTAACATCATTAGTTATGGTCTTAAAACCATAGTACTTCCCATAGTAAGTGATTGTTGAGTTTATTTTTTGTTATGTGCTTTTAAAGCAAATATGGCTTCATTTTAAAGTGTAAAGGTAAGTGCTAGTGAAGTAAAAGGGGCAAATTCACTGCCCCAGTTTGGCTACTTGATTGAAACCTTGGTTGCAGTCTTCTAACAGGAACCTGAAACTGTGATGCACAGGCAATGACTACAGAGCCCCACCACCCCCTGCTATGAAACTGCTCTCCTATGGAGTTAGGCAGCAGAACTTCCAGTTCCACCCTCCACAGGAGATGGGCCCCATGTATCAAGCCAAATATTTGGCATTCAGAATCCGGACAGGTTTATTTTTCTACTCCACCCATCAAGAGAAAAGTGAAATTCACTCTCAAAAGATTTCTCATTGCCATGGCATCATTGGCTCACAATCTAATACATGCTGGCATCTCTATGGCACAATCTGCCTATGACTCAAGCAAACCAGTAGCTCAGCTTTGTGTTACAGTGAGTGCCTACAAGAGAAATTGAGACTATAAAACTTAACAGCCCTTCTGGAGCTGTTACGATGGATTCCAGTGTCAAAATCTATTCCCAACTATTTTTAAGTTTAAGATTATTGATTTACTAGACCTGGGAGAAGGCTGTGTACGTGCCCGCACAAAACATCCCGACATTATAACTGCTCTGACGTTTTGGACTGAAAATGTTCTTGTGGGGAAGTTGATGCAGAGATTTATGTTATAAACCAAAACCTCCTCAGGCCCTTTTTCCCCTCTCTTTTTTCTACCCAAGTGATGGAGGAATTCATCTACACAACGCAACAGCCTAGAACACAGGACTGGTATTTAGGAGGCCTGGATTATACTCTTGGCTCTGCCAATGGCCTGCAGGGCATTCTTGAGCAATGTCCAGGCCTCGATTTCTCTCTCTGTCCAAAATAGGGATAATGATATCAAATTCATTTGTAAGTGACATTTACATCCTTCAGGATCTACTGATGAAAAGCACAATGCAAGAACTAAGTGTTATCAGGGAAGCTCTGAGGATTGGAAAAGGAATATATTCACGCACAGGATAGATACCTCAGGAATACGCAGTTTGAAATGCCAGGGAACAGATGCAGCAAATGTGATACGAGAGCACAGAATAGTGGCTTGTCCATATGGTGCCTTACAATTTACACCTTTCCTGGTGTGGACTAATGCGCACCAGTGGGTTGCGCGCTAATAGCCTGTGTGGACACTACTGGTGCAGAACCCAGGTTACTTAACGTGTGTTAACGTGGGACTGTTTGAAATGGGATCACATGAAGGTGCCCCACTAACTGGTCCACAGGCAAGTTAGTGCAGCCAACTGGTGCACGTTCAAATTTACCCCTCAGCTGGTGCGTGTAGGCAAGTCATGGGATTACTCTGCAAAGCTCATTTATTGGTTACCATGGGCTTGTTGATTTATGATGCACTGTCGCTTCGCTAGTCATGCCAGAGAGGAGACAGTACAGACAGGATAGATAGGCAGATATCTTATGGACAATGCATCCAGCAGGATTCTGTGGATATGAGAATCATGGTAAACCAGATGTTTTAGGAAATTAGTCACAGGGAAAAAGAGAATAAACAGATTCTTTGACATCCACCATGAATATCTTCCAAAACATTTAGAGAGCAAAACTGGGTACTAATTGTCTAGGAACCAATACAATGCAGGATGTATAGCACATTCCCCTTATAACTAGGTAGAGGCAGCACATGAATATTTTCCTTTGCTTGGTTTCTAATCTGTTACTTAACATCGTTTCAAATGTTTGACGCTATTATACCATTTCAACAGGAGCAGTGTGCCTCAGTGGGGCCTCAAACTCTCTCTTTGACCCCTCCTAGCCATGATGGGCCTATTGATTTTAAGAAGTCCCTAGCTTCCTGGGAGAAGCAGAGTAGCTTATAAGGCAGATGGGGCCCCCTCTGAGTTATGGCATCTGGCCTACACTGGGATTTCCTCATGCCGCTTAGCCATATGCAGTGGGGGAGGGGGGATGATGGAGAAAGGCTCCTGCTTCCTTGAGGTGATAACTTTTGATCTGCTTGGAATCCAGCAATGGCATCAAACCACCACTTTTTTAATCATGCTGGTGCAACATAGCATAGGTCCACTACTACACAACATATGGCCCACTGAGTTTTTAGATGGGGGGGGGGAAATGGTGTGGGGAGGGCTTGGATACCTCTGGAAATAGTGGACTTGACCTTAGGGAGAGTTCTGTGCAGTAGAGGAGAGGATGAATTACATTTAGGAGATGGGGATTGCAGGTGGCAGGAATCGAGTAACTGTGGATTTTTTGTTTTTAAAACTACTAACAAACATGCCCCTGACACATTTTGCTTTTTTCGCTCTTAGCCTGTTATTGTTTCCCTGTCTATTAGATTTAGGCTCCCATCCTTCAAATGTATCCATGGAAGCAAAACAAAAAATCAAAAACGCATTGAATTCAATGAGGCTTTGCACTGACAAAGTTTCAGAAGTAGGGTTTGTCAGATTGTCCAGGGCAGGGACAGGATTTTCTTCTATGTTTTGAAAGCACCTCACACACTGGGGCTACTGGACATGTATAATAAACAATACTACACCATGTACAATCATTTTTATCTAGGTATTTACATGGCTCTCATCATTACAGGGTCTGAGGGGCAAACTCGGTAGAAAGGCAGCCACACTGACGTGGCTTGAAGCTAGTGAGAACTTTCACTTCTCTACTCAGGGGCCTGTCACAAGACGAACCACCTCCCATATGCCACCTCATGGCCTAGAGTCATGCTACAGGTAGTTTGCTTCAGTTTCCCCTCTTGCAGTGGACAAATAAAACTTCACCAGGCTTTTTGTTGCTGTTGTCACCACCAAGGCACCTTCCCAGATCCAGGTTTAATAATATAAAATAAACTGTCAATAAAACTCAAAATTCCAACCAAAGTCCTTTCCTAAAATCCACGCAACACAAGGTTTCTCTTCCTCCTACCTGGCCTGCCTGACTGGGGCCTTTGCAGTCTCTCCCAGACCTCCCCAGCTGGAGCAACTCCCCTGATCTTAGGGACTTCACTTAGACTCCGCCAGAACTTCCACCCTCATTACAGCTATCTGCTGCTTTTTATAGGGCAATTACCCAGCTCTCTCCCAGGTATGGCTCATTCCGTACCCAGGGTCAGCTCTCCCCAGTCCTCCAGGGGTGAGCCCCCTGTTACAGGGCCAAAGCATTATTGTTTATTATTTACCCTGCAGCAACATCTGGCAACTCTATCATAGATAAGGACCCCATTATGCTTGATGCAGTTCAAATATAGACCAGAAAGAAACCCAGTGCCCCAAAGAGCTTAGCCTGAAGTCTTTACATAGGTAAAAGTTCCACTGAAATTAGTAGAAGCTTAACCTGACCTAGTTTGGAATCAGGGCTGCTAGATATGGCCCAAGCAGTTAAAGTTTGGCAGAGCTGGGGTTTCAGAATGAGGGACTCCGCAGAAAACTTCACAGCAAAAGAGTTTACTAATGTATAGACTGGCTTCACGGTAAATCTCTCTCTCTTTCCTGTATCTTTTTCCCATTTCATTAAAGACAGCTGGGCATCTTTCTTGGTGTTTTTAATTTCAGTACCAATATAGGTATTTATTGAAAGCCTTTGTGAATCAAAGGCTGTGATTTTTATCCCTACTCTTATTTTAAGAATAAACACCTATCACAAATTAATCCCTCAGTGGAAGCTGTTTATTTTCCGTCACCTTATTCAAATGTAGTCTAATTACTTCCCACAATGGGGCTGTCATTCAGCAGATTAAAGGTACAGCCAGTCACGACTTGAACGGACATTCTTAATTAAATATATCGGTGCCGGGGACATCAGTAATATGATTTTTTCCCCACCTCTCATTAGGTCTAATGTGTATGTAATGTGAAGTTTAGGTTTTCTAGTCTGCCTTTCGTTGCTGAGGTAGACCAAAAAAGATTCTTTTTGCTGTCACACTGGGGAAAAAATAGATCGTAACATGCTTCTGTTACAGACAAACCAAATTAGTTTTGGAAGCTTCATTCACCTATCAAACCAGGAGTGCTCTGAAGCCAACAGGACTGGCATGTATTTTGCCCGTGCAGCCTTCATCTGAATCTGTGCAAACTCTGATTTTGGATACTGTCATTCCCTGAAGTGCCTCCAAGCATGGCGCTCGGAGCCTGGCACTGGTATTCCATGACTGCTGCATGCATGGTCACCGTGCCTGGCATTTGAGTCCTGATCATCTCCTCTATTGTAGTTTTACATGGGTTGGAAATCTTCTTTTGAACCGCCCCACTTCCAAATCTAAGCCAGATACCGCAAACCCATGCAGGTAAAAGGGCATAAAATGCTCACTCATGTGACTAATCCCAGGGGGTTCAAAACAGGGATTCGTAGATGAATGAGGTTTACATGTGCAAGAATTTTCAGGATCTGTCACTGAAGCAGGAGGACGAAATGATAATCTAACGGGTCTTCTTCATTACTAATTTCTGTGATTCCATACAGAACTTCCATTACTTTCCCATTGAGCGAAGTACTACTTTAACCTTTTTTTAAAAGGTATAGACAGCAATTCCTTTCTCTCAGACCTCAGCAATGCATTTTATTGAAGGTTTCCAATCAGTCTATTTCATTCTGAAGAACTTTACGTTATATGTCAAAGTCCTTAGGATTCTGTAGTTGAAACTCCTGAAGCAAGGAATTTTTCAGTAAAGGGATTCAGAAAATTAGATTACCACTGAATCCTATTAAATTACATTGAACTATATGATAAATGGAATTTAATTTTCATGGAAGGGAGAATAAAGAAATGTCCATGAAATCTAAAGCATTACAATGATATTTGACAAATATTGGCAAATGACATTTTCTAGGATGCCAGATAATAGTTTTGTCTCAAGAAAATGCGCTCGTCTGTGCTTATTTTACAATAAAATCTGTTAGTTACTGCTAACAATCCAGGACAAGATGACTTTCAGTTATGATGTTATGTAATTTGTCACACCTGTATTTATATATTGGCAGGGAACGTATCAGTGCTTATTACTGTACATTAACTCAACTTACGGTCTAGTGACGCTAAAATGGTGAAGTCACAAGCTTTTGTTTTAGACGTGGCATACAGGAACCAATTATCATGCCTGACATGAGGAAGATGAATTTAGTTTGAGCACTCAGTGCAAATGAACATCATAGCAGTAACTCTCCAGCTACAGAAAGAGAGGTCTATTATTACTATGTGTACAGGACTGAATTGGATGGGTAATTTAGGTTATTGCTGTGACAGTACTAAGCGCTGCAACTTTACTCCTTTTATCTTCTCAGAAAGGACCAAACCACTCTTATCAAACATACAGAAAGTCTATTTAATAGGTGTCATATTTATTGAGATATTTATAGCCACAATTCTTTACCATCTTCTTCACTTTGTGTTGGAGAAACAAAGAGCAAAGTACATTGAATCTGATTTCGGTAGTATTTCTCCAACAAATGAAACTTTCATTCATAGCTAACAGGGTCAGCTTCTTGTCAGTGAACAAGCTCGTATGCTCCTAAAGTATCATTCAGAACAATTGTGCACACTGTTCTGAGGGCCACATAATAACTGGTGGATGCAGAGATGTCAGAAGCAGCTTGCTAACCTGGCTCAGGTCTTTTTGTGTTTTTGTTTTTTGCCTGTCATGAATTTTGAAATTACTATAACAATATATATGTTTCCCTAATGGCTTAGGAGCCCTTTTGCACCAATCATTCACCTTCTGCAAATTAGGGCAGTTAGGCCAGATGAAGCTCTCAGTCATGACATGTAAAATGGACCTTGATATACACAGATAACACCAGTTCCTCTGGAGCAAGTCTGACATTTTGGAACGCTTAGGTCCTGGTTCTGAAACTCTTCTACAAGCAAGTCTATTGATGGCTTTCATGTGGAAAGGACATTTCACCAGTCTAAAGGTTGCATGTATAAGTGTTTCCTTTGACCAGATGAAGCTATTAGATAAAGCAGCAAGTGAAAGATCCATAACAGTAATTTCCGGTTGCATGAAAGGGTAATGTAACCTTCCGTTTTGTGTTTATTATTAGCTCTCATTGCCTTTGCTCCTGCTGTTAGGTTTGGCTGCATCTGTCACCTACTTGGGTGTTCCTGATGAAAAATCTACTATGAATGTTTCTTTAAGTGCACTATGATATGCATCCCTGGGAATTTCTTTTTGACTCATGAGTTGTCAAGGCACGTTTTACTTAATCAGTTGTTGGCTTATTGTGCATGTTTTCCAGAAGAGAACAAAAACCATAAAAAGAAGAAAAAAAAATGCAAACCTTGGCTTAGAGTTAGAGAATAAGTGGAATCAGCCTAGCCCAGGTATCCTGGAACCTGCAAAGCCCTAGTGTCTCTATAACCACATTTGAGGATTGGCCACGCTGAAGGGTAACATAATCCTAGTAACGCAGCCATTCAACTGGATACTTCTGGCTCTGTGGCATTTGGCAGCTAACCCTGCTCCCTAATCCATGGGCGTACAGGTCCCTCATTGGCAATTAAAGTAGGTCACTGCCACTGAAGAAGAGGAGGAATGTCATTTGGGTAGGTTGTATAAAGAGTGCACACCCCCCTTCAGTGTATGAAGTGGTGCTCAGCTCCACAGCAGCGCCTTAGGCACTGCAGATTGAGGGGAAGGGCAGGGCTACAACATCAGCTACTAACTAGCATCCCTTGTCCTACCTCCATGGAGGGGACCCGTTAGGCCTTGGTAGCGACTGCAGTAGTTGATGGTTAGTGACTGTACTGCTGCCCCCTCCCACATGGGGAAGGATTCCAAACCACTTTCTGGGTTGGTGGCAAGGGTAATTATTTGGGCCTTTTAGCCAGATCCTGGGGAAGGCCACACAAAAAGGATTTGCTTCTGCAACCAAGGGGCTGAATTTTAGCCTCCGTTGACTAGACTGCCTGCACAAGTGAGATATGGCCATGAGTAAAGGGCAAGGTGAGGGGTAGCCGACATGGCCAGCTGTTTACTTGAGCTGCAGTGTTTTTGCCCAGTGGATCTATATAGAATATGAACCTATTAGACCTTCACCTGGCCTATCCATCACCCTTCCATACTTCCTGGCGGAGACCTGCTAGAGACATCTGCTCCTTGGCATAGGGCCCCTGAGGACAAATACTCCCCGTTCACAGAAACTCTGCTACTGCTTCTTTACTGTGCAGCTGATCCAGATCTGTTACTTAAGCTGCCATTTAGCGTTCTGAGGCTCCATAGGCTGCTCCGGTATTTGCCCACAGCTCTCTTTATATTTAGTGCAGCAATGAGAGGAGGACATTAATGAATACAGCAGGAGACACTTCTCTGCTGGCTCTCCAAGAAGCTGTTACAGCAGTTAGGGTAGGAGGGCTGACAATTACCTTTGTGTGGTATTTTGGGGAGGTGACCCAGGTAGCAATTCCCAAAACAACTGCTACCCTCAGATAAAACTTCCCATACTGCCAGCTCTGTCTATTTC
This sequence comes from Mesoclemmys tuberculata, assembly GCA_007922155.1. Lineage (NCBI taxonomy): Eukaryota > Metazoa > Chordata > Testudines > Chelidae > Mesoclemmys > Mesoclemmys tuberculata. The sequence continues at coordinate 7,237,847 of ML675622.1, read as the reverse complement.
TTTGAGGCTGACTCACAGAAGAAAATTTACAAGTTCCGAAGACACCAGCCAGTGCAGACATCTCCACCTTTGCAACCTCTGAAGAGGTGTGTGCGTGTGCTTGTGCGAGTTTTAAAAGAACATCACTTTGACTTTTGTCTGCACCAACAAAAGAAGAGACATTCACAAGTGAGGATCAAGGCACGACAGGGAACCATTTTCACTTTATCTTGCTGCACCTTTTTCCAGCAGGGTTTTAGAAGCTCAATGCTTAACGGAGAATTTTCATCCTTTTGTGGGCTTAAGTCACAAGATAAAAAATCTTTTAATGTAGTTTTTGCTTGAAAAGTGATGCCTACATTAATATACTAATATGCTCATATACGGTACTTCATACATGGAAAAATGAGAGCTTTGCCATTGACTTGAATGAATGCCAGATCAGTCCCATGCAGATCTTGATGTGAAAAGGGTAGCAAACATTATTTAATCTTAAAAAAAAAAAAAAAGAGAGACACCTATCCAAGGCTCTAGGTGTCTTAAAATACCATTAACAATGCAATTATATCCATCGCATTAAAGTTATCAATTCAACAAGAACTCAATCAGCCACCTGCAAAAACTCCTTTCTGTCTTTTTATCCTCAGCAAAATACATCCTTCACCTCCTCCCATAATTCCATCAAACAGTTATCTTTTGCAGCCTGACTGGAAGGCTACTAAGGTTGGGTCATTTTGGACCAAGGGCTGAAACAGTCATAGCAGGGATTTAAAAATCCATGATCCCCTTGGAGAGAAACTAACTTATGTAATGTGATTAAAATTATATCATCCCATCATAGATAGTGATTCCAATAATAAATTGTTACCTAATCTCATCTATGAGGAACGTCATCCTCAATGAATAGATTAAGCTTCATGTTTAAATTATGATTCAAGCACCAAAAGTTTTCTGTCCATTGGCAATTTCACAGCTATTGTAGCTAGGTGAGCTGGGATACTGGGGAATGTATGCCGGCTCACTCTGCTCGGTAACAGTCCTAAAGAAATGATGACTATTATGGTGACAGGAGGCTAACACACACACTCATTCATAGAGAGTGCTTTTTCTGTGCCTCTGGAGATCTTTCCTTTGGAAAGGGGTTGCTAGGAAAGCATGCAGGCAGGCAGTGCCTTTTAGAAGAATGTGAAAAACTGTTGCTCCTCAATTTAACCACCATTGTGGAATGAAGAGAAAAAAATGAATACCATTATAATGTCTCCTGCCATTTATGGGTGGCGGGGCTATCTTGATTGGCTCTGAATATCTGACTAATGCCACAAATATTGCTTGTCACTCTTGGAAATAATTTCATCCCTACTGGAGATGGTTATCCTTTGAATGGCCTTTGTAAACCTGTTGACCTGTCTCACAAAATGAAACAGATAGATCCAAGCTGGCAATTCAAATTAGTGAAGGAATGTATCTGTTTTGATACTGAGAATTTATGACTATACCTTAAACTAAAAGTCTCTGCCGATTTCTTCCTTCATTATTATTATTATCATTATTATTATTATTATTTCTTCCTTCATGCCTATTTCTTCCTGTCATTAGAGCCACTCAGGAAAAACAGCCACTCATTGGGGGGCAAAATTCACCTATTTCCAAGGCCCATGTCATTGTACAAAACCATTTAAACCTGATTTTGAGGATTTACGTGGGACTTAAACAGTGTGTAAGCCTTGTGCTCTGAACAGGAGTAGTTTTCACCCTTGATGACCAGAAACAGTGTCATCAAATATATAAAATCAAATTAGACCTTCATATACATTCACAAACTGTCTCTGAAATCAATAGGAGTGGCATGGGCAAACCAAAGAGCACACTTTGATCTGGAGTGAATTGGAGGTAATCTCTCTTCCTGGTCCTGGGCCAAACTAACTTCAGTAGGTTTCATGGGATATGAGCCAGTGCAGAATTTGTTCTTCCGTTTTTAGCAAGGGTAATGTTTCTGCATGTCCCTTGGTGACATTTTTAGTCCTATTTTTTGTAGTTTTTCTTTTTTATGGGCCTGGCTTTATGCCATTATTAATTTCACTGGAATAATATCAGCATGCAGCTGGAGTAAAGCAATATGTACCAGGACCTATATCTCTCCAATGCAAGAGCCAAACTTTGGTAAATAGGAGGAGCTCCTCTAGTTCCTTTTTGTATAAATTGTGAACTGATCTATATTCCTATGGACTTATAAGGTGATGAGTATTCTATTCCCATTTATTTTGTATGAGCCGATTCATGATGTATTTACTCAATTTTTGCTTATTCCTTATTCAGACAAAACTAACACAGAAGCCAACATGAAAATAAAAGTTCATTGCATCTAACTGGATAAGGACGTCAGCACCATAATAGCAATGGCATTTTTCTTGGGTTTGGATTTAAATGAATTGTACTGCAAGGAAACCATGAATAAAAACAAAATAATAATCCTTGCTAGTTCCATAGCTCGTGTGGGAGCTGTTGTGACTAGACAGATAGACTGAATGCAAACTAAACCAATCATGCTGCATTTGGCAAGAGATTTCCATTTTGAATGACTGCAGGAAGGGTCTGAATGAAAGTTATCTTGATACGTATGGAACATGTACAATAACTTTACTAAAATACATTCAGCATTCCTCCTACCTTCACTGTATGTAGAGATCTCATCTGCAAATATTTAGTATTGCAAATATTCCTCATGCCACCATATTTTTTGAGCTTCTTTGAGGGTCAGCCCCTCTGCTGGTGTGAATTGTGGTAGTTCTAAGAGTTGATCCATTAGGAGTGGGTTTTGGACATACTTTGTATGTCTTGAAAGAACTTCCATTCATCTTGAAGTTAATGGAGCTACACCAATTTACACCAACTGCTGATTTGGGATGCAATACTTAAAAGTCCTGAATAGGGTCTGAGTTCAGGCCACTAATGACCCTAAAGGCCGGTGAAATAATCAAGTTAATTAATCTCTCTCTCAACATAACATAATAATAGGTTATTTCATTCTCTTTTTAGTTTATAATTGGAAATTACCTAGCTCTATTTAACGGTAAGTTTAAAATTACACATTACCAATATTATTCATCAAGTCTTTCTTATCGTATATGCTGTGACAATGTGAGGAAGCTGTCTAAGTACTATTTAAAATTTGTGTGTGAGATTATGAACTCTACATAAGCTTGTCAGTCTGAAAACTCCATTTTCAATGTGAGGGGATTTTTTGTTTGTTGCTGGTTTTTTGTTTTTGTTTTGCCTTCCCTGTTGTCTTTTTGTCTACATGAAATTCCAAGAGATAATAGTAGAATAAAGCTTCATTAAATCTGTATTGTCCTCTAATCAAAAGGAAATACCTTGGAACAAAAGGCTGGTCCATACCCAGGAGAACAGATTTACAGGGGAGACACCTGGAAATGAAGTCCTCTGATCACCTGCAGAGGCTGTTCAGAAAGTCACCTGACAAAGGAATAGCATAAAATAAGAATAAAATAGAGGCTCTCTCAGCAGCTATTTAAGAGAAAGAAAGACACAAAGATTCCCTGTTTTGAATGAGAAGCCCTGTGCAGGAGAATGCAGGATTTCTTGGAAGATTCTGCCCTATTCCCAAAGACCACGCCAGACTGATGAGGAAAATGACACAGGGAAAATGAATATAGGTGAGTTTATTATTTTGTCTAGATCTGCGCGTCTCTTGTGCTGTTAAGTAAAGAACATATTGTGTTTACAATCCTGTGCAAATAAGTTAATAAACGGATTTCAATGTTTTATCTCAACCAGTGAGTTTCTCTGACGTACTTGGGGAATCTACGCGGGTTACAAGGGCTGGAGCATGTTCGCTTTCCTTTGACGGAGTAAATAAACTAGGAAATAAACTTGCATTATTCAAGAAACAGGCTTGAGCAGTGCAAGATGGCATATTCCTGGGGAAGCCTGGTGGCTTGGCGAGGGCGGCTGGTGTTTCCCTGTGCATACTTCATGAAAGCAGTCATGCAGCTTACCTGGTTGTGCCACTGTATGCTGGTGGCTGACTGATGGCAGCACTTGGAGGGTGTGCCGGTTGTGTTATATACAAAATTATGAGGTTGGGCTATATGATTATTAATGAAATATGCTGTAGTGCTGGATAATGCCCACAGAAACAGGCAGTCCAGCAAGGCACTAGAGGGCCATTACCTGTTTGTTTGGCTATTTGCCAGAAGGGGGAAGGTATAATCAAAGTTTTACACTTCCTCCCAGAAACGCTTCAAACCTTATGTACAAGAGAGACTGTCTGCACCCCAGTTTGGGATAATCCTCGGGGAGGCTGGGTATATAAGATGGGAGACAGTGACCTCCACCTCACCGCTCTCAAAGAACTGAACAAAAGTGGGGAGTGCTCCCAAGCTGGGAAAAGATGCAGCATGTGAAATATATTGCAGCTTTTGGTGATAAGCTCCTTTTTTGCTTTTAAAGCTATTAGCCTGGATAACATTTTCAGATTAGCTTGCATGATTACCTTTTTATTTCTTTTGTAATCAATCCTGCCTCATATGAATCTGTGCTTAGATTTTCAGTGATTATTCCTTTCTCTTGTTAATGAACTTGTTTTATCGTTTTATCTAAACTAGTGTGTTTGAGTGAAGTGTTTGGGAAACCTCTACTTGAGAGAACAAAGGCTGGTGCATAATCATTCCCAGCGTTGGAATGATGGACTATCCATGAGCTCACACTGGCCAGGAGGGTACTGAACAGTGTAAGATGCACATTTCTGGGGTGCAAGCCTGGGCTGGGAATATGGCAGTGTTGTCCTATATGTAATTCATAGATGGCTGGGCACAGCATTCGTGTCCTCAGCTGGACGTGACTGTCCATCCAGGTGGCAGTGAGGGAGCAGAGCCTGGGGGGGTTTGCTGTTCACCAGCACAGCAATGTGAAAAGCATCTCAGGCTGGAGAGCTAAAGGAACACAACAGTTCATATTGCACCCTGGGCAATGCCACAGTGGATTCTGGACAATGTGCAAGAGGTCCTGGGGAGGCTTAGGAGAGATGGCATTAGTTTCAGGGAATTGGGTCACTCGGGGTTTCTACTGCCAAGAGGGTTGTGAAACACGAGGTCTGCACCTGGAGTGTGCCCATAGAGGCACAAAGCTAGGGAAAGTGCCTAACTGCCCAGCCCCAGAAACACAAGGGCACTTGGGAGTCAGCTGTCTGGTGAGTGCCCAACAGGGGGCACTTAAGCAGCTCTGTGACACAGGCCTCTCCATAACCAATGGGAAAACCGGGGAGAGTCATACGACTGGAGCGAAAGCCAGGAAGTATTGTGGCGTGTACAACACAAAAATAAGAAAACAAAAATAATGAAGAAATCCACTGCATAAAGAGGCCCACCACTTTGGCAAGATTATCCGTTAACCACTCACTGGTTTGCCTGATAAAATAAATTAGCTACTAATACTATGGTCATAAGAATACACTGATTTTAAATATGAAGGGTTTTGCGTCCTAACACAGCAGTGAGTGCTGTTTGCGCCACCTGGCTGAAATTGCATTTTATTCTCAGCTCCTACGCTAAGTGTCACACAGAGCCTTTGATGCTTGCTGACTGAACTCATTCTGTCATAGCAGAACAGTTGATATTTCACACTAGAATGCTAACTCTACTTCAAGGACAAGTCATTTGATCAAAGGGTACCACAAATCTTCACAGAGAATGGCAGATGGGAAATGGTGGAGTGTTATTTATGTGAATGACCATTATAGATTTAAGATACTCTTCTGAGCCATTGCATCATTACTCACTCCCCTTTTAAATAACCCCTAATGCTTGCATTGCTATTATCATTCAGGCTGCATAATATGATAGCTAAGTCTTCTGCTTATATGACAAGCTCACAAGCTAATGTGTGTATATATATTTAGGAGTATTTTATAGCTTATATTTAAACATTATAAATACTTCATAATGCCAGAGAGAAACCGAATTGCCTTAAAAATGAGACATATTCTTTGATAGATACTGCATACAATTTATCTTCTCTGGTTAAATAATTTTATTTCAACATGAAAGAAGCTATTCAGAAATAACTTACACTGTCCTCTTTGTTAAGGGACCTCATAATCTCATATATGGCTCGCAAGGGCAAGAAGTAAGAAAGAGGCATATTCTGTGTAACCTAATTCAGGGTTCATGATCTTTTCAGTGGACAATGGGAATTTTGGGAGATAAGTGTTGGTGTGCTTATGAAGGAGAGAAAGAAAAATGGGGCAGAGTATCAGGATAACGAGAGGGAAAGATAAAGAAACAAATCCAATAAACCGACCAGCATAGCACAAACATTCAAGAATCCAAAACTTATAGGTCTCTTCTGAAAGACTGGATACAGCTTTGGTCAGGTCAAACTATGTGACTGGCACTTAGCAGATGGAACAAGATATCATTAACTTCAAAGATAACATCTTCTTGAGTAATGAATCCAGATCTCAGACAGCAAAGTCAATAGGAGTTTTGCCATTGACTTCAATGGGAACTGGATTTCACCCAAATATTCTCTCCTTCAACATGATGTTGCCAGCTAGGAAAATATCCTCCCATGAAAAGTAATGGAGGATGTGTCTGGAATCTCAGCTTGAGGCATTTATTATTGGTACTCCCAAAACCATCTGTGAAAATCAAGCCTATGAGTTCTCCCCATTTGTGACACTTCTAATCACTTGGAAAATTTCAGTTGAACTCAGTAATCTTTAGCAAGGTGACTTGGATTCTTTGCTCCCTAACCTGTGTCATGTCACAGTTTTCAGCTTGTATAATCAAATTTCACAAAACAAGCCCTGCGTGATTTTTTGGAACACTCAACAGCATACACAACTGTAGTTTTGCAGAATAACGATGTATTAAAAACTATAGCTGGCCGTTCATTACATATTAATGAACAGTGCCATCCAGAGGCAATTCCATGAAGACTAAGAAGTCATTATAACATATACGTTGGTGGGATGAAAACTTGTCAGCTAATCGCCCACATAGCGCTGTGGAAAATTTGCATGTTGTAGAGCAACTGGGTAGAACTGATCCACTCCAACAAATCTGTTATTCCCTTGAATATTATGTCATACCAATATGTTACACTTCTATGCTTCCTCTCTTCAGAGGATCTCAACATGCATTGGAAATATTAATAAATTATCCATTTAATTTAGCCATCAATTAATATTAAGCTTGTAGTTGAATCATGATGAAAATCATGATATATTATGGTCTGGAGAAGGCACCCTATACTTTGAGAAAAAAGAACTCAGCAAAACTATCCATCAACACATGTTCTGCCTAAGCTTGTACTCACACTTTCTCTACAGAACACTGCTTTTGGTTCTTGTTTTCTTACAATATTGATTCTTATATTTAAATCAATCAATGTCTTAGCAGGCTTATCTTAGATAAAAATAGCTAATCAAAAGAATTATAATAAATGGTCAATTTTCAGAATGAAGAAAGGTAAATAGTGGTGTCCCCTAGTGCTCTGTACTGGGACCGGTACCGTTTAACATATTCCTAAATTATTTGAAAAAGAGGGTAAACAGTGAGGTGGCAAAATTTGCAGATGGTACAAAACTACACAAGATGGTTAAGTCCAAAGCAGACTGCAAAGAGCTACAAAGGGATCTCACAAAACTAGGTGACTGGGCAACAAAATGGCAGATGAAATTTAATATTGATAAATGCAAAGTAATACACATTGGAAAACATAATCCCTACCAGACATAAAACAAATGAGGTCTAAATTAGCTGTTTACCACTCAAGAAGACAAGCTTGGAGTCATTGTGGATAGTTCTGTGAAAACATCCACTCAATGTGCAGCGACAGTCAAAAAAAGCTAACAGAATGTTGGGAATAATTAGGAAAGGGATAGAGAATAAGACAGAAAATATCCTATGGCCTCTTGATATATCCATGGTACGCCCACATCTTGAATACTGTGTACAGATCTGGTCATCCCATCTCCACAAAGATATACTGGAATTGGAAAAGATACAGAAAAGAGCAACAAATGATTAGGGGTATGCAAAAGCTCCCATATGAGGAGAGATTAACAAATTGGACTTTTCAGTTTGGAAAACAAACAGCTAAGGGGGGATATGATAGAGGTCTATAAAATCATGACTGGTGTGGAGAAAGTAAATAAGTAAGTGTCATTTACTCTCTCTCATAACACAAGAATCAGGGAGTCACTAAATGAAATTAAGAGGCAGCAGGTTTAAAATGAACAAAATGAATATTTCTTCACACAACACACAATCAACCTGTGGAACTCCTTGCCAGATGATGTTGTGAAGGCCAAGACTAACACAGGGTTCAGAAAAAAACTAGATAAGATCATGGAGGATAGGTCCATCAATGGCTATTAGCCAGGATGAGCAGGGTTTGCTGTTTGCCCAATGCTGGGAATAGGCAACTGGATGAATCACTTGATAATTACCTGTTCTGTTAATTTCCTCTGTATCACCTGGCATTAGCCACTGTCAGAAGACAGGATACTGGGCTAGATGGACCATTGGTCTGACCCAGTATGGCCTTCTTATGTTCTTATAATATTCAAACTTATTTTTATACAAGAGAAATAGCAGGAAGGAAAGACTTATAGAGTATGATTAACACATTCTAAAGTCAGAAGGGATCTTTGTGATCATTTAGTCTGATCTGCTGTATAGCACAGGCCATAGAACTGCCTCAAAATAATTCCTAGAGAATATCTCTGTGTGATACAAGTACTCTGTGAACATAATACATCTTCACAGCAAGTTTTTCATGCCTTCAAAATAGACCAGTGATGAGAAAACCATTAAAACTCAGATGTTACAAGACTTTCTGCCAAGGAAGGATATTGCTTTACACAAATCACTTATTTCATGTGTGAAACTAAATATGATTATCAGAAACTCATTGTTTCCAATACCATGTTGTTGGCTTTTTCTAAATTCAAGATTTTGAGATCTATACCTCCACCTAACCAAAGGCACACAACATGATTGTTATTTTTACTGATTGTGGATAGACAATGTCTTGGCATAAATAATATTTGCACCAAATACCACAATAAAAATTGGCAGAGTTAAGCTATTTTGTTATAGAACAAACAGAATTGCCCCATGTACTGTAATACAAAAAAAAATTACTCTGATGGGACCAGATGCAGCTCTCATTAGTCAATAGAAAGATTCCCATTGCCTTTAATGGGAATTAGATGAGACCCCATGGAGATCATTAGCAAACAGATGCTTTGCAGTGGAAAACTTGGTTTATGTTAGTGAGCTGATGTATTTCCTTGCCTGATAATACCCCCATATTGCTGAAGTTATTTAAAAAATATCTCTGGATTCTCCTCTCTTCAGAATGGGGCTGTGCTCTATGCAGGAAGTCAGGGAGAAAATTTGAGAGGAAAATATTGGTGTCACCAGATGGCAACTTTTCAGGCATTTGTATGTTGGGGATCATTCCCATTGGCCTTACAGAAGCTAAGGCACATGCGTTGTCAATTGAAGATTTTCTTGCACTGAGATTTCGGAATTAAAATGGAAAAGCTCTAAAAATCAGCATATTCTGAAGAGGATTCATGTCTTGCAGTGCTATAAGAGGTTTTGAACAAGACTTGGCATTTCGTCTTCCACCCTATCTATATTTCCTGCATCTGTGGTTGAACTAACGTGGCCACTTTCCGTTCATAGACTCCTGGAAATGGGCTGGGGGCATGCCCATAGTAGAAGCGTCAGTCTGCTGTGTTAGGCAATAGCCTAACAATGATAAGGGCGATGACATAAGAAAAGACTCCTATTGACATCACTGGCTTTGGATCAAACAAGTGAAAAAGACTTTGAGCAGGCTCGAAGATAAAGGCATTTCTGAGTGCTAAAGGTAGGCACACGGTGTGAAGAATATGTTCATTTCTCAAAGTCTGGAGGAAAGAACCTGAGAATAGCAGCTCAAACAGTGTGTCTGTGGAGTAGAATTAATGAAAAAAATGTCTCATCTGTGGAAGAACTGTGGAGCTCCTTCCCAAACAAAATCCGTCTGCTACTAACTATCAGATGAAAACCTTTGTGCCAGTTTTGCATGAGTCTATCTAGCCAGGAGTCATATAATCTGAAATTTTGAATATGTCATGTGCCAACTGGATTCAGAGGAGTCTCCACTAGGGGAAAAGACCACAGTACAATTAAGGAACAACTTTCTTTCCCTCCTTACATCTTCCCTCTTATGGCTGTTCCTCCTGTTTTGTGGTTGTTTTCATCTTCCTCTCATGTGTGTTGCTAACAATTGAGCCAACCCAAGTCAGTGTAATTTCTTTCATCTGACTATCAACTGCCTGGTTCATATTTGTGTGGTAATACACAGGCCAGGTAACTATTAAATATTTTTTAATATTTGGATATCAAGGGATAGCTTATGTGTTAAATCCCACAGTTTTAAAACTCTAATGAGAACCAGAAAGATTAAAGGAAGGTTATAGAATCCCTGAAAAGACTGTCCCTCCCTAGAATGATTGAGTTACTTGACAAAAAAAAAGGATCTAAAGTACTTGAGAGTACAGAATCATCATCAGATTATTGTAACCCAGACCCTGTGAGCCTTTTAAAACCTTTAAATGGAGTAACTGGCTCTGGGCCTGATCCAAAGTCCACTGAAGTTAATGGAAAAACTCCCATTGAATTCAGTAGGTCCTTTATTTGGGAACAAACCCTGGTCTTGTTTTGTCAGTACCCATACTGTATTCTGTTGCATTTTTACAAGATGAGTTCATGTGACTAGAGAATTTATGTATTGTGAAAAACAAATGCAAAAATGAACCTGACAAATACAGAGCCATAAAACAGCCTATGGCATAGGCTTGATCCAATTTCCATTGAATGGAATAAGAAGCCACACAGTTAATTCAATGAGAATTGGAATAAGTCCTTACTTTCCCCAGCTGCGTAGCTGATTTGATGCTGTTGGCAAATAGCTTTCTATTATTGCAATCAAAAGTGGGATGTCCTGGACATGGAATTTGAATGCATAGAAGTCATTCACTGCAAAAATGCAGGAAGAGTCTGAGACAACAGGAGTTCAGCTCTTCTTTAGATTCAGGGTTTAAGTCCTGTTGACTGCCTTCTTACCATCTGATGTATCAACTAGTGCTGTAAAATATTCATCCTAAATCTCAAATGCTTTCAAAATTTGCCTTGGTTTCAGTTTGACCTGAATTTGTGAATTAACATTTGTCTGCTTGATATATTTTTTTTTATGTCAGCAAATTTTCATGGAGACTGGAGCCAAACAGTTTTGTTCTACCAGGTTATCCTTAACTATTCTGAAGCTGCCATGCATTTAGAGTTCAAAATGAGGTCATTTGTGAAGCACAAATGAAGCAAGTCACATAGTGTTTATCCTTCATCTACAGTTGGGGGTCAGCAGGTCGGCCATTTACACTCGGTTTCTCAAGAGGGAGGCTGCCTTTTCTGAGTTTTGCTATGGTGTGTTTAGTTTGTTGTTGTTTTTAGTGTGAAACATTTGTAGCTGCTTTGATAATTTACTATCCACAAATCAATAACCAGGAAGCAGACTTTAAAGAGAGACTTCTTTCTAAATTTGCATTTTATTTTTGACCCTCGGCAATGTTTCCTTGAGCTTCTGATTCTAAATGCTGTGTATAGAAATGGGGCCCCGTACAGAAATTCGCCAGCAGCAGCATGTTTGGTCTTGCATTTTTAATTCCATCAGCAGCTTTAGATATGAAATATCTTTTTGATAGACCCAAATCCAGGACACTGAACACAGACCAAACAGCCAGAACAGATGCTGGACAGAAGCACAGAGTCAAGGAGCAAGAGGAAAAGGATTTTTCTTCCAGTCTCCAGGCTGCAGATATATTCTGTTGATGTCCTCTCAGCCCAATGGCTGAAACAGCCTACAGTGTGAGTAAGGGAAAGTCCACTAGCACATGCAAAGGAACACTGAGAATGCAAGACAATGGCTTCACACAATTGCAACAGCCACCAGAGATGGCCAGGAATGGAGGGAAGAGAACACTCAAACCTCTTTCCGGTGGCATGTTTGCTGCACTCCCCAAGAGATGGAGTGAACATTAAGCCTTCCAGAATTCTGATGGGGTTCTATCTCCATCTTAACCCTGATGCAGAGCTGTGATTTAATGTCATAATATACTCCTAACTGAGGAGCTCCGGTTTTGTCCCAGATCTGCGTGTGTCGTGTTGAGGCTTTGGTTCATACCTGTGTTTGAGGGAAAAAGCTCTTGGAAAAACACCACCAAGGAACTGTAATGTGTGAAAGAGACAAGGAGAAGCAGTGATGCTTGCATGCAAAGCTCTGATTCACAAGCAAGAGGACTACACGTCAGAAATCAAAATGAATTCAATTTGGCCTTGTGCAATTATTCATTTAATTCTGAAACATGGCATGCAGGTGGAGAGCAAATTGAAATCGTGCCATCTCTGCTTTACAAAACTGAGTTCAAACAAGTCACTCTTGGCATGTTGTGAATGGTGTAGCCCTGGGTCAACTCCCACCATATGTTAGTGATTAGATATAAAACTGGTCAGAAGCATTTTTAATCCAGATCATGAAATATTCCCACAACCACTCAAATTAATATTAGAATGGGCAGGCTTCTCTCAAAATTGAGGGTCACCATGTAAAGTTAAACTAACCTATCTTTCTCTATTTCTCATGAGAAACACTTCAAACACAAGGAAATAATGTGACCGTATTTGTAAACAGCATGGAGGAAATAAAAGGCTACAGTTTCTCATGACTTGTCTCAGATAAAATTTAAGATCTGTTAGTCCATTCTCTAAGAACAGCAGCCTTCTCACACAGAGCCAGCTGCCAATGCTGACAGACAACTAAGAGTTTGTAATGGAGAAACCTGTGCAATAAGAAAAGTCCATGGGTATTACCCTATTCATCACTTTCCAGATATAAATCTAGCTAGTTACAGTGTAAATGTCCACTAGATGAATGGCAGGTGCTCTCCTTCTTTTAATCTCTCTCCTCATGGACACAGCTTGGCACGCTTTGTATGGGCATCCATTTTTTCTGGAGGAACATATTTGTTCCATTCGTTGTAGAACAATTAATTAAATTGTTCAACATGGGCCAGACTCGGCCACTTTTACTCTCACTGGTTAGTACCTTACTCCAATTGAGGCTCTAGCCCTCTATGAATACATATTTTACATACTTTAAAAATATTTGTGTGTGTGTGTAAGTCAAGCTCTCAAAAGTTAGAAAATACCAGAATTAATGTTACCTATGCAACCTTAATTCACCCCCCATGTGTTTTATGATAGTCTTATAGGATCACATATTTTTCCAGAGTACCCTGACTTATTCAATGTGCAGGATATACAGCGCTCACTGAATGAGCAGCTATTCAACATTTTGTTTTCTCCTCATTGTGTGGCCCTAGAATGTGCACTGTTCAAGCCCTGCTCTGAAGACAGAAATATTAATATTAGTATGTTCTGAAAAATTATTAACTTAATGTATGTGAAGCAGTCACTTATTACAGCGAATTGTACCAGAGAAGAGCCATATTCTGATTGGCTCTTCTCTGGTACAATTCACTACAATAATTGACTGCTTCACAAACATTAAATTACTAACTTTTCACAACATCCATCCGAGGGTGGGGAGTGGTAGTACCCCATTTGTAAAATGGGGAATGGAGGCACAGAAAGATAATAGCCAAAAAGTATCCACTAATTTTGGGGGCCCAATTTGAGATATCTAGGCCCTTTGAGTAATTAGTATCATATGTTCAAAGCACAACTCCCATTGATTTTAGCTGCAGCTGTGAGTGCTCAGCACTTCTACAAATCAGATCATGAGGTCTCAATCCAGGAACACAGAAGACGAGGAACACACACTTAGTGGCTGCCTGTGGAAAGCTTGATTTAAGTAACTTGTTCAGCATCATAGAGGAACTCAGTGGCAGAAGCAGGGGTACAATCCAGTTCTACAGGGAAGCATTCAACTGCCTTAACCATGAAACTGTCCGTTCTCTTCCTGCAGTCCCTTGCCTCATTCACTAAAAGCCTTCTGCAACAGATGAAGCAGGGTGTAAGCGTCCCTGACCCTCCGGGGTCAGCTTCTTCTGTCTAGAGGGGAATTTCGCTCTCTCTGGGCACTACCACGGAGCACAGTAGTCTATTTGCCCGGGCCCCCGGGCAGGGCGGGCAAGCACCGTAG
>ML675622.1:7042704-7223617 GCA_007922155.1 Mesoclemmys tuberculata | reverse complement strand
GTAGTCTATTTGCCCGGGCCCCCGGGCAGGGCGGGCAAGCACCGTAGTCTAAGTCGGGGCTCGGGGTACTTTGGCGAGGCTAGGGACGGAAAGCGGGTGGGGGAGGGGGACGCAGGCCCACCCGACTCCACTGTGTCCCAGCCCAGGGCCCTACCAGTGGCAGGAGAGGACTGCCACTGGGTCGGCGGGGATCCGTCCGCAACACGCCGACATAGGATTGGCCCCAACCTCAGCCACCACCTGTGGCCTCCCTGGGCCACTTCCTCCCACCCAGCCCCGGAGTACTTGTGTCCACGACCGGTGCCCGGGAGCAGGGGGTGAAGCGGCGAGCGGCAGGCCGGCCAGGCCTTTGTTGTCAGCGGGCGGTAGGTCAGGCCACTTGTCGACGTCATCAGCAAGGGGTAGTTCCTCTAGGTCACAGGGGCCTGGGGCTTCTTCTGGGCGGCCTCCGTCTCCCCACGCCAGAGGGGGCTCATCCGCCTCTGGCAATTCCTCGAGGTCGGGCCCGGCCTCAGGCGGTCTCTCGGTCCCTCTGGGATAGTGGTCTGGGGCCCAGCTGCCGGGGCGAGGCAGGTCCCCCAGCTAGTCCCCCGGCGGCTGGCGCCGGGGCAGCGGCCCCCGTTGGGTCGGGTCGGGCAGCCCTGGCGGGTCCCAGGGTTTGGCCGGCTCACCCCAGTCGTCCAAGTCCGGTGGATCCCGTCTCTCCCACCCGGGTCTGTCAGACCGGCTTGGTTTGGGCCTGCCTTCGGCTCCTGGGTCAGGGTCAGGCCCAGGCTGCTGCCTCCGGCAGGGCAC
Source organism: Mesoclemmys tuberculata (assembly GCA_007922155.1). Lineage (NCBI taxonomy): Eukaryota > Metazoa > Chordata > Testudines > Chelidae > Mesoclemmys > Mesoclemmys tuberculata. Next base: position 7,222,822 of record ML675622.1, on the reverse strand, counting down.
GTCTGCCTCGGCCGGGAGCTTCCCCCTGACTGAGCTCCCTGGTCTGGCTTTTATACTTCCCCCTGGGCTCCTAGCTCCGCCCCCCTGCTTCCAGGTGGCTTGGCCTGCAGGGCCGGGTTCTGTCCACCGGGGGCGCAGGGAGCTTCCCTCTGCCCCAGGCTCAGGAGCAGGCCCTAGTGGTCTGCTACACAGGGTTACAACAGAAAACGGTCACTTCACAGCACAACCCTTATGCCCTGGACAGGTCCATCCTGCACACTGAATATCTCCACTGCCTGTTCTCTCTAAGCTTGACTCTTTCTGCCCCATTGCCTTCAACCTGTCTCTTTCCCACTCTACACCTTTCATCCCAGTCCTATTCTTACTTAGCCATTCCTATCTCCAATCCTCATACTTCTCAACCCAGTCCACTTTCCCAGCCATGCTGGGTCTCCCCATACTCCCAGTTTCTTTGCACATGTATTCCCAGTTCCCTCACCCTGCCTCCTTTTCCCCTGACTCCTTGCTGTGCTACCAGTCCCATACAGAACAAGTTCCAACATATTTGATGCTGGTTTTGATAGGGGGCCCAACTTAGCCTCCTGTTTTGAGGGAACAATTTTTGAACCTGCACGTATCTGTAGGCAGAATTGAATGTCATTCTGTGTCTGCATGACTGGCGCAAAAGAGGGTGGTTGATAATAGCTTTGCCATACAGTTTGTTACACTCAGCAGCTTAAAATGAAGTACAGCTAAGAGGAGTGGCAAGTACTACTACAGGGAAGTGGAGTTATTGCTATAACTGAAAACATGCTCACAGGAAACTGGACCCTGTATGACAACCACTAAATCAAGGCAACACTGATATTTCATACCTATTTGGCTACCCAAACAAAATATGTGCAGTAGGCAGGCTTGATGACTTTTTCCTCAGCTATTTAAAATCATTTATAAAAAGGAAAATCCACAAAATATATGTGAGAAACATCTCTCATAGTCACAGACAGACATGTACAAATGATTATAATGTTGAACTGCTTTATGCTTGGCGAGCCAATATGGACGTGCATTTTGTAGTGCATAACTCATTAGCTATGGCTTGGCATGCTATTTTTGACTTTACAAAGCATGAGATACAGGATTTGTGATTTAAATTATTGTTTCTGCAAATCTATTTTCTAGGCTTTGAAGCAAGAAGATAGAGAAACTGTCACAGCTAAAGTGGTGGTTTCTAAATTGTTGAGTTGCAACACTTTTTAATAATTAGGTATGTACATTTTAAATACAGAATAGCCCACTAAAGTCTACAGTGAATATAAAACAAAAAAAAAGTTCCAGTAGGATAAATGATTTATTTAACTGGAACTGATTCTAATTATGATACTGACCTAGCTCTTATATAGCTATTTTTATCGTTAGATTTTAAAGCACTTCATGAAGGAACCAAGTATCATTTTCCCCATTTCACAGATGAGGAAACTGAGGCACATTGAGACGTGACTTGGCCAAGGCAGCATTCAGCAGACCAGTGGCAGAAATAGGAATAGACCCCGCATTGCCTACTTTCCCACATTTCTCAGTGTAGTACCCTACCTTCTGGACTACACTGTATTGGTAATCTTGGAGGTGTTGCAGCCTATTCATATCTACTGCTGGAATAAGTTTGCCTTTTTCTGCCTATTCACTGAACTATGGGAAATTACTTTGTTTTTTGTTACCAGATTAAACAGCTTGAAAACCAGAGGTTCTGAGTTGAGATGTTATCTCTTTCTTCTGTTTTCTGTACGACACAACTAATTGTAGTGTTATTTAGGTGATTTAAAATCTTTAAATAAATGTCTGAATAAAAACGCAGAGCTATTCAACTGTATGGAAGCTGTTATTCAATATAGGGAAAGGGTGAACTCCAGTGTGACAGGGTTGACATTAAATTCGATACAATGGGTATTAAATATTATTTGTGCTGCAGTTGTATGAATAGGCTCGAGTCGCACTGTGCAAGTGGCTGCACAGACATATAACAAAAATGCCTTGAAGAAGAGCTTACTCTCTGCGAACAAGATGAGACAATAGAAGACCCAGACAGACTGATGTAGAGCAAGGTAACAGTGAAATGACAGTGATCAGTCTCAGTCGGAGCACACCAGCTGCCGAACCATAACAGCTAGAAGTGGCAGGTAGAATGGCAGTGAAAACAAGAGGGTGGGAGGTGAAAACCTAGAACATAAAATTGTCCTTTGACAAACAACCTTCCTAGGTAGATCTGGAAAATGTACGTTTCATTCCTGTCTTTCCTCCTCCTTCGTGTTTATTTGGTACAAATCACAGAAAGCTTGAACGGCTTTACCCACTTATGTTTGAGATTACATAGATGGCAAATATCACTGATGCTACAGAGCAGTCCCATGGCGATAAGGTGGCTGTACAAGGAATGGTTACCCATTTCAGTGTACACAGAAGTTGTAATGGGACCATCATGCACAATTCTGAGCACTTCAGTTGCACATTTTGGTGACGATCATGGCAGCTTATGTGCGTGGTTCACCAGCATCAAGACAGAGAGAAATTTCTAACCTGGATTTGACATGGACAGGATTCTGGCACCCCACTGTCTAACATCTCTGTAGAGAAGAAAGTGATGAGATTCCCATTGACTTCAGTGGGAGCTAGAGAGGGCCCTGAGTCTGTAATATGCTTTTGGGTCTTTCTGGCTAGAAGATGCAGTATAAGTGCTAGTCTGTCATTATGCTAGAGGTACCAGGCTTGGCTTCCTACTAAGGTCAAATTGAATTTTGTACTTAAAGCAGTAATTTGATTTGGTTCATTCATCTCGGATCCCAGGATATATTAAGATACCACTGCCACAGCGCAGAGAAATTAGCACACTTAGGCCTGAAAAGTGGTTTTCCTTATATCTGAGAAAGCAAGTGAACAGCAGAGGCAGGCTTATTAAATTATTCCACTCTTGATTTATTTACAAATGCATTATTCCTACATTTAGGCTTTGAAAAAGAATTGATCTGAACAGGAAAGAGTGGCTGTGCACTCTGCAGATGTTTTAATTAAAAAAAAAAAAGAATCAATTTAAAAACAAAACAGTAAAAAAAATAGCTCTCCAAGCCACTTCGGATAATTCTTTACTTCCAGTCGAGCTCGGAATGCATCCTTTTGCACTCGTCTTATCTTTTTCCACCTTGTTATATCTAGCACACTGCTCAAACTCTGGGGGTCAGATTTTATTTCCCAGAGCAAGCCACGTGCAGTGCCCGTCCTGCTAGTAGGCTCTAGGGGGGCAGAATGGGCCAGAACAGGTATGACATTTATTGTTTGTATTACAGTGGTGTGTAAGACCCAGTCATGGACCAGGACTGCATTGTGAGAGGCGCTTTACACATTGAACAAAAAAGATGGTTCCAGCCCTAAAGAGTTTACAGTCGAAGTTCAGAGACTACTCAACTTTGGTTGTGTCTGTAACTCCACCCATAAACACTCCAGGACACACACTGCAAAGACCCACGCTAGCCTCTTGCTGAACTTTGTCTAGGGTTGTTTGTGACATAAAAGTACGGTGCAGTAGTTAAAACAATATATTCGGAGACATGAGTTCCACGTTCCGTTCTCAGCTTCACAGCAGACTTCTTTGACTTTGGGCAAGTCAACCAGACAAGCGGTTTCTTAGTTCTAGCTTTACTAGAACAGGGATTTGAGTGTTTCCTTACATCACGGGGGAATGAGGCTTAATTCATTAATATCGATAAACTACTGTGAGATCCACAGACAGCAACTGCTGGAGACATGAAGAGTGATCCCCCATAAAGGTTTTACTTTACTCATTTCATTAAAAAGGGCAGATTTTGGCTTATGCCTGAGAAACACTATGCAGAAGGCACGGCCAGGGGCATGGATGACAAAGTTTGTTTTAAGCCCCCAGTGGGAGTAACAGTGGTCGTGGGGTCCAGCTAACTTAAAGCAGCCTCCCCACAGCTATTTGGGGCTGCACTGCAGTCCAGATTCGTGGCACTGAGTATGGCCCATCCCACTAAGCATGGCCCATCCCACCTCCATCCCAACCCCAGCCTACTGCCTAGGGGGGCAGCATAAAGGGAATTCCCACTGAGACCCTGTAAGGTGGAGGGCTACAGTGGGTCTTTGAGTGGGCACTGAGAATTACTTGAGGATTTAGAGGTATTTGTTCTTATGCTAAAATGGATCCAAATTGCCTCTTTGGTAACTACTTACTCTTCTGAAAATAGTATCTCAATGGTTATTGTTTTAAGCACATGTGCCGTGTCACCACATGAGCTTTGTCAAAGGCCTGGAACCAGCAGAGCAGACACATCTCACAGGGGGTTTGGCTTAAGAAAACAAACCTCTTTCGACATATTTCAGTTATTTCGTTTCCAACACCTCACATGATCGCATGTTCCTGTGTTTCAGGTTCTAACTGTCCTCATAAGACTTGCTAAGAAGTCAAAGAAAATAACCTGGTTAGAAAATCTGGCCCATGCTTTATGGTCCCTTTAGGTATGCTCCATGGCAAAAAATCCCATGGCAGCGCGTCTCAGAGAGCTTCAGTCTACAGCCTCAGGTTAGCAGGGCTCATACTATGGGGCTAAAACTAGCCATGTAGACGTTCAGGCTCAGACTGGAGTTAGAGCTCTGAAGCCTGAGTGGGGCGTGAGTTTCAAAGCTTGAATATCTACACAGCTATTTTTAGGGCATTAGTGCAAGTCTGAAGACCTGGACTCTCAGACTTGCTGGTGTGTGTGGGACAGGGGGTTGCCATGTAGACTTGCACTTTGTGCCCTTCCTCTCTCCTAGCCCAATAGGGATCCAGCCCAGTCCAGAAGCTACACTGGATAGCACAAGTGCTTCCTCCATCAGACATATGTGTTCCAGAAGTCAGCCTCTCTAGACAAGTCCTCTGGCTCTGTTGCCTCTCCCTTAACGAGAAAGAGGCAGGCAGCTTTGCTAGATATGTTTCAAGACTGGTTTTCACTCCGGAAAGAAGAATGCTTTTGTGTGAGAGTCCATGCAGCCCAAAAGAGGTTAAAAGGCAGACATGCATGTTAGATGGTATTACCCATCAAAAGATACTGTGTTCCACATCCTGACGGAGCTTTAAAGAAAGAACCAACTCAATTCCTTTGTAAAAGGGTTTGGACACAGGCTCTGTACAGCACTTAGACTGAGATGTTTTTTAAAGTAATTTATGAGTACAGCGTCCGGGCCCCAGCACTTTATTTGGTAGGTTATAAAGCAAATAACTGCCACACAGCCTTGTTAAGGACAGGTGCAATTCCTCTATGCTCTGATATTATGGTGATAGGCAACGTTATTAAATGAAGTAGTTAGATCTGAAAAAACAAAAGGCAGATACATTTCTGAGTTTTACGTAATGTAATGGTGCTTTCTTCCATCATTTTCCATGGCAGTGAGCTGCTCACAGTGAATCCAATGCCCCTTGAATCTAGAACTCCCTCCTTGCTGCCCTGAGCCCAGATTTGCAATGTTCTGGATGTTTTACAAAGCCCACCCTTTATCCTGGGCCTTTGGGGGAGAGGAAGGTTATTTCTGAATCTGAATTCTGATTCACACACACACACACACTCAATAACATGCACAAGCTCCACTCCGGTGGCTATCAATGTTTATATTAAAACATTCACCGCAGAGCAGTGTTCACAGTAACACATTACGGAGCTACGTGCTGCGCTGATTGAAGAATATTCTTCTGTCGGCTTGTAAAACAATTCAAGCCTAGTTTTAGTGATAAAGAAATGAAACTTCCCACCTGCAATAGAGGGCCTTTGCCCCTGGAGCACCCCCGGCAGCCTGGTGTGGAACCAGTTACATCTCTGCCTCAGTGTCCCTGAGTGGGTAGTCAGTAAATTCAGCGAGGCTTGTGTACAGTGGCAGTGCCCTTTCAAGGGTTTACTTTACTCAGCCATGGTGTGCAAACAAGCTTTCTTCTTTTGCAGTGAATCCCCAGTATTCTTCACTGCTTGGAACTCCACAGACCCTCCCTTGCTGACTCAGGATCTTTCTTAGGCCTACCTGCCTGGAGACCTTTGTAGTCTCTCTCCTTGGAGATCTCTTTTGCTGTGTTCTGGGTCTGTTCCTCTCTCTGGAAGCCTCGGCTCTCCAGGGAGACAACTCTCGGAGTAGTTCCCTACACATCTTCCCTGAGAAGCTCTCACACACACAGCCAGCTCTCTCTACTCTGGGCTCTGCCTGAGCCCTCACCTTTTCATTAGACCCAGGTGCTTCTTAACTAACTACTACCCAGCTACTTATCCACCCGGCCATGCACAGGCCTCCTCTTCTGGGTTCCCAACTCCTCCTGGAACTAGTGTAGCTTTGGTGGTGGCAAGAATTTCCTCTTGCCAGCTATGGGTAGCTAATTGTTTGAAAGCATTTTTCTTGGCGGAAGATCTCATTGCCATTATCCATGTAGTCATGACCTCTGACATTAGCTGGCTCTTTGTGGCCTCCAGAACCGGACTACTGCAATATACCATATATAAAATTACTTTTGAAGACCACTCAGAAGCTATAATTATTGCACAATGTGACTGCTTGCTTATCTGGTGGTGATAACCATATAGAGCATGTCATACTAATTCTCTGTAGGCTGCACTAACTTCCTATTTCCTTCTGGGTGAATTGGAGGTAATAATATGGATCTTTAAAGCCCTATATGACTTGGGTCCCATGCTCTGTCTACCTGTCCTTGTGACAGCTGAGATGTTATGGTTACAAGTTCCTAGCTATGAACAAATGGAGACTGGTGACAGGACATTCTCAGTAAGAGTCCTTAACTCTAGAATTAAATGTTTCTTTCTAGTCCAGCAGATTCCACATTTCCTGACTTTCAGAGCACAAAGGAAGGCTGAGATCTTCTTCAGAGAAAAATGCTTTCAAACAATTAGCTACTCATAGCTGGAAAAAGGAAATTCTTGCCATCACCAAAGTTACACAAGTTTCTAGAAGAAGTTAGGAACCCAGATTACTCTGATTTTTTATTACTCAAATTTTTGTTACTCAGATTTTTGACTGTGTGACCGAGGGGAATACATTTAACTTTATTCTGGGAATCTACTAAATTGACATTGTCAATATTATGCTAATTGAGTTGATTGTATATGTGTTCAGGGACAGGAGGCACTTTTTAAATCTCCAAATATTAATTGGAGATAATTAATCTCCAACTAATTAATTAGATAGTTTCTTTAATAGATTATTGAAAAGACCAGCATAAACAATCACTAGTGGATGGCCAATGGCAAAATGATCAACAGCCTTCAGGACAGCAACAGCATCTCTTCTGCAACACATACACCCTCTGCAAGTTGTATAGCAATGCATCTTACTGGATGTTCCTAAATTTTTCTGTCTCTTCCCTGGCAGGTCAGGTGTTAATTAATCAAACTTTAATTTTAATGAAAAATCATTCTTTCATTACCGTGTTAGAAGACTGAAAGAATTTTACAACTCAAAACTCACTTTCTGGTCTTACAAAGCTTATTAGACTCATAGACTCATAGGTCAGAAGGGACCAATATGATCATCTAGTCTGACCTCCCGCACAAGGCAGGCCACAAAACCCTACCCATACACATTTATAACAACCCCGAACCCATGACTGAGTTATTGAAATCCTCAAAAATGAGATTTGAAGACCTCAAGCTGCAGGGAATCCACCAGCTGCAGAGGAAGGCGAAAAACCTCCGTGGCCCCTGCCAATCCGCCCCGGAGGAAAATTCCTTCCCGACCCCAAATATGGCGATCAGCTAAACCCTGAGCATGTGGGCAAGACTCACCAGCCAGCACCCAAAAAAGATTTCTTTGCAGTAACTCAGTTCCCATCCCATCCAGCATTCCCACAGACCATTGAGCAGACTTATCTGCCGATAATCCAAAATCAATTGCTCAAATTAAACTATCCCATCATAACATCCCCTCCATATACTTATCAAGCTTAGTCTTAAAGCCAGATAAGTCATTTGCCCCCACTACTTCCCTCGGAAGGCTATTCCAGAACTTCACTCCCCTAATGGTTAGAAACCTTCGTCTAATTTCTAGTCTAAATTTCCTAATATCCAGTTTGTACCCATTCGTCCTCGTGCCTATATTAGTACTAAACTTAAATAATTCCTCTCCCTCCCTAACGTTAATCCCCCTGATATATTTATATAGAGCAAGCATATCCCAGATATGGGATTGCCAGATAAGGTACTGACTAGACCACACAGTAAAACTCCCTTGCAATAAAAATGTCATATTAAAATATTAGATGTATTAATGTTGCCAAAAATAAGTGGTTAATCAAGAGATTTCTATACATATTACAGTGAGAGTTCATTAGATTAACTAAAATATAAAATAAACTTTTGAATCTGACCTAACACCACAAGGTCCAGAATATTCAAATGTCAGGTTTCCCTACCAACATTAGCTCAGCTTGTTTTGAATTGGTCTTTCAGAGGGCTAAAGTGAACATATGATCACTCAGATACCATTTATGCCTACACGTGGGCCTAGTATAATTTCAGAGTTAGCATGCAATTCATTCTGTATGTTGAGTGTTCCTGAGTCACTGCATGATAAAATGGGGTAGTTTTACATTCATGATATGCTCTGGCCTTTTTTCCATTTTTAATAGGCTGTTTTAAACTGCTGTCTTCACCGCATTGTAGTGTTATCTACTGCCCTAATCAGTAATCTAGCTAAAGGCTCCTAACTAGCAGAAAGCCAGCTCCATAGGTGCTTACTCACTGAATATCTAACAAGCTTTTCTAGCTAGGTAGCACACCTGCTCAGAAAACCAAAATGTATGAAAACCAAGAAATTCTGAAAAACAAAACAAAAAACATTTGAAATTTTTTGGTTTCCCCTGAGAAGTCCTGAACCAATCTGAACAACTGGTTCAGGACTTCCCATCAGAAAAAAAAATTAGTTGAGAGGAAATGATATTTTTGGGTGGAAAAAACTACACACGGAAAAAAGTTTGACCAGCTTTACTAGGCATACGTAGAGATTGCTTACAGTTGCGAGTGGATTCTTCAAGAGGTGACTACTTCCCTTCATAGATGGAAGAAATTTAAGAAGACTGAAGCACCCTTGGCTGAGCTTTGAAATAGAGATCTCATATAGGGATATGAAAAGTGGACAAGAGACCCCTTTATCACTCCTCTGAACCATGAAATCCCCCATTGGAGTGGGGGAGGATGCATGAGGGAAAGTCCATATTGCCAATAGATGGGTAGCCTTCCTAGCATACACACACAGAACATATATAGAAGGAACTGAAGGGAAGAACGGTCTCTTCACCGTTAACTCCAAATCACATTAAGGAAACACAGGCATGGCCTGACTGAACCAACCACTGGTTCTCAATTACTCTGAAAATCAGGTCACTTATTTAAGACAGGAATTTTCAAATGAACCTAAAGAAGTTGAGCACCCAACTCTCACTGAATTTCAGTGAGATCTGGGACCTGACTCACTTGGGGCCTTTGAAAAACCCCAATCTGTATCTAAATTTTAATTTCGATGCTTATGTTAAAGTATCCAGGTTTGAAAATTTTGCCCATCTGATCCCTTCCAATTTTGAGAAGTTGGTAGCAAAGTGGTTTTTCTTTTCCTTTTAATAGCTTTTCCTGCACTAATACACACATTTTGGTTTATTTGGCTTAAAGTTTCCACAAACTGACACAGATTTTTCTATCCTTATGTAGATCATCAGAATAGCAAAAGCTAATTAAAGTTCTGAAACCTGGGGCTGTATCTTTGTTAAGAGCTTCATTTGACATTACATCTACCTTTACTAAACAGTACTGTGAATGTCTTAATATTTAAGTTTTCTTTTTGTACTCTGGAATACAATCCAGGAGCAGGCTTTGATATTTCTTTCCCTGAACTGATTTACAGAACATGCCCCAATTCTGAAAACTAATATCCTTCCATATCTAAAGGATAAAGATTATCTGGAATCAGAGACATGGTTAAACTGTACTGAAAGCAATAATGTGATTTTTTTAAGGTAACAAAGTCCAAATTTGTTACAGCACTTGCAAATGTTTGGGAATAATTCATTGGTGAGGTGTATCAGTTTATTATGAGCAGAGCGAATCTTCTAGATTAAAAAGATCTACTCGATTTTTTATAAATAATAGAATTATGCCTTCAAATTATGTCTCGGAGCTAAATCAATCTTCTGATAACTGGCTTCAAGTTAAAGGGCAAAAGAAAAGCTTTATAATCTTCTCTGCATGGCTCGTTTTCTAGTCAAGCACACTGATTGCAGCATAATGCTGCATTTCCTCTTTATTAAAATGTCAAATTCTATTTTGCTGTAAATGTCCTTACTCCAGAGAAGGTTTATGGAGAAATACTTGACAATTGTTGGATTTATATCAATTAAATGAAATGTTTGATGGGACAAACTGAACAAAAGATAGTTAAGAGAATACAGTACAATATTCCAGACTTGTTATTCTCCTCTAGCAGAGCTACTGAATATCCAGTAGTGTAAAATATCATCCACAGAGAAAAGACATCTGTAATATATATTTATTGAACTAGTAAAATGATCTGAACCAAAATCCATTATTATTATTATTATTAATAAAACAAATAGCTCCAGAACTTTGCATTGTGTCTTTCAAAGATGCAGAAAAAAAAGACAGATTCCCTGCTCCAAAGATTTTACAATCTAAATGAGACTAACATAGAATGTGATGATATACAAAAGATTGGGGGACAAGACTAAGATGGATGTGGGTTAAAGAAATAGTAGTAATGGATGAAGTCCTGGCCCCACTGAAGGCAAAGAGAGTTTGCCATTGACTTGTGATAATTTTGTGTGAGCCTTCAGGCAGGCCAAGAGGGAAGGAAGTCAGTGAGGGAAAAGAAAGGTATATGCAGAATATCTCCTTAGCAACCATGGAACCATGACCACACCAAATCCATCCTCAACTCCGTCCTGGATTCCAATACAATATTCACTCAAGTTCAAGGAGTTCATCCTTATCTTCAAAGTGCTCAATGGCCTGGTCCAAGCATATCTGAAAGATTGCCTATAACTCTGGGATAAAGTCCATGGCTGACAACTCGACGCCCCAGACACAATGGAACTTTCCATCATAAGGGTAACACTACCTGGGTGACAACTTTCACAGGGGCCATTCTGAGACTCCACCAGAACCAAGGACCATCCCAAATTTTACCACATTCTGCAACAAGTGTAAGGTTCACTCCTTCAACCTGTCTTCTCTAGCACCCATAGACCAGTGTGGACATTAAAAAATAAAGGAATAAATGAAACTTAATACACTTCCTTGCAAACACAATTCTTCCCCTGGGAAGAGGATGGGAATGAATCTTAAGTGATAAGTGTTAGTTGCATGGCTTAATGCATGAAAGTACTCAGATGAGATGGCAATGAAAGAACAGAAGAGATGGTGAAAACTGGATTTTGATGAGTTATTGAAGCCCGGGATATAGGGTAGCTTGAGAAGCGAGAGGGGATGTGTCAAAGAGAGATGGAAAAACATGAGTGGGGATGATAATCACACGAAACCCCTTTCACCACTCTGGCAATGAATAAAGAGTCGAGTGAATCAGGGGGCCAGTGACCCTGGTGAAGGCTTGACAGTCTCCAGCCTCCTGGTGAAGGGATGACATTCTCCAGCCTTTGTTCGTCAGGCTTTATTGGCCCCTGTGCTGTGGTTAGTAGGGGAACTCAGGCCCGATCACTCCTTTGAGAGTCCAAGGACCCTGTGTGAAGTAGTTGCTTTTCTCACTGCTTTTCTGGACGGCTTCTTACCCACCTCTCTCGTAAGCTGTTTCTCAGACTCGCTCTCTATGATCCTCTTCTGCTGGAAACCCAGCAACATGGGCAGTTCCCTGCGCATCCCTTATCGAATGGCCCCACTCTTCATGGCTTCTCAGCCTCTCTAGGACCCACCGCTAGCTTGTGCCCTGCAACCTTATTATCTCACCCACCTGTTGTGAGGCCACCATCAGCCTCAGCTGAGAAGGCAGCTGAACTCCTGTTAACCATTTAGCTGCTGGGACAGCATGGAGTCTGTGCCTCCATGACACCCTGCCTGTAATGCCCCTTGACACGGCCAGAGTGGTGCAAAGGGGCCGTAGTGAAAATGAGAGTGACCTCCATTACACATGCCAGGAGTGCAGGGAGGATACTGAGGAGAGAACTGGAGAAGAAGTCGTGGCAGTGAGATCATTTAGAGATAGGAGGGGAAGAGATGGGAGGGTGGGAAAGAGATGCAGGGTCTAATGGTTTCCTTTAAAGTAGGGGAACTACCAGCTGAAGGCAAAGAGAAAGCAAGCAAAGGAGAGAAAGCATCTGATGACAATAAACTAGAAGGGAGGGAGAGAGGGAGGTTGCAAGGGAGCTTCAGAGGCATCAGAGGATGGGGTCAGCTTCACAGGTCTGCAGTGAACAGAAGCCTAGAGACTTTAGAAAAAAGCACCCATGTAAAAGAAGCTAAAATCAGAGCAGGAAAGTGGGTCAGTGAAGGAAGAGTGGAGCAAAGGGTTGAGAGCTCCTTTTGGACCCTGCCAATGCCACTTCTAAAGAAGTTACCAAGATCCTTCAGAGAGAGGAGTGAGGAGAGAGAGTTTTCATTGGTGAAATCATCTGTCAGAAATAAAGATTCTGCATTAACGTCAGTGTGACTCTGAAGAAACAGTAAAGCAAGGAACTGGCCAGTGAGAGAGATTGGACTAGCTACTAGGGATACATTAAAAATCAACAGCAACCTTGAAACACAAAATGAAGCTTTCCAGAGGCTGAGCAAAATGTGGATCCAGGTTCTTCCCCCCTTAGGTTACATTTCACATGCGTCTGCTCTTCCATTTCTTTGGGACAGAACCAAAGTGCTGAGTTACTGCCAAAAGGACCATTGAGCTCCATGGTAGGTCATGATCTGCTTAGAATGAAAAGGCAATTGTCGGAGGTAGAGTTCCAAGTAAAGATGGGTCAGCCAGTGTGTCTCAGTCACACCCAACACTCAGCCAGAAATGAATGGTAGAATATTCATAAAGCATACAGTGGGTTTGGTTATACTGATCTATCAGGTATATCTAAGCCACCTGTTCCTAGAGGTGGTTAGAATCCCTCCACCCTCCTGAAAATGTTAATAAAAACAAAGCACAAATTTATTCATTTGGCCAAAGCTTGGTAACTTCAGGCTGAACAGTTTGATTAAAAAATTATGTCAATTACGGGAACTGAAGTTCAGTTGCCTTATGCCCTCATTTTCCTCTCTGAGTCTGGCTCCTTGGCTGGTCTACATCTTCCATGGTGCACCGTGGCATCCCCTCTTGCTGAGCTGCTGTAGTGCTTCATCAGAACCCTGTGATGACAGTGTATCATAGAAGATGTAGTTCAGCTGGCGAGCCTGACCCACACAGGACAATGGGGATATACGAAGTGCCTGAATTACAATTCCCATGAGGCCCCAGGGTGGCCTTGTCTCAACTGAGTTTCAGTTTGCTTGAAAGTTTACTAACAAAAAACCATCCATCAAAAAAACTGAACAGATATTCAATTTTGCAATCATAAATTGACATTTTCAGTGGCAAGCACGCACTTTCCATTATATTTATTAATTTATTTAGAATTCCAATTTTCTGTTATATTGGTGCTAGTGTGTTTGTCCTCATTTATCACTCGGGTTTACTGAGCTGGGAGAAGATGATTTCTTTGCCTTTAGAGGCCCATTTCAGCCTTTGTTTAAGTCCCTGCTTTTCTCAGTGGGGGCCAATGTTAGGGAAGGATTCCTGTCCTTTTTGAAGATCAGTGCAGAACATGTGTTTGTGGAACGTTAACCAGAGGCACTTGTTAGCTGGGTGATGAGCCTTCCCATGAAAATGTCAAGTAAAGTTTAATCTCTCCTTGAAAGATGAAGATTTGCTTTCTTTTACAACTATCTGGATTAGGAAGATCATCATTTCAAGGATCATTGCTTGAGCAAGAAGTACAGGATCATTCCCCTCAACAGCACCAAAATGAAGAACTCCTTGATGACATGTTTATAGAATTTATACTAATTTCTTACCATACAAAAATTGTCTACACAGTTATTTCGCAGAGGATTAAAGTCTCAAACTAACTTGTTTCCTCTCATATCTACTTAAAATTTTACACACATAATTTTTAAAGCCACTGATGATTGCCTGGCACTGCCTAGAATATTATTTGGATTGGTAATGTGTTTTTTCTTACTCTCCTCCTTATAAACGAATTATTAATTAATTATTAAAAACAAACTCTTCTTGTTTTGAATTCCTAAATTAATCTCTCTCAAGTCGATTTCACATTGCAAGTATTTTATATCATAGTATTATTTGGATCAAAGCAGACTTCTTGGCATGACATTCTTTATTGATTAAGGCTTGCATTATAATGAACCAGATCCTTCACTGGTGTAAATCAGCATAGCTACTTTGATGTTAGTGAATCTATATTGACCTATACTATCTGAAAATCAGCTCAGTATATTCCACCATTACTTTCTGGCCTATAGAACTCAAAGATAAATGGTTAGAATGTTATCTCAGTTGCAGGGATAACTGCTGAATTTAATAGGGTTCCAGATTTACAATGGTGTAATTTAGATCACAATCTGGTCCATCTGAAATAAATGATACAAACCAAAATGCAGTAAATGAATAAACAAGCCTGATTGCAATAGTTCTAGTAGCTACCAAAGCCATGCCCCTTTAGACAATGTGCCACATGTGTCTTTTCCTCCCCAAAGCACGATTAATTCCAGTGCATGGTGCAGGGGCCAGGGCCTTGTATTTGCCCTTTCGGGAGATGGAGAGCTTAACACAGGAAGCAATTCTAGATTTCTATAGTCCTTTTATTTAGCAGTATGCAGTACTAATTTGGGCCAGTCTTGCACAATGGGCTATCTCCCCTCCAGGCTTCTGTTGTCTTGCAAAGTCAGGAACAATCAAGCTTCTTCATTTGCAGCCTTAGAGATAGATTTTGCTTCCCTTCCCTACCTTACCTAGTGTGTATTTATACGGAAATCAATGAAGCTAATCTCAGAGTATAGTGCTATGCAGAGTAAGCGAAATGGCAGAATCCAGATTTGGATAGGAATAAGGGAAGGATGTTAAAAATGCAGTGCAGTGACATACATGCTAATGTCAGTATTTATTTCTTACTGCTGGAATGAAGCGAACGTTAGAAAGAACTGCTAGAATTGCTGGGGTAAGTCTGCTCTCAGGTACATTGATCTCAGGGAAACTTCAGATGTAATGTGGCGCTGAAGCTGACCCATGAGGCGTATGAGGGAGCAAATAAAATCCTCTCCGACCTAATCCTGACCCTGCTGATGTCAGTTTTTCACATTAAAATTGCCAAAGTGTATCTTAGTTTAGCATCCAGTATTATTGACTCCACCGTAAATGCAATGTGGAATTGAAAAGGAAATTAATTGTTTTCCATACAGCATATCCATCATGTGCAAGCAATAGAACGACTTCGGATAATCATGAATGCCTTTTCCATTTAGCTAAAAATAAATATTGAAAACACAAAGGCAATCATCCACTCTGTAAAAATATTTTTTCTTCTTTGTCTTAAATCATACTGACATGCACCTAATTACCAAGATATTCATAAAGATGCCTCCCTCAGGGATGGTTTGATAGAAGACCGCTGCTTTCCACATTGAACCCTGGACCAGATGATGGTAGGGAGGACACTCATTGATTGTTCCCTGGTGTAGTGTTCACATATTTCTCCCTTATAACAGAGGCAACTCACTTCCAGCTGGATTCTTCGTCACTGGATATTTTTAAACCAAAAACGGATGCTTTTCTAACAGAACTGCTCTAGTTTAAACAGAAATTAATTCAGGGAAGTCCTACGGCCTGTGTTATACAGGAGGTCAGACTACATAATCACAATGGTAACATTGGGCTTTATAATCTCTGAATCAAGAGAGACACCCTCATATCATACAAAATCATCTCCCTTGTGATTGCTCCTTTGAGACACCAATCCCTCTCTGTGCATGCTGCAACACAGCCCTACCCTCTAAGACTTCCTACACGTACATCTTGCCCCATGTGACATGCACACTTGTCCTCCATTACCACAGTGAGATATTCTGGTTCTACATGGTCCCTAATTACACATCCCACAAAATGTACGCCACCCCCAAAATATTCATCCTTGATCCATTCAGCTCCATGAGGCTCTGCCCTATGTGTTATCGCCAACATCAGATTTGTGGATGGCACCATGTGCAGAAGAAACCTTACCTAGGGGTTAAAGCAGACAACTGTAGGTTTCTATTAGTAACTCCGTCAATGACTCCAGTGGAATAACAACTATGTTTACATGCAGTGAAAAACTAGGAAAAGAAACTGGAAAAAAACAAAAAACAAAAAAAAGCCTGCAAAGCTTGCAGCAATTACAAGAAGAGATAACATGATTTGTTTTACAAACATTTACAACTACTTAAAGAGGCAGAAACTTGATTTAAGGAATGTCTGATACATAAACGAAAAGAATTTACCAACGTTGTAACATCTGGTAAAAATAACATAAGAACTGATAGTGAATTAAATTTAGGATTACAGATTACCCCTGATTACACCTACTTGTGTGTTTCAAGAACGTAGAAATAGGTTTGAATTTACTATATGCATGCATATAGTATCTGGTTGGAAAATTTATATATATATTTTTTTTTCTCTCATCAAGAAACGTCTGAAAATCTAATCTTTTTGTGGAACTATGACTTATGCAAAATTTTTGTCAAGAAGTGTTTTTCAGGTCCAGGATGGAATTTTGAGTTAAAATCAGATGGAGACCAGAATAGCCAATAATCTGGTGGTTATTCATATTCACTTGTGAGGTCAGATATTGAAGTTCAAATCCTCGTTCCCTGTCAAGCTATTGGCTAAACTGGGGTGTCTCTCTCATAAAACGTTAAAAGCTCTTTGTTTTATTTTGATGTAAAATGAAAACAAATTTCAAAACCTTTTTTTTTTTTCCACACAGAAAAGAATTCTTGTTTTATGGCCAGCCCTACATATACCCATAATTATGCCTGCCTTTCCTCTTGAACATGACAACTTAATTTGATTAATAAAATGTATAGACTTGTAAAATTTCACCAATCTGTACTTTAGCCAAGCAATCCAAAATTCTGAGAATTTATAAGAAACATGGCATGTGTAGCTGGCTAATTAAAATTACCTAAGCAATGTTGGGGAGATTTTCAAAGGCACACATGTGAGAGTTAGGTACCTGGCTCCCATGTCCTTTCAATTGGTGTTGCATGCCTAAATGCCCTTTGTGCCTGTGAAAATCTCTACATGTGTTCTATGTTCTCTCTACGTGTGTCCTGGTGTTCTTACCCAGGATGCTAGAGGGGTGCAAGCAGGAAATGATAGATCTGATGACATCGGGTACATAAGAGTAGAATAGCAATGAAAAGAATGACTATTTCTGCAGCTTCTTCCTTTCATAGAACAAGCAGGATTACCACATTGGAACTGAGGAAAAGTCTTCGAAATGGAACAAATTTTTAAGGTTTCTCACATTGGGTGTTGATAACAGTGTAAATATTAAGCCAGATCTATATCTGTAATGGGCTGATCCAATATTTTGGGATATTGCATAAATCATAGGTATATACAGTACTAACCCTTGTGATAAGCTTTATATTTTGGGGAAGTGAGCATTCTTCTATACATGTGAGGAGCTTAACTCAGGAGACAATTATATATAAAGCTTTCTCCTTCTCCCATCCCAGCACAGAACTGTAGAATTATATTGACTTATCAGTGGGCTGCCTGTTGCTTTCATGCATTGGAGACAAGTCAGTTAAACTTGTCTCTCGTAAAGGACAATACCCTGTTATGTAACTGTGCTGGAATACTTGTATTAATGCCAATTTACTATACCCGGCATTAATTATTTAGTCTCCAAATGAAACTCTTCAGTAATCAGGACAGAAGAGGTAACCATTGGACGTAAACCAAATTATGAAGTTTAGAATACAACATGTTTTGAGCATTTATGAGACATAATTTGGATGATCATGATAATTATGCAATTAAACGTGTCATCTAAAAACTATACTAATTTTATAGCTCCTTAGCAAAATACCAGCAAATGTAAAGACTAAAAACATTTTCAATTACCTTCCCACAATAGCATCAGGAATGAGGTTTGGAAGCAGATTGCTGTCTAATAAACCTGACATTTCAGACTATTGATAATCTCCTTAACAATAATAAGTTTACAAACAATTACACCTTACAAATAGAATCTAGATGAAGCCATAAACCTAGCTTTTATAACACAAGCTCCTCTTAAAGACAGTTTTATAAATGAATCACTTCTCTAATTTATGTCCATGATGTCCATGAATACAAATTGGTATCACAAGATTATTTAGACAAGCCACCTGTTTGTTCTATGCAGTGAAAAATGAATGTACTACTCTCACAGTAACTGTTGAAAATAAAGGATTCTGAAAATATTTCAAGATTAGCTCTGTGCAATACAAACTAAGGGCCATACATTTAGCTGGTGTAAAGGGACATAGCTCCACTGACTTCCATAGAGTTACACTGATTTCAACCAGCCTTAGATTGTTGCCCTGGCTCTCTATAACGTCTACAGATTTTATCCGGCATCTTTAAATATACATTTAAAATATCTTATGTAGTCGACGTCCCCTCCACTCCAATATGTTCATTCTGGATAAAAGGAAATAGCATTCCATATAAGTAATCAACCTCCAGTGGCATAGCAATGGATAGGCCCTGATCAGGAGAGGTCCAATGATGGAGAAGATGGAGGTTTCAGGTCATGACTGAGAATTGGTCATACAATACAATTGGTCATAGAATTGGTAGAATTGTATAGGGAAGTTTGCACCAGCACCAGCCTGAGTTATGTCTTAGGTTCAAGCTATATATTGGGATCAAGCTCACTCAGCTTTACAAAAAGTGTAGCTATCACTCAGGATCTGTTGGTAACTAATCAGAAGCTGTTTTCTTCAGTATGGAGACAAAAATGGAACCAACAGGCTGTTGAATGTAGCTGGAAGTCCCAGAATGGATGTGTGCAATATGAAGATGAACCACTGACAATTCTACCACCTACTAGAAGATCAGTAGTTTTGGGAATAACAACTGTCTCCTAACAAAGAAAGACCTTCTCCTACCAAGGAAACATCTAACAGACAATCTTTCTGCTAGTTTTCATATCATCCTCCAAGGAAGGAAAGAAAACCACCACATTATTACCTAGAAGGTACTGAGTGACTATGAAGTAAACCCTGAGAAGGTCATATTCTGAGTGAGTAGCTAAAGATCAGAATCCTTTTCTGGTAGCTAAAGATTCATTAACTGAAAGTGCAATCCAAACAGGTGCAAATGCTCCTAAAAGAAGCTGAGACATAACAATGTCAGCTGAGCTTCAGTTTCTCTAACAAACAGGGACATGTGGGATAAAACATAGAGGTTATATACTCACCTGGTATTCGATTTCCTCTTATATTTGGCAATGAAGTGGAATAAGCTCAGTCCTTCGATTGTTTAATTAATGGAAGCACTTGATAAAATGCCCAGTCCTCATTTTCAATCATTGGTCTAAATGCCTTGAAGTTTTAATCAATGGCTTAAACACTGGAATGAAATGGGCGTTTGGACCAAAGGCCTCGTTTGACAGAATGACTATGACATGTATCAGCATACCCATAGAAATATTGTTTTGCCATTTTTGTTTTCTGCTCACTTATTTATTGGCCAATGGTCCAAAAGAGCATTGTGCTAAAGATACATTCCTTCTGGCTTATTTCCTGTTACCTTCCCTGCATTTAGTTCTGGCGTAAATAAAATACCTAAAATTCCATCATGAAAACAATGATACGTTCCCTAAAATAGGGAAAGTGTACTGGCCTTGCTGCAAGGTGCTGCTGTGCGTGTTGTGTCTCTTTTAGATGCTTGGGAACATGCCCTCTGTACCATGACTTCAGAGGGAAGTGCTGTAGATACTCCAAGCACTTAGCTTTATACATTCCAGCTTTCAGCGGATTCCTATTAACACCCACACACTCCAAGGAAGTATTAGGATCCTTAAACAAGGCCTGCCACAAATTAAAGGTGCAAACATACAAGGCATAACCACTTTTAACAGTTACGAGATCTGAACAATAGTTCCTAAACCACCCCCCTAGGTTACTGCTTGTCTTCTCTCTGAAGCCATCTCTTAGGCTGCTGCTTCCCACACATGCTCACACACAGCCTCCGTCTCTCTCAGTTTAGTCCCCTCTGATCTAAGAGTGCAACTTCCTTTTCCTGTGCTCTGGGAATTATAGTTGGCTGTTGAACTGGGTAACGCAGTGCCCTTTCCATGGCTAATTCATTTCACGCCGGCTCAGCTGCGATGGATGGAAAGTACCCAGTAATGAGGCAGCAAAGCTTAAACCCTCCAAGGTTTTTAAGTGCCTAACTCCCATGAATTTGGTGCCTAAATACCTTTGATGATCTGAATCCAGGTTCCTTATGCTCTAATGGATCGGTTTCTCATGGTGCAACTTGGCACAGCTCTACGGAGGTCAATGGAGTAATCCCAATTTACACCACTGGAGGATATGGCCCATAATATCAAAAGAATTTATAAGTCTTGGAAAGAGCTGCTTGCTATTTTTAGCCATTGCCCTTTACCATGTATTGTTTTATAATAACCAAACATGTACTAGGCCTTTCACGGTCATTAGATATCAGCTGATAAGCATCCTCTACACATTGAACTCAATGAGTAATTCAGTTGAGGTCAATAGAAGGTGAGGGAACTTAGCACTACATCAGAGATGCTTTTGCATCTTGCAAGATGAGGCATTTGGTGAAGATTAGGAAGTGATAAAGTTGATCTTGGCTGGAGCTTCTTAATGCATCTTTGCATCTTAAACAGCTTTTATTGATTACTCAACAGAGTAAGAGTGTTTTAAGCTAATGGTTTAAGATGGATAGTTTTCTCAGACAAGTGGCTTACACATACGCAATTATAAAAACCAACAATCCATTTTTTAATCCTGAACTCAAAAATGTTTGGGCCAGATCCTCAGCTAGTGCTAACCAGCATAGCCCCGCAGTGGAGCTACCCTGCTTTACACCAAATGAGGATCAGATCCATAGCTTTCACGTTAATGCCTGAACTGTATGTATCTACTGTGTGATATTGGAAATTATTCCTATACAAGTTGAATGTACTCTAAATAGCTCCCTAAAGTAAAAGGGACTACCAAAAATGGAAGCTAAAACTAATGCTTTTTTAAGAGAGAAGACAGATAATTCACCAATATACCTAACAGCTACACAAGGTTTGCAAACTAAGGGAAGTGGTAAATGGGGTTCTTCTGTTCAGTAGATCGTTATACAACACCTATACTTCACACTGCCTCTGGGTGGAAAGGAAAGTTAGGAGAAAGCAGCTAAGAAGGGGAAATTGGAACATACTTTGCTCTTTTAGACCCAAGCAGCTAGTCAAATTTATGGGCCCTAGGGATTTTCCAGTTGGGAGTAGAAATTGTTGATGGTTTTTTTATGCTGTCTTCTTCATTTACAAGCAATGTACAAAGTCCTCTTCTCTGAATGCAGGAGGAACCGAAAGCAAAAGAAGTAGTTTCTTCGTTTACCGGCCCAAGCTTCTTTTCAGCCAGCACCCCCGAACCCAGAACCTCTCTACATTTTTTGATTGCCTGTTTGTTTTTCAGGATCATACTGTGTGTACAGGTTTCTGTTTGGATTATTTCAAGCTATCTGTGTCTCTCTTTAGTTCTGTGCTCTCCATGCCTTCCCTCCCTACCCTCTTATCCAAAACAATACTCAGCAAAAATCCCTCCAGCCATACAGTCCAAAACTCCAGGGCCGACCCATAATCAAAAACTGCAGGCGGGTTTACATACCTTTTGTTTTAGGTGGGGGATTGTGATTAATTTATCTTTACAATTATACTAATTGATGGGTGTACATTCAAACCGATCAATCTCAGAGAGGTTTTAACTCAATTTATAATAAGGTTTCACCCTCTCATAAGAATACCATAACATCTGAGAAGAGCAGGTTATTACTTTTATCTGGAATGCTTCTATAACATCAAGTATAACTTCCCAAGACTACGTCTATGTTGCACTGTTTAATCTGGTATTTGTATTATATGATTGATGTGTTCTAATTTCTGAACAGACAGTACAAATAGAAGTGAAATAGAAATGATTTAATAGAATACTGTACAGTATATTTCAATTCACTTTTCAAAGTAATGAATTTGTGGATTTATACCCTATCCTAATAAAAGTAGGATTAATATAAATGATTTTTAAAAATGTTTGGAATTCTAATTGTATTTTTCATTTGATTTATCCCAATGTGTCTACCAAAATGTAAACTATCCCAACAGTCAGGAGAGGAAATTTACAAGTTTTCAACATAACCTCAATCCATCTTCAGGATCTGCAGGTACAAATTACAGTCAATGTTAGTTTCCGGTGCAAATTCTAGCATTAGTTGTCTGATTTGTAGGCAAAGGAAAAAATGAATAACATGGGGAGTGTCTGAGATTATTCCTAAATCCATGTAAAAAGCCAGCATTCAAGTTAATGCTGCTCATTCTGCCTTGCCTACATTGCATACAAAATGACTTTGCCCCCATTATTAGAAAATGAAACACCTGGAGTTTCATTCCTGTGTTTTAAGAAGTTTCTTGTGCCTTCTTCGTTTCAGTTAAAGTTTATATGTTACAAAAAGAGCACATCAACTCTTCTTTGAGGCCTTTAAAGTCAACTTTTTGGAGCATCAGAGCAGCTTTTTTCTTAAAAGGAAGAAAAGTGGGAGATGTCACTCTCTAAAAAAACAAAGGAAGGGAGGAAATTGCTTGAAACATTAAAATGTGTCTGCAAAGAGCCCTTTAAAAAGCAATGACAGGAGAGACATTCAGTGAGAGAATAATGAGTTCTTTTAAAAGTAACTCAGTGTGGAAGGTCTGTAAACATACAAGGATTGGAAATACAATATGGAGGCTTTCTCTTGTAGGTTGCTGGTTTAAATGCATCCTAGAAAAATAATCCTGAAATTTCTGGCATTAAACTGTGAAAAATGTGTCGGTTTTCCATGGTTTTTATAATTTATTTTGCTTCTGGTTTTAGTTTCAAATGAATCCTAGGACTCAATATGATTCTTAGATTAAGCTAGTGCGTTCTGAAAGGCAACCAGTGGTTTTTCCTTAAGAACTAGTGACATTCATTAGGTTCGAAATCCTATAACTAAACACAAGCAATAAAACTCACAAGCTTCAGGTGAACCTTCGGCTGAATCCCTCATGTTACTGTTTGTGGAATCAGCAGACAAATAGAATGTCTGACAAACTTTAGCCAGCGGAGGAGATATTCTAGCTATCCAAGGTATAATATTCTATCTATTCTATGGCCTTCCATGACTAGAGTGTCTGAGAGCCTAACATCTTTAATATATTTGTCCCCACAACACCTGCCTGTGAGGCAGAGAAGAGCCCGTACCGGTTTTATTCAGAGGGAACTGATTAAAGTTGTGACTTGGCCAAAGTCACACAGGAAATCAGTGGTGGACCAAAGACCTGAATCCAGGATTTCTGAGTCCTACACCAGCTGCCTAACCAATGCCTTAATCCAACCTCTTCTCTCTCATATTGAATGACCGCATAAGATCTCAGTTCAGTGAACAAAGCCCAACTCTTGTTAATTATATCATTTTTCCCCCTCTCAGCAGCCAGGCCAAGCAGTCAGAGGATGAGCTCGCCTCTTGCTGCTAGACAGGATCCATCAGGTGAGCTATGACCCAGATAGCTGGGTGTGCTTCTCAGGCTGGAGCTATGCTACAGATTCTCTAGCGATATCACCCGAACCGCTCTCAGGAGCATTACATTCACTTTTAAATTAGGAAAGAAAATTCAATGGGGGACAGACGAGTCTACACTGACTAACATTTTCATTCTATAATGAAATGCAGCTCAGGAAAGAGTGGCCTATTATTATTGTGCTGTCATGGGTCATTATTACCCTCTAGCATCCCACAGTGCAAGAGGACTCTAGATGATGAGCACTTTTACCAATTGCAAAACAGCAAGTGAAGGGGCGTCCACTTCATTTGTGAACCACTGAGCACCACTAATGTGTAACTATCCCAGTGCTTGTAGAAGTGGACACTTCGCAATATCTGACAAGTAGATCCAGCCACATTAAAAGGATTATGATATGGCTGATAGAAATCTCATCTATTGTGAATAGACTGGCTTCGTGTGAACCTTTTTTGCTGAATCTCTCATTTTGCTGTTTGTACAAACAACAGACAAACAGAGGGTCAAACAAATTCGAGCAAGCTGTTTTATTTTGTTTGTTTTCTGGTGATTTGGCAATTTTTGGCTTGGCTTCATCTTCCGTCTAAATAAAAGTTTGTGGAACCATGTTGCCTCAGTGTAATTTCATTGTTGTCAATCGGAAATACCTCAGCAATTAATATGGTTCTACATGTTACAAAATATGATCCCTAATTCTGCAAATTACTCAGCATTAAGCCCTATTGACTTCAATAAGTTTCCTTGTAGAAGCAGGGGTCCACTCATGTGGGCTCAATACAAGACCATGGCCTATCTTTTCTAACAGACTGCGGCTTAGCCTCCCTTTCTGCACTCAATGCAATGTGCACTAGCATTTTTAATTGTGCAAAATAATTGCAATCACAAAGCAAAGCTCTTGCTCCTCTAACAATCTAATTTGCACCTATAGTCAGCTCACTGGAGATACCTGGCTTGCACACATAGCTAATTTTCCAACTGATTAGTCAAAGTTTAATTCCAGAGATATAGTAGGCTGAGGTTATACAACAAAACACACACAAAGCTGTCTGAACAAGATAATGAGGTAGCCTGTAGCCAATGTGCTCCCCCAACTTCTTCTTCCTTGGTTTTTAGTTTTGATTTTTCATGTTTCTTTTCAGATTGAAAACTTTTGGGTCAACATTTTTTATTTGTCCTTATAGCCATGCAGCACTTTCTGAGTCCTATATAAAAATAGCAGACAACCCGCCCCTTACATTGCAACCTAAATAACGTTGTGCGTTTCTTTTTTTTATGTCAAAACACTCAGACCTTAGGAACTGACAGTTTTACAGTTGCCTGTGCAACCTTAATTCTGTCTCCTGTTCCTGTCACCTGTACTGAAAGTGGGGGTCCTGTGGGAAAAAAACGCATATGATCACGTAAATAAAGACTGCCTCGTAATGTGCATTGTGCCTGCATTCTCTCTCTTTCAACCTGTTACTGATGCAGCAGTTCCCATGCACCCCAGGGCAAAGCTCTGCTGCTGTTGATAGTTTGCCAGCAACATAGGCCTGGCTCTTTAAAATGTTGGGAGTCAGTTGTTTTGACAGGGTGCAAAAATTTCTCTGAAGAGGACAAGGGAAAGAAGGGAAATGGTGATTTTTAACAGTTGAGAACTTTCTCAAGGGACAAAGAAAAGGCACTTCCCTGGCCTGATGGCTTTCTCCCTGCTGAATTCCAAAGGCCTTCTGCAAACAGTGGAGGTGTTAGAGCTTCCCAAATACAGACACATGAACCTCTTAGATAGAAAGTGCAAAGCAACTTAAAAAGAGAGGCGACTTCCAGTTCTCACCATAAAAATTAATACTGATAGTGATGTAACATTGATGGTATCCAAGAATACTCCGTGTCCCTGATTCCAAGGTGGGCCAGGGAAGAGTCCAATACGTTTCATCCAGATGGTGATCGGCTTGTGATAATAAACTAGTTTCACTGATCTCCCTGTCCTAATGCTTCAGAACCCACCTGTGCAACCTGCAGCCTCAAGAGTTTTGAAGATGGTGTTCTGAAGTAAGCCAAGTCCAGTCATGACATTGTCCCTCGGTGCATCTACTGTGTCATCACTGCATGGTGCGTATAACAGCGAATTCTTCCACAGGAATGTAACGAATGACCCCGTTAATCAGCAACGTGTTATGCAGTTGTTTGGCAGCAGCTTGTAAATCATAAGGACGGGACTCAGAATGAATATGACACACACCGTCATCAATAGCCCAGTAGCATTTGCACTGCTGTCATTATGGGTGAGCTATCATTTCCATTTTAAAGTTGCTTCCCAGGGATTTCTAAACTGAGCCGTGACATTCCTCTCCAAGCCGCAGACAAAGGGCCTGGCTCCACCTACGCTCGGCCCAGTTTTACACAGATGAAATTCCCCTGACTTCAGTGGAGATGCAACTGAAATCAGAATCAGGCTCCAAAGCTTGACATGGCTATGCCTACTTCTCCCACGTCACTGCCAGGAGCGCTGTCAACCCAGGGCCTTTAAGATTTGCTTCCTGAGCTTGTCCTTGCAGCAGTTTGGTGAGAAGAAATATAGAGAAAACAGGTCAGCTGAGCATTACATTTTTCCCTCCTCTCCCCTGAACTGTAATGTAACTGAGCTGTCCCTGTTACCATTAGCCGCATTGATTTCACCCTAAACAATGAACAATGAGTGCCACACTAAAAACAAAGGCAGAGTCAGACTTCCACTCCACTCTCCCTCATTTGACTATGTGCAGATAATGCAATTTAAATAACTAGGTGCTTTATAATATAAAGATAAACTGCATCATCTGTCTCTAGCTAAGCTCTGCATGTAAATTCCTCTGCAGTGCGCCCTACCTGGCTAGCTTCCTTCCACCATCACGTCATCTCTCCTAAACAACAGATAAAAACAAACCTATTAACTAAATAAAGATTGCTCCAGTTTCCTGGCCTTGCTGTCAATTTCTTAAACCTTTTCTCTGATAATTCTCTTTCTTTCCATATTCTATATCCCTATCTGCTACTGGGTTTGAATACTATTGATCACAGGGTTAACATTTGCTCTGTGAAAACAAGCAGAAGCCAGTGGAAGTTAACCTTTGATTTTCAGCTCTCCGGCTTCTCTGTGACACGTTTCATTTTCAGTAAGAGTGAAACAGTTTCCTTTGGCAAACTCTGACAAATCTGCAGAAGTGAATGTGTATCTTTCCCCCATATTTTATAAAACCAGCTTAAAGACAACATTTTTGCCTTGACACTTCTGCTTGATGTGTTGAATTCTTTGTACAGCTTTTCTTTGGTCTGACCTAGAGAAAAGCACCTGCTTGTCCAATAATTTTCATATGTATTTGATCATACTGAAAATAGACATATATAAAATATGTTCACTTTACATGCAAATAGCCCCATTTCACATTACCAAACTACACTATAAACAATGTTACATGCAAACAGATATTTAACATATCAATTGAACATATCAATACAATGCTCATTATGATAGATGTCATAAACACGTGTCCATAAATCAATACTTTTCCATCATGAATCTCAACTGTGATCAATCTCTCTACAGATTACTTACAAAAGTGTGCAAAAAGTCAAGCACTCAAATGTTAGGAAAAGGCAGATTTAAGGTTCCCCATATCACCTTAATTCTTCCCCTTGCATGATACAGTCCTTAATTAGATGACTTTTGCAGGCATTTTCTTACATCTAGGTGTTTTGGAAAAGGATAAAACTAAAATCAACATGTCACTCTGTATATCTATAACAAGCCTTCCCACCACGCAGCAGCAGCAGCATTTATTCCCCTAAACGGTCAGCCCTGCATCACAGACCTCTGTCATTGGAGCTAAAGGACTGACCGCATTAGTTGGCAGCAACAGAAGGCTGTAATTACTTGTTACTTAATTGCGAGCTAAGAATATTCAACCTGGAAATCATTATCAGACAGAAATGGAGCCCACAATGCCATTGTTTACACTCTCTTTGCAGCATCAGACCTGAACTTTGGGACATTAGATTAAGTACCCAAATGGCATATGAAAATAATATTTGTACTTGAAAATTTGAGTTCTGGGCTGTGAAAACATGCATCAAAAGCTTCACACCAAAAAATCTGCACTCACAAATTCCTGACACGCAAATATATAGACTGGACGAAAACCTCTTTAGCAATCTGACATTAGCTGTTGCATTGCAATTCTCTTTAGAGCTGGGGAAAATGGACAATTCTTGCTTTGAGTTAATCAGGTGTGAAACCTGACATTTTCATAAAGTGTTTGTAATACCTTCTTGTACTCAATCCTGAACAAATATTTGGCATCTACACCAGTGTATACATTGTTTAGGTGAGTGCATGGAAAAAAAGTGTGGATTTGCCTGAATTGGTCCATTTCAACATTGGGGGGAATTTAACCCTCAGAAGGGCAACCTATTTTTCTGTTTAAAAGATGCTTATTTATTTTTAATGTTATATCTTCCGTTCTTGGGAATAGAATGCTGCAATAGCAGTCAGTATTATTTCTCTGGATAATGGGTACTAGGCTGTAAGAAAAGGAATCTAGAGGAATTTATGACATAAGAAAAGAAAGATCTAGTATGAGAATTCTGTACACAAAACCCATTGCTTCCTCCTTTGTTGCTAACACAGTAACCAGAGTAAACACAGGATGCTACAGTCTGAAATAGTGACCGTTATAAATATAGGACACAAACTCAGAGTAAATATCTCGGACTCGGTCCATAGGTATTTCTACACTGTAATTAAAAATCACGGCTGGCCTGTGTCAGCTGACTGCAGTCTGAGTTCTCTGACCCTCCCACATTGGAGGATTCTGGAGTCCGGAATCCAGCCTAAGCCCAAATGTCCACATCTCAGTTAAACAGTTGACCCAGCTGTGGGTTTTTAAATGCAGTGTAGACGTACACTGAGTGTACATTGGTTATGGCTTGGGGAAAGGTGAGTCTAAGCCAACATTTCATTCCTGTGACCCTGGGCTGGCTAGGATCTACAATGGCCTCAACAGGATTTAAAGAAACCTCCCGGCTGCTGCAAGTTATTCCAGTTGCAGCCAGAGAGGTAGTAGGCTGTAAGAAATGGGGGCAAAGGGTGAAGTCAGTTACATTGGCTTTGCAACACCCAGTATAGCGACAGATACTCGCAAACTAATTGCCTCAGTAATATCAAGACACATGAGAGCATGTGGAACAGCTTTCTCTGTACTTGCGTCCCTTTATTCATTTAGTGGTTAATCATTAAGAGTTAGATGTATCCCATTTAAAATTCCATGGTGGACTATAGAGTCCTGAAATATAAATTTGCATACTAATTAACTGAGGAAAGTTCTACAGTTTGAATTATCAGAGAGACACATGGGGTTAGTCTTTAAAGGGAAAAAAAATCCTGATTCTTCTTGAGATTCTAAAAAATGTGAATGAGTTAGCAATTATAAAGTGTTCCTGGCTGTCAGATAAAATCAGGTAGGATGTCGGTAATTTAAGCATGTTTGAGTTTAAATCATGTCTTAAGGAGCAACCTGCATGAAAAAAAAGTCCATAATTCTAACTAAATGAAGTAAAAGAATAGCTGTATATACATAGCTCACTAGCTATTATTTTGAAAAGTGCCTAATCCCCCCTGTTCCAAAAGAAGGAAAAGGTACAGTAAATGCCATTTGCTCCTTTCTTTTCTGTGTCTTGTGTTCCCAGATCTTACCACATTGTAAGATCATTGGTTCATCTCTGGACAGTGATTTGAATGCTGTAAGTGGCATATATGTTAAGCGTGCTGAATCTGATTTCTTCCTGCCCCATCAGGCATTGCATAGGGCACTGACAAGGTTTTGCCATCCCCATCTATCCTGGTCTGCCCTTTGCGTGTCCTCTCTATTTTCATGTTCCACATGTTTTCTCACTGAGTGGTGTTCGACTTTTCGGTCAGCTACCTTGCATGTTTTACCAGCTGCCGATGGCAGGCCTACCATGGCGAACGCTGTAGCTTCACTCTTACTACACGGCCCAGATATTTCCATCAATTTTTCTGGATAACTTTGGAGACAAAGAATTGTTGAACTCTGACAAATCTTGGCATTTTATACGTTCATTCCATTTAATAGCTAGTATTTTTCTAAGTCATTTGTTTTCAAAGGCATGTAGACATCTGTCTGTACCTTGGATGATGTAAGCATTATTCATTATTTTTATTATTCCACGACATGATGCTCAGATCCTTGTCCAGAGAGGCAGCACAATACCTATGCTTCATCTGAGCCCCAATTTGACATCTTGTACAGTGGATTTGCTTTGTACAGGCTCTGCACAGGGGTGAATTTTACCCAGCATAACTGTCTCTTGTGTCCCTTTTATCCTTCCCCATTCCTCTCCTCATTAATATTTAAAAATATTAAAATGTGACTTTCACCATTTGGTATGAGAAAGTTGTCTGGTCTAATAACATTTCATTCTTGTAGCTTCTCTATCATTTAAACCTTCCAAATGCTTTGAATCAGTTGGACTCATTCAGTCTGTAATATTAATAGCATGAGCAGCACAGAGATGAGGGCCTTGTTAGTCAGAAATACTCATCTAACTCTTTCCTGTAGGCCATCGTGCCAAGGAAGCAGCATAGCCACACACAGAGTACATAATTACACACTGGAGTGGATTCTATGCATGGCCCTCTGCACCACTTCAACTCACCATGAGAGCTTTGTGGGGAAGAGGGGACACCTGCTGGTCTGGTGTAGCTATGCAGGGCTCCTGATACAATTCTTGTGTACTGCAAAGAGGCCCCATACTGGCCCACGCTGGACCAAGGCGGAAGGTTGTGATGTAGAGGATACAGAAGGAGTGGCTGGTTCCACATTTCTACAAAGGCTATAGCCCCCTCCTTCCCCAGCACTCTATCCAAATGACATGGAGCCATGAAGCGCCCGTGTGAATTTCATCTCCCCATCTCCTTGCACCTTCCCTTCCAAAATCCCCGGGTTACTCAGTTTCTACCAAGATGAAACAAAGTGCACCCTGTAATGATAATAGGCATCAATGTGGTACTGGGAAACTGTAAAACTGCAAATATCAAGCCTGAGGAGTGTAAAGCTGCACACTGAGGAGCTGAAAACTGGAGGCTATTTTTGCCAATGCAGGCCAAAGTGGATTTCCCTACATCAAACTGGAAGCCTTCTGACACAGGTCATTTTTGTGCTTTAATTTTTCCTCCAGACAGCCATCATGATTCACAAAGGATCAAGTGAAAATTCTGTGAGAACATAGGACACGAGGTCCAATCCAGCAAAGCTCCTGAGCATGTGCATCACTTCAAGTGGTCCCGCTGAAGTCAATGATCACACTGTCTCTCAGTGGGAACTGAGGTCACTGGGAATGGTCACACATCTAAGCCCTTGGCCGGATTGGGCCTTACAGTGGCAAAGTATTCCACAAAATGGCTATTCATTTAGCTGAAAGGATGTGAAAAAATGCAGGGCAGAATAATCTTCTCATCCACTAAAACTCCGGAATATGATAATTCATACTCACGGAAAATTTTGGCTTAAATGTCTCCTTTCCCCAGTTTCCACATTCATAAAATGGGGGTGTTAATAGATAATGACCTCACAGGGGGCATGTAGGACTCGGTTCATTAATATTTATAACATGCATTGAGATCCTGGCTTGGAAGACAAGTTAGTGGAAAATATTAAGATGTTTTCGATTCTACCTTAATGGTTACCTTTATTTCCACTGTGCGTTTTTCATCCTGTTTTGTTCAGTCTTCAGTAATTTCCCTGACACTTGTATCCTGTTTTGTTTTATTTCCTCTTACCTGCACACTACACCCTCAGGTGTTCCAATTATATGGGAAAGATGAGTATTTTCCATGTGTCTCACTGTAGGTGTTTTTCATTTGCCATTTGAACTTTGTAAATGGATTGTGTCAACTTTACTTAACTTCAAAGGCTATTTTGTAGAGCTGTCATAGAACAGCTTTCTATTTTCTTAATATATGATTTTATTTTTGAAACTTACAGTTGCTCATTCTATATAGGGTGACTGGAGGAATGCAATACAATTAAAGGATATTATAAATGAAAAAAGGTTAAACAAGACAGAATAGATTAATTTAGAACCTCAACAAACTATATCATGCGTTTATGTTCAGCATAGAAAATGAGAGAGATAAGGAAAAGGAAGAAGGAATAAAAAGAGAAAGGGCATGGAAACACTAAAAAGAAGAGGAAGATACATTAACCATGAGAGGAACTGGTCCAAAAATGTCAATTATTTTTCATAGGAAATTGCTGGGAAAAATATTTTTTTCCAAGTTTCCTGTGGAAAAAAATGTGCTTTTCAATAAAACAGTTGGTTTTCAAAATCTGAAAATTGTTACTGAATACCAGTATTTTTGGTTAATGTTTTCAGTTTCCAGTTTTTATAAGTTTGACCAAAATGTATATTTAAACAAAAATCATTTTGGCTGAAAAGCCAGTTTTTCATCATTTTTTTAAAACATTTTGATCAGCTCCAATAATAATAATGATTATATTGAACTTATAAACTTTCATCTGAGCATCTCAAAGGGCTTAAAATGTGTACCAAGGAAAGTCTACAAATGCTCACAGCTTGCCTTATAGCTATATAATCAGTATGAAATTGTTTCTCGTGAGACATCCTCTGTCCACTCTACCCCTTTTCTATTGATGGGACCTCTAATTTCCAGTTTCTTAAAACACAGACACATCCCTTTAGAGCTGTATATACTAATAAATATCAACAAAGAGCCTGATGACACACACACTGATTGTTAGTGGTCCTTATTCCTGGGAAAAACCAATGAGGCGCTTAGTGTGACTCATGACTATTTACATGAGTAAGAGTTTTCAGGTTCAGATTTAACATCTTTTCTTTTTATGCCTTCAGACAATCCATCATATAATGCACTAAATATTATTGACACCTGGAGTATTAAACTGAAAATATCAACTATTTTTTTCAAAAATGTTCAAGAATCTTCTCCCAAAATATCGCAATCTTGTGAAGCTTCAGAACAGGAGTGTATAGGGACAGTTCTGCTCCCATTTAATTAAGTGATTTGTTAACTTCAGTGGTACAGAATTAGGCTCATATTCACCGCTTACACTAGGGCATCTTCAGCAAGGTCCAGTGGATCATGCAATAATCTGAATCAGGAAAATGTATGTCTTTTATCACTTTTAATAATTAAAAAATACCCTAGAGCTTGTTGCATATACCAGATTTCCAAAATGCCATACAAACTTTAGCTACAGCCCCAAGCGATAAGCAAATATTATTATTTCTGTTTTTTACCAAGAGGGATACAGAGTCACTAAGAGGTTAAACAAGTCTTTCCCATGCAGCAAAGTAATTGCAGAAGCTGGGAAAGAAATTGTGAGCCCCTGGCCTCAAGTTATGTGCTTAACACACTAGCCCATGTTTACAATTTTATCCTCTGGATCTTTTAGTGGGCATTTTATGGCTCTTTGGCAGTATCTGTGTTGGGCAGAGTAATTAGGAAAAGGATCAGTACCCATATTGATCATTTATTTCAGCTCTCACTTTCTCCTGTTGTTTTTCATCTATCATCATTCCAGTCAGACAAGTTGGAGTTGTAGATGATGGGATGATACATAGATTCCTTAGTGGGTTTGAACATTTGCTCTCAATTTACATGGTCTAAGCCATGGTCCATTGCCCAGTGGTTTATTACTTGATTGGTAAGGATGTATTTTATGTGGCTGATCACATTAGTTTGTTTGGACTCAGGGCATTATCCTATCTCATACCCCCCTTACTAGTAGTGTGATTGTGAGTAAACATTCATGCTCTTCCATTGAGAAAAAACACATCCTCAGAATTGGCCTGGGACAATCTGGGATGTCTGGAGGGAAGACCATCTTCATCTCCAATTTAATTTCAGTAAAATTTTTGTTCACTGGCTGTTAGATTAATCATAGAATCATAGAAGATGAGGGTTGGAAGGGACCTCAGGAGGTCATCTAGTCCAACCCCCCTGCTCAAAGCAGGACTAACCACAGCCAAATCATCCTAGCCAGGGCTTTGTCAAGCCACAGTTTAAAAACCTCTAAGGATGGAGATTCCACCACCTCCCCAGGTAACCCATTCCAGTGCTTCACCACCCTCCTAGTGACAAACTTTTTCCTAATATCCAACCTAGACCACACCCACTGCAACTTGAATTAAGTGGCTGATCAGATTCCCACTTTCATTACCACACCTCAAACATTTCATGAGTTTCAGATTTGCAGTCTTTCCGTTCTTTGCATTGCTTCTCAATTTACTTCTGTTATAAAACTGTTATAAAAGCTACTTTGTGTTGGGGGTCCTTGTGGTAATCCAACTTCCTGCATATATGGAAACTTTATTGATTTGTTTTCTCCCCCATAAGGATTTCTGTATTTTTCTGATCTCCCCATCCACATTTTCTCGAATCATCGCCACCAGCATCACATTTACTTTCAGTAAAATCTAGCATGACAGTATACCAGCAGAAACAAGGTGGGTGAGGTATTATCTTTTATTGGACCAGCTTTTGTTGGTGAGAAAGACAAGCTTTTAGGCTTACAAAGAGCTCTTGAAGCTTGTCTCTCTCACCAAAAGAAGTTGGTCCAATAAACGACAATATCTATCTATTATCCTGGGACCAATATAGCTACAACAACACAGCATACGGCAACGGAGAATGCCAGCAATCATGCAAATTTACCTCCATTATAGCTTAAGTACCGAGAAGCTCACTTCTATTTCATCTGTTGCTAAATTCCTATGTATTATAACAACGGCTTCCTTGATCTTAAGTACAGTGCTTTTTATTAAGTGCACGCTCTACATTTATGTTATGCCTTCTATACACTGTAAACGTCCCTTTATTCAGTTCCTTGCCATAGTGCTTATTAGGCGAGGTTTGCGACATCTGAACTTGGATGGGCAGAACCTGACACAGGTGGAGTCAGAGGCAATTTACAGCCTCTGTAACTACCATAATGTATCTCATGCAAAACTGTTATGCTGCCCCAGGGCGTAGAGAAGGTCAGACAGCTCAACCTAAGTGAGGTGCATGTTCTAGGCACAACAGAGAGAAGAGGAGATAGCCAAGGGGAAAGCAATCATGGGATGCAACAGTACTTTGCATGTACTCACCTCCAACACACACAGAGAAAAGGCACAGCACAAACCTAACACCATTTGTTGCAGCTTTACATTTGCTACTCTCTGTGCTCCCCACAGCAGAATCTCCATGAAAGCAGACAGATGCCAAGATGGTCAGAATGACCATTTGACAGTATTAAGAATCAAGGCAGGGAAAGAGAGATGCCAGCCAAAGATTGGCTACTCCCAACACATGATCAGAGGGATGGCGGGACATCGGACCTCTAGTGGTGAGGACAGGTTGTGCTGAAATACTTTATGCAGCCATCAGTAGATGACTGATGGATCCAGAGAGGTTCACGTATTTACCAGCTCACAGCATTGGTGAGCTGGCTACAAAAGAAGCAGATTGACAACCGACCAATGCATAGCACCCTGCAAGTAAAACCACAGGTTGGTGCTGAAAAAAAAGACATGAGAGAGTGGCAGGAATTAAAGGAAACAATACCAGCATGATAATTGAGTGGTAGAATCTATTCCTGTGATAAAGTAGTGCATTTTGGGCAAGAGATATTTCCGTGGGACAAATGATTTTATCCAAATTGAATGGCAGATTGAATTTTGTTTCTAAACAGACCAAAAAAAACCCAAAAAAACTTCCCTGGAGAGGAAGGAGTAAATACCTGCAATAGGAAAAACTCAGCTGGCCAGATATCTCTCATTGTGCACATTTTTAAAACATAAGGCGGGGGCATGGAGGAGGAAAGGGGGGGGGAGAGAGAGAGAGGGAGAGGGAGAGGCCAGAACATTATCATTTTAATATCCTTCCTGTGTTCTCATAACTAAAAAAATGGCCTGGGTGTTTTTTTGTTTTTTTTTTTAAAGAAATGGCATTTGGCAAGTACCTAGTCCATGGTATGTTCTTCTTACTTTTGTTCCTTTCAAAGCAATCAATAAATCAAGTGGATGAGATAGTTAACCTTGAAAATTGGCTACCATGCATGTGCAATTGCTGCGGTGCCTAAAGATTTTTTATGCTATACAGCTTCAAATAAAATATACATTTCTCCCCAGGTACATAATATAACCAGATCCCGGCTCCTGGTCTCTGCTCCCAGAGCATGAGAGATGTGAATGTCTAACTATGAAATTACCTTACCAATAACCTGCCTCCATAGTTGCTAACATTACCCATCAGTTTCTTTTTCCTAGGCACAGATGAGCTCATTTCTGAGACTGACTGTACTGCAGTAGTTGCTTTACGCTGGAGTTTTTCTAGTGGATTTCATCTTTATTCCAGGGTTTCTTTTTATGTTTTGTAACTCTGCAACCAGGATCAGCTGAAAAAGATTTCTAGGTGTGTAGGTCACATCTAGATATCACCACATGGGCCGTTTTGTAATCACTGTGTGTTTGTCAAGGCCCTTTGGGGAATTTGTTTTGCTTGCATTTTTTCCTTCTTTGTTTTTGTTTTTTTTTAAATTAACATCACAGTCATACAAGACTGCCCTTACTGAGCTGTTTTGTGGTACTGATTTCATATTTGATGGTTACAAACTTTTCTTAAAAAGTCCAGTTGAGCCTTGAGGCCTCATTGTTCTAGGCATGGTGCAAACAAAGCAAATGACAGTCTGTGCATTTTGTTTTACAGACCTAAGATAACAAGGACTTTTCCCTCCTCTCGCTGCATGTGTACATGTTCATCACCATAGTATCCATGTGCCAAGTATGGAGAAACGCAAGGAATAAGACCACAGCAGGTGAGTCTAAGTGGATGCTTCTAGCATAATGCCACACAGAGCAATGACTGGGGAGAAAATGTTGCCTTATTACAACTCATCAAGAGGAAATTTAATTGATATGAAAAATCCATTGCCTGCCTCAGGTAAAATACCATGCTTCTTTGGTCTCATGGACAATCTATCTATCTATTGGTGGTTGACCTGGGTGGTAAAAATTAACTATGGAGCAGGGAAACACTCCTACACATTGTGGAGGTAGATCATTCCACAACCTACTGGCAATGGTTAGAAGAGCTAATAAACCCAGCTCTGATGGGAAGCATTATATAGAGTAGATTCAGGAATGGCCTTATTATATCTGAGGCCCATCAACTACATAAAAGAGGGAGATCATCCTCTATCTATCTGTCTATTCATACAGACTTCATCACATTAGTATCTGGTGTGCCAATCCTTGTGTTTTACAGTGGGAAGAAGGAGTGATGAGGTTGGTATAAACTTGATTTCTCTCCGTCTTCTCATGCCACAATGAATTTAAGAATTTGCCCAGGTCACAAGATCTCACAAAGAACCAGACCTGATGTGGTCATTTGTGCTTAACAATGACCTTGGGGAGAGGATGTAAATAGAAGTTATTATACCAGGTCACCTGAATTTACAATTATTGCACACCAAACAGTTCTTCACTCCAAAATAATTAGCCAGTCACACCAATCGCTGAGACACTTTCTTTCTCTTTTGCTTTCCTACTCTGTTCCTCACATTTCCTATATGTACATCTATTATTTGGGAAACAAGGTACATTGTAACAAGTTCTCCTTTACCAGGCTAAATCAAATCACTCTTGAAATAAATATGTATTTAAAAATCTCAGCAGTAAACTGAAAGCTACAGGTAGTACGTGAGGAAAAAGCTGGAAAGAGGAGGCTGATCTTTGAAAGTTTGTATATCGGATCCTGAAGAATACATTTATTCCTCCACCAGAGCTACAAATCCATCTGTCTTTATCTTGTTGATCCCTGGCTGTTCCAAACATTCTGTTGTGCTAAAACATGCCTTATCTGTACCATTTAACCACTGCAGTTCAATTACCCTGGGCTAAAATGCACCTGCATATCTCCTACTATACTAACAGGAGTTGCATGAGCA
Source organism: Mesoclemmys tuberculata (assembly GCA_007922155.1). NCBI lineage: Eukaryota > Metazoa > Chordata > Testudines > Chelidae > Mesoclemmys > Mesoclemmys tuberculata. The sequence continues at coordinate 7,184,929 of ML675622.1, read as the reverse complement.
TTCAAGTCAGTTTTTTAATTGAATTACCTTCCATAATTAATAAGATCCATTTTCATGGGAGCTCTCACTTCTCCTTTGCTGTTATCTTAAGTTAACCAATATCACCACTCGAGCTGTTCTACAATGATGCTGTTAGAAATGGTGTGATTTTAGTCAATCAATAACGCCACTCTAGAGCCAGTTAATACATTTATGTAGCTTTTAACACAACAGTCCAACTGGCATTCAACAGAGTGACATGGGCAATAGTAGGGATAAGGAAACATTGCTTTCACAGCAGTTGCTTCGTTTTTTAAATGTATTGTGCTCATCCATGTATTTGGCAATGTGCCGGTTCTATAGAAAAGAGAAGAACCCACTGAATTCCCACCACAGATGATTTAAAATGGAGACTGACGGAGATTTTTTGAGAACTGCAGTCGCAGAAGAAAAAAAAAACGGTTGATAAAATGATATACGGCAATTTTGGCAGAAATAGCTAATAGAACTGAGACTGCACTAAAGTTCATTTTACACAACGCATTTATCAATGAGAATATATGCAAATCAGTTTTTGTTCTGTTGAAGATGCTGATTAAACTTATAATTTAGGTTTTTTAATTGAACTTTTTATTGGATTTTGTGCAATAATTCTGCCTCATATATATGAATAATTAACTGCCATAAAATAATTTGCCAAACTAAATTAATAAATTATATAGAGGGTTTATTTTTTTTAACTTTGGTACATTTTTGAAGCACACAATGGCAATGATGCCTGATTTTCAGAGCATCCACAAATCCAATTTATTTCCCTGGTCCGCTAACACTTATGGAGAGGCTTAACTTTAAGCATATGAATGATCTTGTTGACTTACATGGGTCTACTCATACAAATCAATATGTCATGTACATAAGTGTTTGCAGGACTGAGGCCTGCTTCAAGGAGAGCTGTAAATATTCATTATGCTTTAAAATCAGACCTTCTATCTATAGTGAATAATAAAAATCTGCTCCGAAGCTTTGCAAAATGAACCATCTTTATCTGAATATATTCACAAGTAAACATGAAGGTTTTGTCAAGAAAAAAAGAGACTTTTTTTTTTTAATAATCCCCAAACTCCAAAAACTGCTGTCACCAGTAGGAACTGGAGCTAAATTAAAAGGAAATTCTTGGGCTAGGTTTGTCACTATGCTCACCTCCCAGGAGAAAATCAAGGTCAGATCAGGAAAGATCTTTCCGGTAATACAACTATTATTTATTTAATTTTTCCTTATATGGCTCCTTTCATTTAAAATATCCTAATACATTTTCAATATTGTATTATTATTATTATTATAAATGTATATTACCACAATGCTTAGGAACCTTAATCATGGATCAGACACCACTGTGCTAGGTGCTGTACACATACAGAACACATAGAAGGTCACTGCCCAAGGACCTTACAATCTAAGTAATTGAGCTTCATGACCCTCTCTGAAGTATCGCACTGCAGGAAAGTATTGTAACCAGTTTGCAGATGGATAGATCATGGCACAGAGAAGATAAATTATTGCCCAAGGTTAGCTGTTGGATTTGGTGGAACAGACAGAAAATGAACCCAAGCTTTGACATCTAGTCGTATCTTGCTCTAACCAATAATTACATTCCCTGCAGATGATCTAAACAAAAAGTCTGGGGAAATTTTGGCTTGTAAATTGTATGGTCTAATATATCACCGATAAGCACAGACTTTTTTTTTTAATGGCGGTACCCTGAGCCAATGGCATTGGAACAACTTTTATAGCAGGGGTGCTGAAAGCCATTGAACAAAACTGTAAACCCTGTATATGATGGAAACCACTACAAGTCAGGGGGTGCTGCCATACCCCGAGTTCCAATCCCCCTGCACTGAACATTAGAATAATGACTTTTTGCCCAGTAATTGTTGCATTTGCTATTAGGATATTTTTACTGTTATAAAACGATATTTTAAGCTACAATTATTTCAGCGATAAAAAGGAGTTGACATGAGGATGCATTTGCAGTCAAGTGCTGTTGAATTCAGTGCTGATCATCCCCAACTCCCATTGACTTCCTAATGAGCAGATGTCAGGTAAATTCAATGAAAAGGATAACCACGTAGCACCAGCACAGAACTTGCCAATAGGGCGGCATGATACTTTGAACTCAACTTAAAACAAGGCAGAAAATCCAAGTGAAACACAGGGGACATGAACCTGTGTGAACCAAAGCTGGAAAAGACGTTAAATTAACACCTTCTCTCATGAACCAAACTCACTGAGTTTTAAACCTGTTTCTACCTGACAGCTCTGAATTTCCAGGGTAACTAATAATTTAGGTCTGAGATCAATTACAACAGTCACATACTGGTTATAAAAATGTATCTAAAACTCATCTGCTCTGTTTTGCCTTATAATATAAAGTGTAGTTTGGTATCATCTTATATCAGGCTACATTTATAAATAGTTTGTAAAAAGTTAAAAAATGATTAATAGCTGTTATAAGCACGCTACAGACCTGAATCATATGTATTATAAATTATTATTATAAACACATCTGCAACAGGTGCTAAAGACAGTTATAAATCATGGTTTTAAGCAACCTATTGACCTGCTGGACTCTATAACAATCTGGATCAATTGATTAAGCATTTATTAAGACATCTATTAATCATCTGTTAACCCTTTATAAATTAGTTATGAACACCCTTTTAAAATAAATGGAGACAATTTTTCTTGTTGTATGCTAATAATATTGGCTGGACATACAAGAGATCATATTGTGGAGGAAACTGGTAGTTTTGAAGAGAAGCAACGTAAAGAGGACACCGTTATAAATTCAACATTAGCTACTCTTCAGTGATTGGGGCATTTGGAGTCTCCTTTGTAACTATAGGAAGATATTGTGATTCCTGCAGGAACTTCTAGGGGTGGTCCTTGCATTAATTAAAGCTCCCTAAAGGCTGCTCTAATTTGCATCAGTTGCTAATAGTCACAAGGGCCCAGTACAGCAGCCTACCATCACCAGTCAACAGGGAAGTCCTCTGCAAACCCACTTGCCCTTGGCCATGCCCCTCTGCCATCAAAGAGGGGAAGACAGGGGTAGAGACCATTTAGCTGGAGTCATATACACCACTTTGCACTAGTACTGTAGAGCAGAGCAGTCACACTGCAGTGCAGAATCTAGCCGTAAATTTGTTTTGCCACATTCATACAGCTCTAAAATGATCAACTTCGTAGAAATTATGAGGTAGATTCTGGTCTCATTTACACTGGTGACAAACCCATACTGGCTCCAATGAAGTTACTCTGGACTGACACTAGTATAACCGAGGCCTGTGTCTGGCCCCATTCAATTCAACATTGCAGGGACTCAGCACTGTTCCACACACCTCCACAGCCTAGTTTTCACTTGTCAGTGCCTTTATCCTACCTCTATTTCGCAATGATTCTGGCAAGTCAATTATCTGGAGTTCTTTATTCTGAGCATCCCCTTCTTCAGTAAGACTGCTGTTAAACTATTCACAAAACTTATACATCTGAACAAAAGCAGAAAACGATCAATAAGCAATCAACTGAAATAATTCCCAATAATGCTCTAATGAGCACGGGAAAGAAGAACTGTAATGCCAGTTAATGCACACAGTGTACAAAGAGGGGAACCATTTGTTCAGTGTCTACTATCCTACAAAGAAAAAGAATCCAGTCCTGAAATGTTCTTATATAACAACTACCTCTTGCATAGGTTGACTGTAGGGTTCGAACGCTGGACATCTGCACTGCAGCATGAATGTCTTAACGCTTGAGTTAAAGAACTAAACCATTACTTGTGAGCAATAGCAGGCAATCCCTCCTATGGGTATAGAAACTTGGACCTAGCCCTGAAGCCTGCTGATGAATCAGTGAATGGATCCGTCAAACTGCCCATATCTGACTGTCTGGTCAGCACTGGGTATTTTTTGATCTGTCCTTTCCCCCTTCAGAGTGGAGGTCTTATTTATTTTCTGCAGCTGCAAGCTCCAAGGTTTTCCCCAGATTAAAGTGATAAACTCAAGCTAGCACCCCTGTATCCCTAGCTACTGTGTCAGTGATAGGAATAGAAAGAAAAAGAGAAATTGCAGAACTTAAGCAGGGGAAAAAAATCCCTAAAACAAAGTTTTTCTTTTCCATTAACTTCTTAAAGCCTCCTGCATGACTTTGTGGAATCACTGCAGCAGGTTGTGAATGATGTATGAAATGAAAAATCCCTGCCCACCCAGTGGAAAGGGAATTTACAGACAGTGCTTTGTAATCGCTTATATGTTCTGCTGTTTGATGTAGCATTTAGCTGAGATACAACCACCTAAGTCTGCCAACCACTGAGATATCAGCTTTAAAAAAAAAAAGAACAACACAAGTTGGAAAGTGTTTTTCTGGACTGACAATACAGAACCAAAGTCTGTCCCGAACTCACGGAGCTAGACCAGAAGTAAATCCGTCTAGTATTTAGCTCATATTAGTAAGCCAAGTTTCAGTGAAAATTTTGTAAGCCCAACTGTATCTTTTTCATGCAAAATTAAAATAATATATTGTCATTTGAGTTAAATGTGTTGAAGGATACACATCTCCTAATGAAAAAGCAGAGGAGGGGTGGACTTAATCTCATTTCATTTAGATACAGTCAAACAGCATTACACGTATTTTAGTTATGTAAACAAATGTATTTATTTCAGATGTGCCAAATGGGCTGGCAATAATTTGGCAGTAGGAAAGAACTTACTGTTGACTAGGTATTCCATAACCGATTGATACCTCACAATAGACGTGTTCTGAAAGGGCAGATACTGATTAAGTTAAACACATATAAAAGCTTCCTAAATAGCCCCTTGTTATGGCACAAGTCTCGTATCAGGGAAATGTCCTCTCCTCATCCCCATGTTATAATAACTTTACCACGTGTATCTTCAAATCTCACACTTCAGAAAATCAAGGGTTCATATGAAGGAAGGTGCTATCTGTCCAGCATCAGGAAAATGTATGTTCTTAATCTCCAGCCATAGAGACTAGTGAAGAGAACGCTAGGCAGTGTTAGAGGCTGGAGAGCCTATGGTAACAGATTGGTTGACCAGAATATTTTGGTCTTTTGGAATCTGGTGCAATGGAGTTGTGTTTAAAATCATTCTAACTCATAGCACAGTGAGTGTAGTATTTAGGAGAAAAGTCCAATACGGTCCATGTGGTTTAAACGTATATGTCATTTAGTCAAGATGTCATATGTACAATCAGATTGCCAGAGGCACCTGATGACAACTGATTCATTCATTGCAACTTCTTTAAATGTCACAAGCAGTTCAAAATGTTTGCTCTCCAAATACATTTTGTCATAAGCAAATCCCTAGGGAAATGCATGCTCTCATTTTATTTTATCTTTTGCTAATGCTCTGCATTCAGGTTTATCTATGTGCCTTTATCATTTATTAATAGTTCTGAAACATTTTTAATTTTTTGTGAAAGGTCCAAAATAAATTTTTCAGCTTTGAAAGCATGAGATATATTTGGTAAAGTATTCCTGATTTCACAATGTTGCTGATCTTCTGAATATCTCAAAGTCAAAATGCACTGGAGTCAATGGAGTTACTCTGGATTTACTTTGGGAGAATTTGGTCACATATGCATGAATTGCTGTTATGAAACTACTCAACGAATACTATTGGGATACATTGCCTTTTAAACCCAGCCGGCTGGACCTTTTTCCCTCATATCACTTCTTCTAAGGAAAAGTAACAGTACACTTAGTTCTTTCTGCATTGGCCCTATGGATATTAGTCCAATACTGAACCTGCTCTTTGCCATATGGAAAACTTCTTGCCAATCAATGAGTCAGAATGCAGTGGTGAGGCGACTTGCCTCGGTACAGCGGTGATGGAGAAGAGTGAGTGTACCACATCAGCAGGAATTAAAGTTATTTTATAAAGGAAATAAATAAAAGAAATCTGGCGTTTCCTCTCCAGAGGCCCCGGTTGGAGGAAATGGAGCCACATTAGACCTACATTCAATCAGGGAAGTATTTCAAATTTGCAAAATTTCAACAACTGTCAACAAGAAAATCTAAATTTTTGAGCAAAAGAAAAAAAAATTAAACTGTTTCTCAGCCAGTCTAAATCAGGTCTGCCAGTTCTTGGAATTCAGTCAAAGGGTGTGGGGAGGGTCAGGGAATAATAAATTAAATGAAAGCTGTTGGCACTTCAGTCTGATGGATCAAGAAAGTGACCAGCAAAAGGTTCAGATTTAGAATTTTGCTGGTCTTAATTTGTTCTTATAGAATGAAGACAAAATTCGGCTTACTCCTTCAAGTAGAGATTTAAGTGAGATTTACGGGAGGGTATGTCTTCTCTAGAAACATAAGTTGACCTATATTAGGTCAACTTACAGCCACTGCAGTAATTACTCCTTGGGTCGGTGGTCCCTTTCCTCACCAGGGGTGCTTCCATCGACCTAAAATGAGCAGCGTGGTGAGCTCAGAGCCCAGGTTCTCAACTCTGCTGCCTGGCTGCCCCACAGGCTCCCAGGATCCAGGTGGTCTGTCCCCTCCGGGTTCTCCATTCCTGACTGAGAGTGGGAGAAGCCACCCAGGGCTTCTCACTTCTCAGTTCCGTGCTGGAGTGAGGGGAAAACACATAGCGAGAGCATGGTCCAGCTGCCCAGGCTTCAAGTCCCCCTCCCATCGGCTCACCCTGGGGACTCAGACAGCCTTATCAATATCATAAGCCATGACATTGAGGAGACAGGCAACCTTCCCAGCTGGAAGTGGGGTCCAGCCCTCCCAGCTTCTCAGCAGGGGCAGCTTCCTCCAGCTGCCTGGCTTTCTTGTAAGTTTCATGGTAGGAGCTGTGAAATTGACAAGACAGGCAACACCCCATACACAAACCTCTACACAAACACTGCCCCACCCTAACGACACCGACATAAGACTTATGTCTCTCAGGGAGGTGGGGTTATTGTGTCGGTATAGTAGGGTACTTATCTCAGCAGGAGGAAGGTTGTAGTGTAGACCCTGGCATAATTAGGTCAATGTAAGCTGCCTTGTGTAGACCATTCCTGAGAGTAGAACCAGGAAGCAGTGCCTGATGCAGAAATAAAAGCTCCTAAATGAAGCACAAGAACATGACAGCGAAATACAACACGTGAAGATGCAAGCACAAAATCTGACTCCTTGTCAGATATTGATCATAAAGTCTTTCTAGCTTTTATCACTCAGCAACAGTGGCAAGCACTTTCAAGCCTGGTGCAGTTAACCGTGCTTGTGACAAAAGAGTCTAACTGAGCATTCATTCAAGTTAGAGCAACAACTTCTGCTCTCACAAAGAATCACAGCTGTAAGCCTCAGTGGAATTTTATACATCAAAAAACTATTTGTCCCAAAAGGAAATTGATGCTGTTGTTTGATTTGAGCCCATACGTCAACACAAACATGAATCATGACAAGAATGGGTTTTCTTTCTTGACAAATTGGCCCGCTATCCTCTACCTGTCATCCAAAATTGAGGATAGTGTTTCAAGGGATGTAACGTGTAGCTTTCCTTGTAGGTTATCATATGGCACACATCCCTGGAGATATAGAGGATAAATTCAATCGAAAGAAGTTACTAGAACTGGAAAATATCACTTAGTCAAAAGTCTTTTTCCCTGACAATTTAGCAGCATCTGCCATTGTTCAGATGGTGAAGCTCCAAGACAAAATTGTCTCTGCTGAATGGAATGGAGAAATTCAGAGATGCTCAACTATCTATAGCTCAAGAAATGGAATTGGAGGCATCAGAAAAAGGGAGACAAAAGTACAGGCAGACTTGCTGGACTTGGCAAGAACTACGGAGAAGCAAAGCCTGCCACTGAGAGGGCTTACAGTTCAGCTGCCCTCTCCAAAAGCATCCCGACACAAAGGCTCTCAGTGTTCTTCCCTAAGAACAAACTGTGCCCCTAAATGACCCTCACCCCCATGAGTTCCTTTAGAAGAGTTCTGGGTGAGCATCCTGTTTCCCTTTCAGCACCTTCCCACAATCCCTAAAGTCATCTTCTACATTGGTACATGTTGTGATGCTGTGTAGAAAGGAAGATGACCATGTGTACACGAAGGTATAACCACTGACACACAGTTGTGATAAATCTTATGCAAAGTGGGCCTTGTAAGTTATCACTGGAAAAGTTGTGAACTGTTGAACAATGTTATCCTGTTTATATGCACGTATTATCAATGTGCATGAAGTCAGGAATCTTTGCTGTGTGTTTGTATCTCAAACATGTTGTGTTCCTGGGTAACACCCACACGACAGATTTACACCCAGGCCAGCCAGCCTGCTTGATGGCTCATTAAGGATAATCAGCTCTTCCAGGGATCCCTCCCAAGGTGTCTTTATGCAGCACGTAGACAATGAATGGCTCATGACTCAGCAATGCACATATGACCCGGGACTCCATATTTATGCCAGTAACTTTCCATGCACTTGGACTAAGAGGTATAGATTGCAGACTATGACATCATTCGTCCTCTCCTTTTCCTGCTCCACTTCTTTGGACTGTGATTTTTAACAAAGGGAAGCTTTGAACAAACTTTTTGGATGATCCAGAGAGACTTATTGGAAGCTAGCAGATCTAACATCACTGTACTATCCTGATCTACAAACTCTGAAATCAACTGTATGATTCATTATAACCCCTTATTAATTCTCTTCCTTTACATGTGTGTTTATATATATATATACACACACGCACACATACATAAAAGGGAAGAGAATTAATAAGAGAAGAGAATTATATATATATATATAGAGAGAGAGAGAGAGTTTTTAGTTATTAAAGAATTGGATACCAGAGTGGTTTTGGGGTAGGATCCACAGTGTATTTTGACCTGGGGCATGTGTCTAGTTCTTTGGAACCGGAGGAACTTAATATGTGGTGTTTTGAGTTTTAATAACTTTACCTCACAAAAGTCCAGTTGTCTGGGTAGTGACAGGGACTGGATTGTCCCTAAGGGACTGTTGTGGCTACTGGTTAACTAATGCAGCTTGAAAGGAGCTCATGTTTGTCACTGGCTTAGAGACAGGAGTTTTGGGATGTGTCTGCCCTGTTTCCGAAAGTCTGTCCTGAATTTGGCATTGTCATCTGTGACCCAAACCGGGCAGCGTGACACATGTCATAGCCATTGAGTTTGTGTTTGTATGCAAATGGCCAAACACTTTTGCCTGGCGTGTAGATGGCAGTCCTCCCTAAGACTGTTCTGATTAGAATTATCCATACATTAGCTGGTAATCAAAATATGCCGGCGTGCTGTGAAGAAATGTTCAGCTGTAAGAACAATACAGTCTCTTTTTGGAGTAGGTTTAAGATAAAGATGCATATAAGCATTTAGATCCCATGAGGATGGGAGCTATCAAAAAGCCTAAGATAGATAAGCTGGGATCCCAAGCTGGGATCCAGGCTTTCCAAAAGTCCAGACAGGAGGAATTCTTTCAGCCCATTACCTTGACAGAGGCCACATCAGACATCCCCTCAACTGTGGAGGTATTAAAATTCAGGAGTCTGAGCGGATTCCATCTGAAATTGCCAAAAAAAATTTTTAGGATGCATTCTTTACTAGAGGATGGAAAAACTTGATTCTGATGGGAAGCCTGGTGAAAACTATTCAGCACTGGCTGCAATAATTGATTTAGCACTCTTGCTATGTTCCAGAACCCCCTCTGAAATACACAATTCTAAACAGCCTTCCTCAGAACCGAATGCCTACAGAGCAAAGCAGTTTATAACACTCATCTTGGCCTCGCGATGGCTGTGTTTCCTTTATCACTCTGAATCCGCAGGGCACAACAGTCTTCAGTGTTAATTTGTTTTGTTTCAGAGCCATTGGGATCATTGTTTTCAATAACATTCCCCAATGAGAAGCTCTGGAATTTGTTTGAGGCTGACACAACTTGGAGAGTTTTATCAAATTAAGATGCCCTTGCAATTTTCTCTATGCAGTGCATTTATGGCCAAATTCACTGTTCGCATTGGCTGCATTGAAACTGAACCTTATTGCTGTGATAATTATCCCACAGGAACACATACTTAATAGTTACAAAGCTGTTAAAATGAGGATGAATTGAGCTAAAGGTACAACTTTTAAATGCTTGCTTTATAATACAATTAATGTAATTTCAGCATGACCCTACGCAAAGCCCTACTCACTTCAAAGGTGTTGCCACTTCCCTTTAAGTTTAAATGGTTTTCCAAAAGTCACAGATTCACAAGGAAGGCAAAGTGCAATTTGGTGGCATGCATCCTTTCAATTTTTAAGCATCTGCAATATTTGGTGTTTCTTGCTCTGCACATTCCCCACCCAGGGTGACCGGATCACCAGTGTGAAAAATCAGTGATCAGTCATATCTAACAGTCCAAAATATAGGAAGTTATATATGAAGTACAATATATCATTTCCAATTCTATGCACACATTCCCCAGAGCTTCCTACATCAACACAGCAACATAGGATGTGCCATATCAGAGCAGATGATTGTTCTGTCATGTCCTGTATTTTGCCTGAATTTCAATGATGGGTGAAATGATCCCTTGATGTAGTTTGTATAACAGTTTCTCAAGGTTATAAAGTGCTTCTGGATCCTTCTGGATGAGAAGGGCTATAGAAATATAGATACATATTTTACTATATTCATGAAGATGTGGTTCAAAGATATATTGAGATAACTTTGCCAGGATGCTCAGTGGTTACCACACTACAGCTGCAAAAGTAGTTAGTTGTTTTATAAGAGATACCAGAGAGATAATTCAATTATTCTCATCTTCATTTCTTTACGAGTGTGTTATATCTGAATACAGGCTTTGAGGAAAACTGATCCGCACCCAGTGAGCAGTGTTGATCTTCAACAAACATATTCATCTAGAATTTTAAAAAAAAACATAGTAAAAGCAGCTCTCACCAAGTCTGTCTAGACAATGCTCAGAGTTCTTTGCTTCATGTGCAGTTCAGAAGGATGCTCATTTTTTCCCCACGTTGAAATGTTTAGTACACACTGCTCAAACTCTGTGCACCAACTTGAGACATGAGCCTGAGGATATAACCTACATATTAAGGAGGCTGGAAGAAGATGTAAATTACACTCCATTACTCACTTCTGCATGTGACCCTACAATTCTAATTCCATGCTAAACACATTAAATGATTCAAAGATCCAGGTGGAACTAGATGTAGTAACATCTAAGACATATTTTAGAGCCACTTTGTATATGAAACAAAAGAATTGCCAGAAGGGATCAGATCTCTGGTCCATTTAATCCAGTATCCTGCCTCTGACAATCGTATCAAATGCTTCCTTAGGAATGTGCAAACTCCCCTGAATATGGAGATATGAGATTATTGGCCCCCCCATGAAGGTCTCATCCTAAAGCTTGATAATCTGAGACTGGTTTAAGAATTGAGGCATGATGTTTCGTATCTCTTCCAAACTTTTGTTAGCATTACCTGTTATATTGCTGGATATTCTTGTTATCCATATAAATGTCCAATGGGTGCTTTGCTACGGAAATGTATGTATGCTCTAGCAGCGAAAACCCAAGGCAAAGAGCGAGAGCTGAGTTCTCGATACTCTGTTTTTGACTTTGGACAAGTTCACTAATTTCCCTGTGCCTCTGTTTCTCTTTCTATAGTATGGGTATGATCATTACAACAGTACTGCTAAGTATAGATTGTCTTGGTTTCTACAATTCTTCAATACTTGCTCTGTGTGCTCCGTTCTGACACTTATGTTCTCTGGGACTCTGGACAAGTCCGTTAACATCTCTGAGCCTACGCTATATGCCATAAGAGCCCTGAGAGAAGAATTATCACAGTATAAACCCTGTCTTTCAACCCTCTATTTATTGCCACTCCTTTGTGCTTCTTGTCCTCCTCTTAAGGCCCTCCTTTACCCTTCACTTCTGTATTGATACATCTTGGCCTTTTTTCACACCATCTTTGCCTTCACTGTCCCACTCCTCTCCTTCGGTGATACTGGCCTCATCTTCCCATTTGTCAGGTTCCAACAAATACATCTTCATGCTTTCTTCCATGTTGCCCTATATATAGAATGCCCTCTACACATTCAAATCCTTCTGAAAGACCCACTGCTGGCATGAAGCCCCTGGGAAACTGGGTTACAACGTTCAGCCTATTTGAACTCAGGAGGAATATTCCATACATCTTTCCATTATTGCTTCCATTCAGGCAATCCATTCAGGCAATATATCGCCATGGATAATTACCACCTGATCTACTTTGTCCATCCTTCCCTCGCCGTGCAAGACTTCTCTTTGTCTGATTTTAGCTTCAGAATACTTTGGGTCATTGTCATTCACAAGCACTTCCTTCATTGTGGGCACTATTAAAAAACAAACCAATAGCAATAGCTCACATCAAAGATATAGGCAGCTGCAACTGGGATCAAGCCACAACAGCAAACAAAGGCATGATCCTCAGCAACTACAAAGTAAATATGCGGCATCCTCCAGGACTTTGGACAATCCAGCAACACAGTAGAGCTTTGCTATACACGAAGGGGAACTTAGAATTACTTTATTCTGGCTATAACTAACCTTGAGTTTTCAAGTAGTCAGCCTATTCATGCATGGGTAAGTGCATCCTGAGCACAAGACAGAGCCTATTAGTAATTAACACATAATATATTAGTAACATTAACACTATAGTAATGCTTTATTTTATTTTGTTGTACGCACTGAGAGATTTTCATTGACATTAGGCAGAACAGACACAGCACACTTTCTAATTAAGTCATTTGTATTGCCCTGGATTAATTAAATCTGATAAACCATACAAATAACAGGGACCTATGTGCAAAAGCACACAATCCAACATTTAAAAAAAGGATTCAAATAAAGGAAACAGAGATAGCTGTGATTATAAAGAGAGGTTCTGAAATATGAGGACTGATTAGAACTTATGTAAAACCTTAGCTACTAATTTGCCACTGTGATTCACAGTTGAGATCAAAGGATTCTTTTATTTCTTGGTCTTTTCTTTATTTTCTTTTGAGGGAGCAGGGGTAGGGTTGAGCATCTTGGCCAGTACAAGTTTTTCTCTATGGTTTCCTCTTCTGAAGTTTATTGATCATTGTGACACTGCCATCTGCAGTATCAAAAAGGCGGTTTCCCATGCAGGGAATGGGTGAGCCACATGCAGTTTGAGGGTTAGCAAAAAATCTCTCACATTATATTTGCAAGTGCCAGCTTGTAAATGCTCTTTCTTTGATTTAGACTCACAGCATTATCTAAGCGTACTCACCGTACACACATCCACAGCTTTTTTCTAGCTAAAGAGAATCTCATCGCAGACAGTGGAGACGTGTGTGCGTGTGTGTGTGTGTGAGAGAGAGAGAGAGAGAAAGAGAGAGAGATTAGACTACATCAACCATTCCTAGATCCCTTGTCCAGCATGTTTTGCTTCTCCAGAACCTGTTTCCAAGGAACACAGACCATATTGCACTGGAGTTTAAGCAGAACTTTGGAATCCACGAATACTTGCAATTGGGCACAATCTTGCCGAGCCTTTATGCAAAGTCATATTAAAAACGTGACTTAGGACTCAGTCAGGTTTCTGGAGAGGACTGCAGCACCTCAATGTATCACAACTAGGAGACAGTGATGCTATTGAAATGTATGCATGAGATAGCCAGTATTTAGCAAAGATTTATTACTCATCCCATAAATACTGGTTTTGATTTTTCCAAATCAAACCAAGGGGTGATTTGGATTGGGGTCCCTTTTATCTGAACCTCTCAAAGTAGAGAGAGAATTGGGGATGAGGGGAGAGAGTCGGGCTTCAGATAAATATTCCCATCACTAGTAAAGATCAAACAACTAGCTAGATAATATTATATGAGTAGCTCTCTTCAGCCCTGTTTGATGTTCTAGAAAAGTAACTCTCTGCCATAATCTCCCATCCCCCAAAAGCTCCTCTCTCTTCTAGCTACATCTACGAATCAAGCCCCACACAACTTCCAGGTTTTTATATTTCACTTAGAGCCTTTGTAACGTATCAACTGGTTTTCATCTCCATCTCAGCACATAAACTTAGCCTCCCTAGCGATGAATCTTTAACCCTTCATCTACCAAAGGGCAAGGGGAAAGGTTGCTTTGTTCGAGAAACCAGTCTGAGACTTGCAAAGCAGTCCCGGGGATTCAGGATTAAAGTGAATGGAAGATCTGTGCCCAAATATCCAAGGAAGCTTTGAAAAGCTCAGATACTCAGGTGGTTGTTAAATATGCTGCAGCAAAACAGGGAACTTTACCGGAGTTTCAATTTCCCTGTATGTTGTTGCTGTAAGTGGTCTTGTAGAACCCTGGAGCTGAACTCACTTTTCATTATTCTTAGCTAACACAGTTGACAAAGTCCCTCCTGCAAATGGAATTTTCCTTAGCTCACTGAGTAAACACTACAGACAATGATATTTCCATACAAGATAATTTCAATAGGGCTTGTCGTTCATTAGACATATGGGACATAGTCCCATAATTATTACTTACTTTTAGTACAACAGCACCTGGATCAGGGCTCCACTGTGCTAGGAGATGTACGTACACATGGTGTGAGATAGTCCCCACCCAGGAAGAGTTTACAATCTAAATATGCATAACAAGGGTTGGGAAGAGAAACAGAGGTACAGAGAGCTGAAATGACTTGCCCCAGCATGTCAGGAGCAGGGAAGGGAATCTGCTACTTCAGAAATATGTGAAAATCACGGTACGTACCGATCATTATCTTATTCATTTGCTTCTATGTTATCTTGTATTTGTGACCACCTTCCATGTGTTTCTTCTCTTGCCTTAAGCCCTAATCCTGCAAACACTTGTGCATGTGATTACCTTTAAAATGCGGCTATTCATCAGCTTAAAGTTAAGCGCATGTTTACATGTTTCCAGGATCAGGAACTGCGTTGGTACATTTTGAGGCAGGGACTGTGTCTTCCTGTGTGTCAGTAAAGAGCCTAGAACCTTGTTGGTGCTATCACACTGTAAATAATAAAAAGTAATAACTCCTGATGATTAAAGTATTCAAGAATTTTTTTTAAGCGATCCAGACACAGATTAACTTTCTCAGGGTATAAATCTGCTACATACCTTTGCCTTTAGGGACCCTTTTGCTTATTAGCACCGTTCAGTATTTTCAAGTATTGCTTGCTAACATCAGCTTTGTGGTTTTGTACATGATCCCACATGCATGATATAGACATTGCTGTGTATGAAATATAAAAAACAATCTGTATAGAGTAAAGAATAAAAGTACTTGCATGTACATACAGGAATTAAAACCTGAAAAAGTCAGGACATTTCCAGTTAAAGAGAAGAGGTTCAACCCCCTCTATCAACCGTAGTGGAACTGGAAGCTTTGGCCTACTTGTATCGAACAAACTTGGGTTGGTCTGGCAAATATTCAACTAGTAGCCAAGAGATGACTATTTGTCATTTAATTAGGCTGTCACAAGAGATCATAGAATCATAGAAGATGAGGGTTGGAAGGGCCCTCAGGAGGTCATGTAGTCCAACCCCCTGCTCAAAGCAGGACTAACCTCAGCTAAATCATCCCAGCCAGGGTTTTGTCAAGCCGCAGCTTAAAAACCTCTAAAGATGGAGTTTCCACCACCAGTGAGGCTCTGGCTTCCTGACCTCATTCATTCCTTCCCCACCCTCACCCCCATATACATACATCAGAGGCTGACCACACCAAGAACCTGAACAAGAGACAATGGTTGGTAGCCTATCTCCTGCTCTTTTGAACCCATTTGGAAAGATACACTGTATCTGGATCCCTCCTTTACACAGATCCGTAGGGACTGATACAGTCCATTATTTCCAGTGCTATCCAGATGATACTCAAAGCTACACGTCTTTTTTACGTCCTTCTGATGGAGTTCTCTCCAAGTACCTACTATCTATTCAGAATCCCATGCTTGGCAAAGTTGGCTGTCTGCTGCCTTGGGTCCTGGGGGAAGGTGACTTACTGATGAATAGTTCTTTAAAAAGGCTGAATAAGGTGAGTTTCCTGTGTTTGCAGTTCCAAGGAACATCTATTTTTGCCAGCAAAATCCATTAAGTATCATGGTGTGTGTCCTTTATCGAGACTCTTGCTGCTGACATTCGGTCAGCTTTCTATCCCATTTGAAATATTCTCTGATCCAGGCCTAAGATGTGACCCTCATCTAAACACTTGGCATGAGTGCTTGACTACGGCAATGTCTCCTGAAAAGTGCTCTGTGCCCACTTCAGCAAATACAGAATGTATCAGCTGGATTTCTGAGAAGGATTGAATCATCCAATCGCCTGCCTACTGTGCAATAGTTTCTGCAATGGCTCTTCATTCAGCAGTTCTGTTGACTATAGAAAATGTAGCTCATAGTTAAAAAAACCCAAACCAAAATTAAATCTATTGTCTGGACTCATCTTATTGACCAGAGTCAGTGAAGCACTGAAGCACATGCTTTATTTTAAGCATATATTTAAGTGCATTGTTAAATTATCAGCTTCCAGAGTTAGTTCCCCACCCACAAATATACTTTCCTCCTTGAAGTCAAGGAAGTTCTTTATTTAAATAGTTCTGGTTCCATTGCTAATTCCAAGAGCTATTGAAGATTATAGCGATCCGGGAATACTTCAGCACACTCAACAATTTTGAAGGTGGTTACCTAATAACTAGTTACCAGATTGTCTGCGGGAGTAAATAGCAGAAATCCATTAAAGATAATGGACTGAGGCTGCTTTATTCCTCTGAGAATTGGGCCCTAGTATTATGAATGACTCACATTTCCCCTCTTTTACTTCACAGCTACCTGGGAGCATTTTACTCCTTCTCTGCAAAACACAAGGAGACTCTCACAGGTTGACTAGCCCTTTCCTTCTGAAGGGACACAAACACTAGAGATGATAAAGGCTGTGTCGTAAGATGGACAGGCAGTTTTAATATTCACAGGCTTTACTTTCCCTCTTTTCCTTACACAGATTGGATCTCCATTCACTGCAGCTCATGGGACCTAAATCAGTGTAGATCTGTAGCAATTGCACTTAAATTAACTCTGGTGTAAATAAAGCTGGCGCAAGTGAGGGGAGAATCATGTCAATAATGTGCAGATTTCCTAGTCCTTACAAACACCACATTCATTCAGAAGATTTTCATTTTCATGCTGTAAGGCATAGGTGCTAAAGTGTTGCCAACTCCTGCAGTTTTATCATGAGCCGAACAATATTTTGTGTCTCTCTTAAAGTCCCAGCTCCGAGTCATCTTGTTATGTGAGAATCTCAGCTTTCATAATTTTATATCTATCTGTGAAGTTCCTACCCTTCATCACAGCACAGAAAAGCCTGAAAATACTAAGCCGTAAGGCTTAAAAATGAGGCAATTAAAAAGAACGCAGATGTATAATTTTAAGTCTGTTTCATGATTTTTAAACACTTGGGATTGGCAATACTGATCACTCTTTACATTGCTAGGTAAATTTCAGAAATAAAATGATTTAATCTTGTTTATTTAGCGCTATAAAATTGTAGTAAGACTTTAAAACCGTAGAAATAAGTTGCATAAACAAACAGCCGACAACATCAATAGAAAGAAACTAAAAGCATTGAGCCATGCAAAATTAACATTTACAGAGTTAACCCAGATTTTAATCACACTAGCAAGCAGATCCTTCTCTTCTAGGTTCTATTGCCAGCTTTAGAAATATTATTGAAGATAACCTATTTTACATGCGACTTTTATGCATGTTTATAAGGGGTTGAAGTTAGCAAACAACTAGGACAGAGATGGGGGGAGATATTCTGTGTCTTCAATTTGTAGACAGAACTCCTTAAACATTGAGGGTACATTGTGCTTCAAGGATGTATGGACAGTCACACTATGTTTCACATTCCCATTGCTGCTTTTAAATTCACACATGGTAAGTGTGGTGCAAAATTGCTTCTGCTTTTCTATCAGCACTTACACCAAAATCAAGTGTTATTCTTTCTGCCGTGGGCACAGCGGACTGAGAACATGCAACCTAGCCAGGAAGTTCCTAATCTTATCATTAAATCAATTCAGGCCAAAACCATATGCACAGCAAATCACTCAGCTAACTGGAGAGACAATTGCATGGGCAATCAAGTACATAAGAGCACTGGTTCAACTGCTAACTCCAGTTCAAAGATGTTGGGAATTCTAGATTATTTGAGTCTTTTTAAGCTTTTTTTCTGTCTCCTTCTGTTTGGGAGGCAGTGTAGTCCAGGGGTTAAAGCAGGGAACTTAGCCTTAGGACTTCCTGGCTCTATAGCCTGGCTGCTCAAAGGCACATAATATGTGGTGTCTCGGTTTACTTCTTTTGGAGAACCACGGTGTTGAGTATTTAAACCCCATGCACTAAAATGCATAACAGCATGCAGGGGGGTAGGTATGCGGTTATAATTGTGAACAGTATAGTATGTGTCTACACTGCATTGTGAACCCAGGCTCAGGTTGGAGCCTCTCTCCCCGTACATACACGATCCACAACAAATCTGTCTGTCTCAGATCATCAGGCACTCAGGACCCAGACCCGAATACCACCCAAGGGGTTGGATCTGGAGCCTGCATCCTCATGAGACTCAGGCTTGAGGCCTTTCACTTCGCAGGGTGGCCACAACCCAAGCTGCAGACCGGAGTCAGAAGTCTGAATCTGTAGGCACAGGCTCGGCGACTTGCTTCCCTGTGGTTTTGCTGGGTAGACATTCCCACCGTGTCCACAAGCACGGGTTACCAATGCAGCGTACCTGTAGTGTCCAGGACTAATGGGCAGCAGCAGTAGTGCTGGTCCCAGGAAGTTTTACCGAACTGGCAGCAGAGATGACTGAGACAACGGTGACATTGGCAGCAGCAAGACCAAGAATTGGACAGAGCACAATTTTTCTCATCTCGCTGGACAAAACCTGGCAGGGGAATGTTTTGATTGTAAGCTCTTTGGAAGTCTTTTTGTTTTATGCGTGTAGAGTGCTTAGGACAGTGGGGACCAGATCCCTAATCAGGACTTCTGGTTGAAACCACATAACTGTTCATCATCCATCACCATCCTGGCAAATCCCAAAGAGTAGCCTCCTTTTAGACTGCGCACCGCCCAGACTGCTCTCCAGCTAGTATAAAGTGGTCTGGCTGGATAGTCAATTTATGTAAAGTAAGTCCATATTGCTTGTAATCAAGAATAACAACAATTTGCCAGTTCGTACCTGGAAACTTTTAATTTGTTCAACTGGGCTCATGTCCACACTGTTCTGTAGATGTATTTCTGAGCTCCGCCAGGCCTGGAATATATTTGCCCAGCTGAATAAGTGACAGAACAACTATGGAGGAAATTAATTGATCCATTCCATTTAAGGCACAGTTTTTCTGTGTACATTCACTGCTCGGAATAATAATTTGTATGTATAGTGCCCTTTCCTTGCCTTAGAATTAAACCTACCCAGTGGTTTTGTGTTTTCTTGATCAAAGTGAGGTCTAATCTTGTCTTCTGTCATTAAACATGGAGCTAAGAAATCTGATTCTAATCTCACTTATATCCATATAACTCATTTGACTCCGGTAAAGTTACTTGTGTTTTAATGAGAGCAGCATCAGTTCCAAATGCTTTACAAATGAGGCCTTTCTTGATGACAGTCACCCAATAAACTTCTCACTGAGGTATAGATACATACGGAATGCTATATTTAGAGATGACTGTCTTTCTTTATAGGATGTTCAATGTACACAGCTTGTCAACATTGGGAGTATGGCCCCCAAAATTATAGCAGCCTGTACATAAATCTGCTGGAACTAAAGTAGCCCACAGGGCTCCTGCTACATTTTTAAAAAAGATAATATTAATCAGCTCCGACAACAGACTATCAGTGTATTATCTGAAGAAGCTGAGGGGGACAGAAGGTCAAGAGCCCCATGGCTGGAATAAACCAAGGTTTGGAAAATTTGCATTCACAACGGTATTCGTATAGTGGTGAAATAAATCTCAGGCAAGAAAGAAAAAAAGGCAACAAGCCAATCCTACAACAGAGGGATTTTCAGTGATGGATTGGTTTGTGTCAGTTCTGCACCTTTTTCCCCATCAATGTTTATTGCTATAGATTATTGTGACACTTTATGAAACTGGACTCAAATTCCGAGATGTGATTCCTGGATACCGCACCACGCCGGTGCAGCACATTGCAACTTCGGTGGCAGTTTTCTTTAAATAAAGAAACAGGCAATTAATAAATTCCATATACATTTTAACCCTACAATCAGGAGAATGGACCCTAGGTTATTAATTAAGTAAATGTCTGTATTTGTTTTACACCATCCCCATATTTTCAGTTTTCACTAGGCTAATGATTTTCATAGTGATAATGCACAATGAAGCTGGAAGTGCAGTCAGCTAAATTCCAGTTGAAGATTTTTGAGCCTAGATAGGCTTGGAGGGGGCCTGGGATAGTGGCATAAGCACATTAGCTCCATGTTGCAGCTATAATGATTACAAATGTAATAATCCATTGAGATAAACGGACAGTTCAAACCTCTGTGAGCCATTGTTTCTGCCGCTGATTCAGGAAGACACACCTGCGTTACTTTATGCCTACTTCATATTTTCAAGGTTTTTGTCACAACTATTGGCTAGAAACATAATTTATTTTTTAATGAAAGCTTATGTTCTGGAACACAATTCTGTTGCAAGAAGTGGGCTTCATGAGAAATACATGGAGCACAACCTGTAATTATCCAACAGATCTAATGCCAAGAATTTCAAAAATAGGAACCTACAGATAGGCTCCTAAGTCCTGATTTAGGTTCCTAAACAAGTGGGCCAAGCAGCACTAGATCTGAGCAACTCCTGGAGGAATTTCAGGTTTACACTAGTGCTTCTTCCTAGTGCCCGATCCTACTTCCGGAGCTTTGCAATTGACTACAATGGGAACCGGATCATTCCCATGGTCCTTGCACTGTCCTTTTTAAACTAAAAATCCTTTTCTCTCTTGCCAGAAATCCTTCAAAAGCTGCATGTCAAACCACCACTGGAATTTTGTCAGTCATCTGACACTACATCAAACAAATCACAGAAGACTGGACAGAACCTAGGACTACTAACCCATAACCCTGACCATTAAATGACCAGTATACTAAATAGGGAATGCTCGGGGCAACATTCAGTATTATCCTAATACAGAGCACAGTAGAAAATCATTCGGCTGGCATGGAAACAGGACAGAAATAGAACACGGCGCATCAGCTGAGAGGCAGAATTAAACAAATCACATGAATTCGATACTCCTGGGGCCATATTTAAACATAATGTGTTTGAATGCAAGTCCAGAAGTGATGGACAGCTAGAGGTCCTCAGCACCTTACAGCATTTGGACTGAGAAAGGAAGATTTAAGCAGCTTTTAGTGTATTTAGAATAGTATTTCTGTCCTGGCTGAGCAATTTTATCAATGTGTATTAACATAAATACATGTGGTGGCTCTTTAAATCCATTCAGAGAAGGATACAGGTACAGAATGCAGCAACTTATTTATTAAGTAAGTCATCATATCTGTTGGTCACCAGATGGAATTTAAGATGTGGGTGATGTCCTATAAAGTCCAAATGGCCTAAAACATGCCTGAAGTGTGTTGTAAAATTTTAAGTTTGAGATGTTATCTGAAAGACAAAGATACCCTCTTCACTCGACAGCAAACAGCTATTTACAGATCCCTCAACTGTCCTCAAACGTTCAAAGTGGCCCTGCTGTCCTTCACTGTTCACAACCTCTCTCACGTGCTGTCCCTTGGAAACTGTGCAATTCCCTTAAGATCTCATGGCAGGATGGAAAGCCCCACAAACATTTCTTGTGGCTGCCAGCTGGGACTTGCTCTGTCGTGGACTGAGTCCCTGTAGTTCCTTTTGAAATTTCCTATGCTTTGTTTTTGTTTTGAAATGAAGCTTTCCCAGAGGAAAATTTCTAAAGAGCATTCAGAACATGGCTGGTCCTTTGTGATACTGAAAAACCCTGCACTTTA
The DNA here is from genome assembly GCA_007922155.1 of Mesoclemmys tuberculata. Taxonomy (NCBI): domain Eukaryota; kingdom Metazoa; phylum Chordata; order Testudines; family Chelidae; genus Mesoclemmys; species Mesoclemmys tuberculata. Next base: position 7,162,899 of record ML675622.1, on the reverse strand, counting down.
TCCAGCAGAACTGATATACTTTTCACTTGCTGATACCATTATATCTATAGATCTGTTAGAATGAATTATATATATATAATATATATAATATATATATATATATATATATCCATTCATCTATTAGAATTGCCTACACGTTATTCCAGAGCATTTGGAACATGATCATGGTCTCACAATTCTATAAAGCAGAGTTAACTGCATAGTTACAGGTAGCAGATAATTAAAATACTTTTTATTTCTTCTTTTTCAGTATTTCATTTATAGACCTATTATGCCTAATGCTTCTTTCTTCTTAATCATGGAGCCAAAGTGGTATTGAATTACTTAATTTTACAATGAGAAACAGATTAGTGGACGAAAAGGATAGGATGTGCCCAAGGAAGTAAAGAAAAATGTTACAGTGTGTTATGTATTCTTCAGCTGGGAGTAATATGGATTTTACAAAATGCTGTCGGATAGAAATAAAACTGATTCACCTTTCGCATAGCCTTATTATAGATAGCTGATTGTGGCTATCATGTAGTAATATGTACAATGTAAAAAGGAGGTATTAGTTACTGTCTATGGGCACTTTAATTGGGGACCTGAAAACCTGGGTAGTGAAATTTTAAGAGTGTGTATTGACATTTTAGGCATATGCACAATGAATATTAAAAGAAGGTTAAGAAATGCTTGCCCAGAACTAGAACAGCTGAATTCTTTATTCTGACCCATGACGTTTTTTCTAGGCACTGCTTTTAACACAGTAGAAGTGAACAAAATGAACAAAAACCTAAAACCTGGAAATGGTAAAAAGCAGGAAAATGACATATATACTCTTTTAATTTTGTTCATCAAACTGTATCTAAGTAGTTCCCAATTTGTGGATGTGGAACGAGAAAGACATAAAATATTATCTCTTGCTGGTTTAGAATAGACTGTTGAAGAGCTGCTGTACATTTCCTCCATGTTTCTGAGTAGAATAAATGGGCTAGCAAATGTTTGTAAAAATTGTACATTAAAAAAAGTGCCCCCAACTGCTTATTAACAACCCACGAGGTGATAATCCTCAGCTGATCATTGACAATCTATACACGCCCCAGATAATTTTCTAATAGAAGTGGTTGATAAGATCCTGTCCTGAAGCAGATTAGTTTAGATGGTGCTGGAATAGTGTATCGTAGCCTGATAATATGCTGATTTACATCTTCTTCACATAAAAGCTTTCCTTCTCTAGAAAGCTCAGTGCCTCACTTTGCTGAAACTCGGTTACAAGTCTGGATTAATATCTTGCAAAGGGCTTTGGAATTTAACTAAAAATATGCATTGTTTGCCTGAGGTCCTATCTGGATCATTGATCTGGTCTTCTGCCGGAATTAATGCTCAGGTACATATTCACAATAAAGGCCCAATCGTATAAATCAGCACCTCTACAATCCTTAAATATGGAATTCAAAATAAGTACTGTAGTAATGACAGGGGCCTAGGAGGCCTCACCTACTTGTGAGCCAAACTGTGGGAATGTGGATAAAAGTTTATAAAGTGTCACAATAATCTATAACAATAGCTGTCGATGGAAAAAGGTACAAAAGAAAGGACAGAAGATGGAATTGGTCTAAACAAAAAAGCCTACTAATATAATTCAAGGATTGTGTAAAAATTATGCCTGGTAAACCATGGCAGTGTGGGACTGGAAGTCAATGGACCAAAACTGAGGTGTTGAAAATTCGGCTAACTGGTGAACAAAATAATGAGGGAGTGGGCTATTCCACCAATCACTGCCTTTTGGGGTCTTTAAAAAAATTATGGAGGAAAAATATGAGCAGATAGATGTGGACAGTAGCCAACTGAAAAACAAAAAACACAGGGAAAGCAGGAAGCTTCGTCACCATCATGGATGCCATCTCGACTGGGGATGTAAGACTTTGTTACCATCTCCACCCTTGTTTTGTGTATTCTTTTCCTTCCCCACCTTCTCTCTTCTCTCTCCTATACACCTCCATTTTCCCTCTGGCTTAGCTGTCCAAGATAATATATTTTGCAACACTGCTCTAAACTGTAACCAGAAAGAGTCAGCTACAAGCAAGGCCTAAATAGCCCAATGCTGGTAGAAGTGTATCAGGTCTTGGAGTGCCTAATAAGATGATGTCCCATCCCTGTGTTTTCCTAGCAATAAGGTTGCAAAAGAGTCAACATGAGAAACAGGAGCTGTCTTTACTGTTCTATTCTCTATCTTCTTGTTTGTGATGTGTTTTGTCTTCTAGAAAATTGGATTAGAATTTAACAACAGCACCAACCTTTCTCCCCCATACAGAACATTTATTACCATCTAAAATATTGTCAAACAAGGGCAGAGGGGAGGTTTCCATCTAAAAATTCTCTGCATCAAGAGGGAATGAGAACAAGGAATGTTGTTAAAATAAATGCCTTATTTAACACTTTATATTTCAAATGCTTTAACTGCTCGCCCCCATCTTTAATAAAGGGTTAACAAAAATAATGGTGTGTTTGCCATGGTACTAAGCAGGCTTAAGTCACTGTTTGCAAAACCCCAAATCTCGTTTAACACTGTTTAATGCTACACAGTTACAGTGTCCTGTTGACAACTTTGATTCTTTGGGTCCATTTATTCCATCTAAATTAATACAACACTCCTAAGATTAAAGAGAGACACTGCTGCAGAATTTTACTGAGCAGGCGATGTACAGAGTTTGTTCTGTTAAACACAGCAGTTAAAACAGGAGCATTTTGATTCAATGCATTTTCAAAGAATACTCCTTTCTTTCAAAGAGATTGTACAGTATGCACTTATTTACTGCTTCATACCCCCTGAACAGAAGAACATTGGTTAAAAGGAACTATTCTTAGGTGCCTCACACCCTTGTTTGATTTATAATACTGGGTACTCACAATATCTCTTGAGCATTGCTCTACTTTTGCATTTGTGGAATATTTGCATGTGTGAGCTACACATCTTGCTGCTGTCTTGGGTTTAGTACACACTTACTGGGAAATTCGGCAGCAGTTACACCAGGTACACAAAGTAGCTTGCGTAACTCGTCCACTTCCTAACTTCCCTTTAGCGCGCTGTCTCCACTGTGCTTCGCTGATGGCACGGAAACGTGTTCCTATCAAAGCAGCACTACACCTTTTAAGGAGATGGTTTAATTTAAGCGACTTCTGGACTGATTGAGCGGGTCTTCACTGCTGCTCAATTGACCCGGATAGATTGATCTGACAGTGGCGAATTTGCCGCTGTCAGCGTATAGATACCCTTACAAAGATAATCATCTGCCTCTGTATTTCCCCAATAGCATGCAAGCAAAGTGTTAAGTTTTCTGCTGGCATAAATAGACCAAAGACCATTGAAGTCAATGGAACTGCATCTGCTTTTGCCAGAATTTGGCCCATAATATGTGAACAATATTCTCTCTCCACAAAATTTAGAAGATTTTAAATAAAACAATAGAATTATATTGCAATCTTTTTCTTCTCCAACATATTCCCCAGCTCTGACCCCTGCTAGGATTTGCCATTAACATTCTTACTCTCAGTTTAAGGGGAGGATGAAATAAACACCCACTGACTCTATGAGTCAGAAAAGAAGAGTGATGCAATTTCTATTGTGTTGCTGGCAATGAAACTACCCTTGAAGCCTTGCAACATGTGGAGAGAGGTGGCTACGCAGCATGGGAACAACATGACTTAAATATCTATGTTTGATGGACAACCTCCAACTCCAGAATTCTTGGAGATGCACATGGGCAGCTACTTGTGTCCAGAACCACAAACACTGCCTGGTTCACACGGAGCTATTCAAGAGTTGTGGTGCTGACTGCTCTGGAGTACAAGGGTGATGAGCCAGAAAGGTAGTAAATAATAGACCAGGGAGCCTTTAGAAAGCCAGAGGAATGCTAAGAGCTTTGTGGTAGAGAGAGACACTAACTATAAATGCCAAAAACTAGCCTCCTTTTGTCTAATACAAAAATAAATAAATAGATAAACTCAAGTGTCTGACTGACAAGGCATGTCTGCTCACCTATAATTAATGATAATTTTTAATGGTCCCAGGAAGCTATTTGGTGAGAAATTCAAAGTGTCAGTCCCATATCCACGGCAAGGTGTCTGACTTAAAACAAGCAGCTTTGCTGTACTTCAAATGCACACATAAAAGTAAAACATTGAAGCATGAAATGGAAGTCATGGACTTTGGGTTATGTTGCTAAGTACCGCTTCACGTGCCTACCGGAAATAGATCATTTGAGAAAATGGGCAGGAGCTCTTACGGCTGTTGGAGCAAAATAGAGTTAAAGCTGAGGCTGCTGCTGCAGCTGAAAAAGTTATCCACTGCAACCACTAAACACTACACATTCTGGAATGCGTGTAATCATATGGAGTTCATTGCATATCCTGTTGCTTTATCACTTTCCCACTGAAATCATCCATTTGTCCTTAAAAAGACATGCAGAGAGGTCCGGAACCCAAATGGGGGAAATACAATAGAGCAGAAAATGACAAAAGGGACTAAAATATTAGTTCAATATATGTCTCCCCACCCCCATCTGATTACTATGTCTCATTACTACTCATTGCAGTCTGAGGAGTCCTACAAAACACTGATCTTTCTTGGTTGCACTACATTACTGAATACAAATTTAGAAAGATCAGGGATGTTTAATTTAGAATAGGTTATAATTTATATAATGATATGCCCACAGGAGAGCTTAGTCCTAGTGTGAGGCTGACCTCTCTCTGACTTCTTGCAGATCACCTCTGGTAAAGTCAGAGTAGGACAAAGACCGGGGAACACAGATGACAAAATTGACATATGCTCTACACAACTCGAAAGGTAGCTGTAACTGTAATAGATAATCTTATCTAAACAATAATTATAACTATGCAAAACAGCAACCTGTCAGTGCTGAAAATTAATACACCAGTTTCAGAAATGCAATTCCCCATCAGTTAAATAGAGACATTATTAATGTAAAAATGCATTCCAACACATATCTAATAGCACCTTCTGGAAGCTACCCAGGAAAGCCCATCTTTACAGCCTGAGTCTATTGTCAGCAATGGACGTATTAATAAAAAAAATGCACAGTATTAGCATCTATGGTTCAGCAGATGCCGACCATATTTAGGAAGATTTATTAAAGGAAGATGCAACTAGTATGGCAAGGACAGAACAATTAATGTAACAAATTGCTATTCAACTAACAAATTCCACCGATTGTATAAACTTGCTTCTGTCATCCTGCATTTCTGCTTGTTTAAGCAGTATGGTAACTTAGTATCTGAATTACCTCCACCTCCTTCCCTCTTCCTATCTACTTGACAACTTCCATTATAATTAGACTTATGGTATTTGTTCATTTCCACCACAGCTATCATATTAGTTCTACACTGACCTCTCAAGCAGCAGCAGCAAGTAGAACAAGAAAGAAATATAAATACTCAGGTGCAGAGAGAGAATGAAATAACTGAATTTCTTTATGGCCCCTCTGTTAAGACTTCTTTCCTTTAGCAAAATAGTTTCAGTTGCCGCTATGAGAGCCACAGAGCACAAATATACTGTGTGTGGGGGTGGGGAGTGAGCAAAATGAGAAGACCACGCGTTCTTCCTATTTATTTTCCTGCACTATATTCTAGAGTAAGGGTAAACTAGGAAGAACTACTTATCATCTATATGGCCACGCAAAAACAACGCTTTTGGCTTGAACATTCCTGCCAAAATTGACATCCTGGGGCGGTTCTGCATCTAGCATAAGTCAGCAGGAATCAAAAGAGCTACCTTGACACCAGATGAAAGTCTAACCCACTTCTTACAATCTCAAACATGGCCAGTTTGATGCAATCTGGCAAACCACAGCATGCAGCCCCCTGCAACTCCGCCCTTGCGTCCCTGGTCCCCTTCAATGTGTGCCACCTCCCCTGACACCAACAAATCAAAACCTAAAATCTTGGGAGGTTTCGAAGATTGTTTTCCAAACCCAAGGTACGTTTGCTTTTTTTTGAAAAACAAAGTCTTAGAGTTTTTGTTGAAATACTGGGCAGGGAAAAGGTGAAATTATTCTGTAATATCTTTATGTAAAAAAGGCCACTTTTGTCTTAAAAAATGGTTTTTTTAATGAAACATTTCAAATTATTGCTACTCATGACAAAAAACAACTAGCAAGAGAAGAAACCATCAATGTCTATGGAGTTTCTTTTTCTAAATGGAAAGTATGACCTTGCTTGATGAGAAATTCTGTCCCCCCCAATTAAAGCTATCTGCCTTAAAGCATATATTTAGCACACATGTACTTGAGTGGATGCACTTGCTAGCAAGTCTGAATCCTGAAACAAATGGCATTCATATAGGTGAAAGGGGAGTTTTCATCTGGATAACGCTGCTGTTGTAGCTAAGACTAGTCCACACACACTGAAATTACTTCTCATTGTGATAAAGGGTGAATAACGTAAGGACTAGATGGAAACCGCTAGATAGAATGAAGACAGATTCTGAACTCAGCATCCTATTGTAACTTTGACCGTCCTTGACACACCACACCACTTGACTCAAGGATAAATGTGTCAGCCCAGTTTGACTTATTTCAACATCTAGTATTTTGTCCTTTTAATATTATCATTTGAACTGTTATGCTTATTCATATAGTCTCCACCAGAGACAAGGCCAAGATGCAGGAAGATTTGTTCAGACCCTGAATGACTATGTAATTCAATCATGCCTGTACATGATTTGCTATTCACTAACATCAAGGTCATTGGTTTTTCCCTGGCATGAATGTTTAAGGAATAGCTGCTCTTTGTATGAATATCTATAGTTACACATTCAGGCAAAAACAAGAAGTTTTGTTCTTTGCCATTTATTAGTCACCATTTATCAGATGGTATTTTTTATTTTCCTGTATAAAGGGTTTCAGCCATCCAATCGGGGGGGGGGGAGCAACAACACCATGTGACTTAAGTGATCAATAATTACACCATCCATACAGCATAGCAAATGACATGTACTCAAAGCCAACAATCTGTGAATAGCCCACAGTATGGGAATTGTTTATCCAGATTAATCTGCACATCTCCATGAAAAACAAATACGGTAGCAGAAATTAGGATCAGCTGGAGAGCAGACTAATGGGCTAAATTCATGAGATAATCTATTCAGAAAGATTAATTCAGCCACCTCTAGTCTCTGCTGCCTTTAATTGAGTCATCTGCTTAGGTTCATGAGCTGGTTACTCTTTTAAAAGAAATTCTACACGTGTGTTTGCAAGAGTGCTCCTACTGGATTTGCACTTTAAGACAGTCTGCCCATACATCAGAATCTGGCACCAAGGGTATTCCTCAGTTTGTTTCTGGATCTCAGTGGCTTTTTAAAATATATATTTCTTGACAGTTAAAACTGATTCCATACTACCAAAACAAATCCTACAATAAAAGCTAGCAGAGCGGCATCAATTACTTTAATGAATGTGGCCGTTTCAGCAGTTTAATTATCCTGCAACAGCTATTCTCAAACTATGGGGCGGGCCTCCCAAGGGAAGCATGGGAGTGTGTCAAGGGAGGCGTGAGCTGTGTGCTTTGTGTGTGTGTGGAAGAGCTCTGGCTGTCGGCCTGGGCGGCAGGGGCTCATGCAGAAGGGCTGTGCAGACCTGGGACGCAGGGATAAAGGGGATAGCAGGAGCCCCGCTACCCAGCCTTGGGCTCTCTTCCTCCTCCCTCCCTTAATCCCTCAGCTGAGGGCAGCGGGACTCTGGCTATCAGCCCCAGGGTGGCAGCAGCACCGCAGAAGGGTGGCCCTAGGGCGCTAAGTCTTGTGAAAACTGACGTTGCTTTGCACAGTGCCACGCCTACTTCTGGCAGAGTGCTGCCTTCAGAGCGGGGCACCCAGCCAGCAACCACTGCTCTCCATTCTGCCTGCAGATCTGGGTGGCGGTATATATTCTTGCGCGGGGGAGGAGAGGGGCACAAACGACTACAGTCACAAAAGGGAGTGGAGGGCTGATCAAATAAGTCTAAGAACCACTGTAAAGGAGCCAACTGCTTTCCAGTGTCCTCATCCTATAAAAGTGGGGAAAATCGTCTATCATAGATTCAGCACCTCACGTCATCCAGATCACAGATGCGTAAGTTCAGCGACTCTTCCATCTCCTGTCATACAGAGGAAGTGTTTGTTTCCATTAGCGCTCTGTGGTACAGGGCTCTGGAACTTGTTTAAAAGAGGCTAGATAAATTTCAGCGCCAAAGCAAATCTAATGAAGACTGTGTTGGTGGAGTGAGCTCTGCAGCCCTGATTCCCACCGCCCCCTTATTAGGGGAAGCACGGGGATCTCCCATAGCTGTGGATCCTCTAGCCCTGTTTGATGTCTGCCTGTCTCTCCTCTCATTGGCCCTGGCCCACTCCCAAAGACACTCTTTGGAGCAGCAAGCTGGCAGTTCCAACAGCCACGCTATGCGCAGTTCAAAGTGTGCACACCCTATACATACGCCCTCTCTCCTCCTCACATGCATCAGAATGATGCCCAGCCCATCTGCATGTGGGGACCTCTGTGCTGCAAGAGGCGGGGGTAGATTTCACTCTATAGAAGTCCCAGATCCAGATCCCTGTATACACAACACAGGGGATGGATGACATGTTTGGAACCAAGAGTCATGCTAGAAGAAGGATGTGATGAAACATGACCTCAGTCAGATGTCAGCAAGGAAAATACCACACCATGACACTGCCGACCATCAATAGGCTTCTGAGGGCAATTCATAGCACTTAGAATCCACTTCCCAACAATCCAGGGCAACAAGCAATGGCATGGCACCTTAGAGACAGAACAGGTGTGGGACCTGGGCATGTCATTAGGAATCTGCCTTATTTGCAGAACAGAATTATCTATTACTGCTGCTGTTACTTTTTGGCTCACTATAATTCCCAGCACTGCCTACTTTTGTCAGGAGGAGGCACATGCTGTGGGATTACTTAGTCTATTCACTCCGACACGTCTGCCATTTCACTGGCAAACCGACTTGCCTGTTCTCCATATCAAAGTCTGGCAAGAGAATATTTTCCATCTGGTTCTGAAGCAAGGACATATTGTTCCTGCTCAAATATTCCGCTGATCCCTTTATCTTCAGACAGGATTTGGTACATTGTCTTGGCTAGCACAGTCTCTTTCTTGCTGTTTTCCTCCCTTCCTGAAAGTGACAAACTAAAGAGAAAGCCACATCTTCCATATGGCAAGTTTTAAAATCAAGGTAATACATATCATGCCATCTGCACCTTATACAGAAACAAAATTAGCCCTGGCAAACCCATCCTGGTTGGGCATATCTCCAGCATACAGCCATCAGAAACAAACAACCACTGACTGGATAGAGGCAACAGACATCAGAGTGGGCCAAGACACCAGTGAACTGGGTTCCCAACAATGGATATGGTCCCCTAGCACACTAACAGAGGCGTTATTGAACACAACCTTATCCATACGTGCAGCCTTTCAAACACCACTTTCACCATGATCCAGCAAAGCACTTAAGCCCATGCTTAACTTTAAGCACTGGAGGGGGTCCCAGTTGTTACAATGAGACCATTCCCATTTAAACAAGGGTTTATATTGTTCATCTGGACTGGGGGTTTAATGACCAAGAACAATCTCCTTGACATTAAGAGGATTTTCCAGATGCAGTGATGTGCAACCCTTGATAGAGCTCATGGATGGACACATGCAATTGCGCTCTGCCCTACCACCAACATTCTGTCATTCTCCTAAATTTCTGTATGGAATTTCAGGGCTTTGGGGACTGTTTCTGAATACTGTGGCAACATTTTGTCCTTGATCATGGTGTGCTTGTATGGTAGCGTGGCTGCTCTACACATGGGTGAGGATAACAGATGTTTCTCAGAAGTATTCACTCATTTTAAACTGGATTCAATACAGCCATGCCTCTAAGCCTCCAAACTCAGTAATTCACACTGGAAGTGGCATATTTTGTATAGGATAGGACACTGCTTGATACAGCAGAAGAGCAGCTTTCTCAAATCCCTCAGCAGAGAGGCAAAAATCAGCCAACAATCTGACCACACCTGTTCCATTTGCTTCTAATCACAGCTGAATCCACCTCTGCACAAGCAGTTACTTTGTGTCACTGTCATGGGGAATGATAGAAAATAACAATTAGGGCTGTCAATTAATCGCAGTTAACTCAAGCAATTAACTCAGAACAAATTAACTTGATTAAAAAAATCGAGATTAATTACAGTTTTAAAGGCACTGTTAAACAATAATAGGATACCAATTTAAATTTATAATAAATATTTTGGATGTTTTTCTACATTTTTCAAATATATTGAATTAAATTACAACAGAATACAAAGGGTAGAGTGCTCACTTGATATTATTATTTTTATGACAAATATTTTCACTGTAAAAAAGAAACAAAACAAACAGTATTTTTCAATTCACCTTATACAAGTACTGTACTGCAATCTCTTTATCATGAAATTGCTTATAAATGTAGATTTTTTTTGCTTTTGTTACATAACTCACTCAAAAACAATGTAAATCTTTAGACCGTCCAAGTCCACTCAGTCCTATTTCTTATTCAGCCAATCGCTGAAATCGTTTACATTTACTGGAAATAATGCTGCCTGCTTCTTAATTATAATGTCACCTGAAATTGAGAACGGGTGTTCACATGGCACTGTTGTAGCCGGCATTGCAAGGTATTTACGTGCCAGATATGCTAAACATTCGTATGCCCCTTCATGCTTCAGCCACCATTCCAGAGGACATCTTGCATGCTATATTGCACTTTTAAGATAAAAAGATTGCACTACAGTACTTGTATGAGGTGAGTTGAAAAATGTAATTTATTTTGTTTATCTTTATTACAGTGCAAATATTTGTAACACAAAATAATATAAAGTGAGCACTGCACACTTTGCATTCTGTGTTGTACCTGAAATCAATATATTTGAAAACGCAGAAAACACCTAAAATATTTTAATAAATGGTGTTCTATTATTGTTTAACAATGTGGTTAAACCTGCGATTAATCGTGATTACTTTTTTAATCTCATGATTAATTACGAGTAACTTTTTTAATCATTTGACAGCCCTAATAGCCATAGTAAAAGCATTGTACTTGGAATATTGTATATGGGATTGCATGCAGCTTAACAGCAATTAAACAGCTAGGCAAGGACACAACTGTGCTGCTTGCAACTAAGACAGATTAATTTGCATGAATGTGAGAAGTACAAATAAATAAATAAACTCTACACCAAGACAGTAAATCTTATTACTCTTCTGTTAGAACTGATGCTCCCAGGCAAGACCTGTGTTGCCCAGGAAAAGAAAGAGTTTTAGAGCTTGTAAAATCTCCTAATGCTGCCACATTTTCCCAAGAGATGCAAGGTATCAAGAACTTCTTCAATGCTCTCCTTGATTATAACACTTATGCCTAGCCTCACAGGAAACAGAAACAATGTGGAGTGTATTTGATCAATCAAAAAATTAACAAACAGCTTGAATCATAGTCACAGAAAACTGTATAATTAATCCAGTAAAAAGTTCACCAAAAAAGTGTGTCAAACAATTAAAATCAAGGAAACTGCAACTTACTTGTAGACTTTCATGAGCAAAAAGAGAGGATACATTTATCTCATAAGTTATTGTATGCAAAGAATTTGCTCAGATCTCCTGCATGCCAGGACTTAATTCAAGATTTGATTTGTCCTAAATAATATAACTCATCTGGGACATAATTGTATCACCCTGACGTATGGCTAAATGGAGAGGTGATGTTTGCTTAGATGTAGATTGGGAACTAAAACGCACACATGCAGACTTAGCTCGTTAGAACTTAAAGAGCAGTTCAGCAAGCCTGGCTCACACAGGTCACAGCATACATACCGAAGCCACACATAGCAGAAATGGACATTGGATATTGCAGCCTGAAGAGATAGTCTGTGTTCGGTCAAGGGCGGCAAGATTGCACGTGTTTTTGTTTTACACTGACTTTTGCAGCCAAAATTGGGAGGCATGAGCCCTAACTGGAACTGTCAAAACAATCCGTGGTCACATCTCAGATTCAGTATGGTGCACTGACTGTAGCTGAAAAATGCCTCCCAGAAAATCATTGAAGGAGGATGTAGTCTTGAACTGAAATTCCAGTTTTTATGTTAGAGAGGTCCTGGAGCTAAAATGGGCATGGCAGGATTTCCTCCTGACCCCAAAATAACCAGAACATAGAAATAATTTGGCTTTCATTAATCATTCAGGACATATGTCTTCTATTTTGGAGCTCCTTCTGAGACAATGATTCAAGGTCAGTTCAAAGACAGCAGACTTGAGCCATATTTTGACTTATATTTGATTTTTACATGTGTTCTTTGTGACCACCAGGCTGTCACAGGCTATGTTGCATGCCTACCTTTTCTTTACAAAGGGAGCAAATATATCATGTAGGCTGACGGTAATTCTGGGTTATAATATATGCTCCCTTTAAAGAAGAGGAAATGTCCAGATGTCTACATTCACAGTCAACCTACACTATATATGCCAGCAAGTCAAACCTATGTCCCTTTCTAAAACAAAGACCGTTACCTCACATCCATGGCACAGTACTTGGTTAAAGGGGGAAAAAAACAAAAAAACAACAACAGGCTTTCCATCTGGTTTCCCAGCTGTCTCTATAAAAGGCAAACCTCTCTCTGCCAAAACTGACAAAATTGTTGTTTATAGCACTTCCCTTTCAGAAAAAAAAAAGACAAAAATTTGTGACTGACAAGCCTTTTAAACATTGACACAAGTCAAGTTTTGTCTTGAACACATTACAGTAATTGTATTTGGGAGACTTTGGGGAATTAGATAGATGAGAGATGAGATAAGACAGAAGAAACAGTGGGAATATGCTACAAGGAATATAATATTTTTACATTAAAGAAAAAAGACAGCACACAGCAGAGATGTGATTCGTAAAGAAACATTTGCATTTTCTTGACTCTACTGACTGAAAAACACTGTCCAGTGGACCCAAAGGAAAGATGAACAAACCCTATAACCAGAACTGGTCAGGAAAAAAAAAAGCTTTTTTACAACAGAAAATTTCAACCATTTTTTTTTTTTTTGAATAGCTATCAAAATTTTCCACAGAAAAGTTAAAGTTTTCAGTGAAAAATGAAAATCTGAAATATTTCTGTGGAAAACCAAAATATTTCCATTCCTGCATTTTGGGACTTGTAGTTCGAGTGCCTCATACTCCCATTCTTCTCCATCAGGGGAGTGTATGGGGGAAGGGTGGGGGCAAACAATGGTATGACAATTGTGGGTAGGGGGAAGGGGACAGAGCTCCTCTGGTCCCTGGGGCCATGGCAGGCGGGTCATAGAGCCTCCACTGGCCACCTAGGCCCTGACGAGGGGGCTCAGAATGGGCCCCTCCAATATCGCTGGAATTTAAATTCCTGCTTCACACCCTTGTTCTATTTATGTGCTGTTCCCTCATCAAACTACATCATCTCCCATGATCTAGAACGGTCTCCCCTCCACATAAAGGGAAGTGGTTGCATCATGGAACCCCCTGTATCATGTGAGGTGTAGTCCAGCTGCGAGAGTCCCACTCAGGAGAACGGCGAGATGGGGAAACTTGACGACAGCTCCCATGAGGCACTCCGGCAGACTGTCCAAATAGGGAAAACTTTGGTTTTCGGCAAAGATATTTCAGGGTTTTGGCATTGTGTGAGTGTTGTCGTCGTTGTTGTTGAAAACAAAATGCGTTGACGAAAACCAGTTTTGACAGAAAACGTTCAAGCAGCCATAAGAATACATGAGCCATCTATGACAGCGGTTTTCAAACTGTAGTCTACATACCGGAGCAGAGCACTGGCCACTGTCAGGCTGTACGGGGACCGGTATGAAGGGCCGACTCAGTATAAGCACGTGCATTTTAACTGCACTGAACAGAGTGATGAGAAAATACCAGATACTTTGGTGGGTTTCACGTGATAGGTCTGACAGTCTGAGCGCTCCTGCCACACGTAATTCAGCAGCTCAGTCAGGAAGCTAGCAAGAGTGTGCGGAGATGGGGTGTTTGCCCTATCACTTAAGAACCCTCTGCAAGGGCCAGACAAGAGAACAGTCCGGGCCTCAGCAGTCTTGGAGGGCCGCTCCTTCTGTACTGGCTAATGGGACTAGCTGGGATGCAAAGGAGGGAGCAAAATTCACAACTGCAAGGGATAGCGCAGCTTGCCCACGGCTCCTGTGCTGGCTCGTGGAGCAGCCCCTGAGGCAGTGAGGCTCTGTGCCCCCTGCACACACTCCAGAAAATGTCTGAGCTAACTCTCCTGTTTTGTTCTGTCCTTCTACACAGAGGGGAAAAGGTGGGTAGGGAATTCATGTCCCTGACAGGCAAAACATGTCCCTGGCTCCGAGTGCTGATGAAAGCTGAATGGAAGAGACAAGGATGTCCTGGCAATGACAAGCGGAATCAATCTCTGCCTCCCTCTGAAGTGAGTAAAACCCAAATAATTGGGATAATTTCCCCAGATATAGTTACGCTCTGGTCCACACCGAGAGTGGCAGATAGCAAACAAACTGCTCTGATCCAGCCTGCTGCTAGCCAGTATATTACCCAATGCTCCAGCATCAGAGAAGCTTCAGGGATATGATTTCTGCCATTTCCTCTTCTACGGCAGACTTTAAGAAATCCCAGGAACATCCCCCTTCCATCTGAGCTGACCACTAGCTCTTTGCATCTTTTGTGGGCTGTTCCTTTTACTTGACCACCTATTGCCTTGCATTCTGTGTGTAATGACAAGTCCATTCACCCCAAGACTCCACACTATTAATTTCTCTCTCAGTGAGCAACGGAATCACTTTATGGTCCCACACGCCGCAGGCTCGCTCATCGGAGTGGTCCCATCAACTTCAATGGGACTAGTCAGGCAAGTAACAACCTCTTCACATGCTCATTGTGGAGCAAAAGCATCACCTTCTCGTGGCTGGGTGTGGCGTAGCAGCTCTCTTCCCATCGGGTACCTCTTGCTGACGATCGCTTTGCCTCTTCCTGTGACTTGGCCCTCCAGCCAGACTTTATAGTCGTTCCCCTGCTGGGGTGGTCCATGAACACACAAAAAAAGCAAGGGCAATTAACACAAATAAACTAAGTTCATAGTAAATAGAGGGAAATGATTTGCTCTGACAGTGTTTCACAATCTGGGCCTCTCCTTCCTCAGGGAGGGGCCTTCAGGTAGTGGTCCTCTGGGAAGCTCCTGCCTTCAGTAAACCCTTCCCCCAGGAGCTGAAAGCCTTTTCTCTTCCCTGGTCTGCCAACAAGTGTGCACCTCTCCCCTTTTAAGCTCCTCCTCCAGGCTCTGCATGTCTTGCCAAAGTAGCGGGGCTGATCTGTCTGAGCCCAGAGCAGGTCCTCAGCCCCTTATTGTCCAGTGTGGGGTTTGTACATCTCAACACAGGAAGTTTAGGGGTTGACAATCTGGCCCTGTCTGCTTAGTCTTGTTACAGTGACGAGGTCAAATCACTGAGTAAGGTGTTACTCCCTGTGAGGAAGGGTGGCAGGAATTAGGTCCTATGTGAAATGTACTTCATGCTACTTATGGCACTACATGCTTCTGCCACTGAATTGCTGTGTACCATGCTGTTCTCCCTTTTCTATTCCTTTACTATGAGGTAAATTGTGCAGTGCCTACTCAGTCTTTACTTAGAAGTTAATAGGAATGTAAGTAAAAGAAAAGAAAAGAAAAGAGTAAAAACACAGCAATAAAGTAGTGTGCCTTGGACATCACCATTTTCATGTCATCTCCTCTTGGCCCTCTCTGAGCTTCCATACCACTAGTAGTATCATTACTAGAAGGATTTTCCCCACTCCAAGGAGCTCACAGTCTAGCATTGCACCTTTATGACTTTACCCGTTTATCTTTCATTTTTCTTTCTACCCAAAGCTCACTTCAGCTTTGCACTGCTCTGTTTCTGCACGTCAATAGCCTTCTCATCTTCATCCACATCCAAGGCATAAGTGTAGCACTGCAACAACAGAGCTCCCGGTGCAAATATGCACTGCCCCAGCACGAGATCCTGGAAACACCATGCCTCAGGCAGGCACGGTGTCTTCAGGACACTCGGAAAGCACAGCCAATGTGGAACATGTGCTCTGCCCTGCTATGGACCAGTTCCATTTGCCAACGTGAATGGGACAGGATCATGGGCCCACCCTTCTTCACCACCCATTTTGAGTGAGACTGTGCAAGACTTGTATCTGTAGGCACTTACTCATAGGAGTACTGTCACTGAAGTTAATGGGACTACTCATCGGAATAATTGCTTAGCAACAAGAATAAGGTTTGAACAGGCTTGATATTACAGTGGCTAGCACCACTCCAGACACTAGCTGTGGCTAGTCTGATTGCCATTATTACTGGCCAAGCATGGCCACAGCACCTTGTATTCCTGGGCAAGTGCTAGACATAATCTGGCATATCATATGCACACTGCTTCTCACAGCCTCAAGGAGTGGTGGGCCAAAATATTGCCTGTGCTATATCTGTTTGCAAAGTCCAGTTACTTCAGTTTTAGACCAGTTCTAGACAAGTTGTAGACCCAGGGTGAACTCCTGGCCCCTCTGAAGTCAATAGCAAAACTCTAAAACTGTTCTTATGTACGCATGCATGCAACCCCACTTTGAAATCAAGGAGAGCTGCAGGACACTGTTTCTGAAGGGATAATGTGGCCCTATGTCCATGCTTTTCCCCCATTCTAATCTTTCATTGCCATTTTTTCTAACAGAACATGAGCAAGAGCTGCCCCTAGCAACTGTACAATTGCAAGTCCAGGTCCATGTGCAATGGGAGAATAACAGTTTCATCCGGGAAAGAGTACGTTTCAAATGGCCAGTGGGTTATTAACAACAGTGAGTGAATGTGATTTATAAAATTCTGAAATACCTTGACATGTCATTTTAATTTAGGATGGGAATTTGATCAAATACATTTAGACATCAATGGGAAGCATTATGCCTATTACATTGTTCATTACTATCTTAACAGAAATACATTCAGGAAATACCAATCATTGAATTAGGCTGTCTTGGTGAGAGGGCTAGCTGCACCGCTGTCCCTTTCTGCTCTCTCTGAATGCACTGTGTAAGGTGTGAGACCTCTTGCCCTGTCTTGGAGTGGCATCTCCCAGTTCTCCCCAATTTAGGGAGCGAGGCATAACACCCATCTATAGACACAACACAACACATCTATGGCCACCATTTGTTATTGTGCAAGCCCCACAGGCACTTCGCTTGATCCCCTCTTTGGGCATCAGTGACTATCTTAAAATGTGTCTATTTATTAGCAAATGGAACATTTTCACTAGTTAAATAAATAGCATGAACACACATTTAATCTCATCCAATCACATGCTTCACAGCAATCCAGGTTAGATGGGTGCCTTCTTCAGTGACAGGAAGAGAACAGACCGTCCATTCTTTTAGGAAGCCAAGGAGCTTTGGGGGCCCAACTTGGTCTCTGCTTGACTGTCAGCTTTGGTCTAAACTACACAATTCACCAACATTGCCATGTCAGCTAGGAAGGTGGGGGGAAAAATCACAGACCCTAGCTGACATAGCTACGCCATCAATAGAAATCAAGCGTAGAAAGCTATGCTGCCCGAAAAGTGCTTCTGTAAGCATAGCTAATATTGTTCAGGGATGTGGTGTTACTATGAAGACAGAAGACCACCTTTCGTTGGCTTACACTGCATCTTCAGAGAGCCTGGGTTTGTCAGCATAGTTACACCGTCAAAGTCTCTGCAGTGCAGAGAAGCCTTGAGAAAGTCTCTCCCCAAGTCTCGTTTTTTTTTGTTTTCTCAGAGAAACCAGAATTTCTCAAAAATTCCCAACCTCTTTCCTATGTGTCTCTGGCCCCAAGTACCATGTTGCTTTACGTCTTTTACAACAGGACCAAGGTCAAAAGTCTTCTTTTGACCTGGACCTCAATGGTTTGCAGTCATGGATCCTATGATTACGTTGCTACCTGTGGAAAAGTGTGCTGGAACTGTCTCCCTCCCCCTGAAACACTGCTTCAGAAATTCAATACTTAAAACTCATTTTAGGGTTCAGATCAACATTCACCACCAAGCAGACCTCTCCTCATTTGTCAGGGATGCATTACCCTCCTGGCTTTACAAGAATTATCTTTAATAAACTTTTATCGTTTGAGTCCCAAACCTCATGCTACTCTCCCCTGAAGATATCTTAAGCAGTTGAATTAATTTTCCTCAACTGTCATTGAACTGTGCCAAAGTCTTTGCTGGCATAACTTCAGATAAGTGAATAGTTTTGCAAGGGGAAGCCAAGTCCAAAAAGCCCACCAGAGTACAGGTATTTTGAGCTTCTGCACAATTTACTGAGAGCAGCATCTCATTCTGACATATCGGTGGGTGGAGTTTTGCATGTAGATGGAGCTTGGAAGGTACCAGGCCTCCTTCTTTACCAATCAGAGTTCTGCTTTCACCAGCTCCTTTGTTCTTCATGTCTTCTGTTAGTTAGCTCTTGTACTATAGCGCAGTAGAACTGTAACATTCTTCCCTTTCGAAGTACAGTTCTTTTTATTGGGTACTAAATCCTGTGAATAATTGATCTGTAAGTTCCACAATAAGTTCCATATTTCTAAAAGATGATTCTTATCTTCATGAAGGCTGGTCTGACTATTTTTGCTTTCTCTTTTCTTGAATCTCACTGAGTGATAGCACACACGGCACTGAGGAGATAGTCTTTAGAGGCAAAGTTCCATTAATTTGGAGGTGAAGTGTCAAGAGTCCTCAAAATACCCATTGTAACCCGTCCGTGCCCAGGGTAGCCCACTGATAATGCCAGGGTCAGGGCAGGCTGCAAAAGGAGAGCAAATTCTCCCAGCACTGGTGGGTGACACCACAGTCAGACTTCCCAACCAGCCAAAAACAGTGCTTCTGATTCCCCCACACTGGTTATCAAGAAGCCACTGTGCAAATACACACAGCCCCCTTTACTGCATTTCAGTCTCTGGCTCCCAAAACCGACACTAGGTCCAGTAAAGAGACCAGTTGCTTTAACTCTATGCTCTTTACTAAAGATTCCCTCTGATCCCAAAGGATCAGCCACAGTACCAGTTCACTATAAGTCTGGATCTTACCCAAAATACCACGCTGCCAGCCAATCCTTTAGTAACTAAAACTAAAGGTTTATTGATAAAAGAAAAACAAACAATAAGAGAAGTGTTAAAGGCTTAAAGCAATCAGATACATACAGATGATTTAAAAGTCCATATACATCAGGTTTCTAGAACAATTGTGGAGTTGCAGGCTTGTATAGTTCCTCTGGTGTACATCCAGTACCTGGATGGGTCTAAGTCCTTCAGTTCAGTTGCATAGTGTGTTAATCCAGAGGTGTGTCCGCAGCTGGACAGGAACAAGGACACAAGGCAAAGACCAAGACGAAGACAAAATGGTTTCTGTAGTTTGATCTTATATACCCTCTGTTGCTGGCCATGTGGCTTGTGGAACTTTACTGGAACCAAAATGAAGTCCATAGTCACATGGGCCAATC
Organism: Mesoclemmys tuberculata; assembly: GCA_007922155.1. NCBI lineage: Eukaryota > Metazoa > Chordata > Testudines > Chelidae > Mesoclemmys > Mesoclemmys tuberculata. The sequence continues at coordinate 7,143,339 of ML675622.1, read as the reverse complement.
CTGGCAACTCTTCAGGTATGCCTTTAGTTTCTTCCTGGGCCTCTGGCTTCTGATAAGGCCTTGAATGGGCTATTAAGCAAGCTATTGTCCTGCTGCCTCTCTGTCTGGGGTGTGTCTTCCACAGCACAGTTTGAAATACAGGGATATCAAAGATCTCCATAACTTTCCTTACACATATTACACATGAACACAAATATTGTCATCTTATTCAGCATATCATAACCTTTCTAACAGTACCTGACATGGTATGTCTTACATGAATCATTATGATTTTGACATATTAAGGTCACATAACACAAATGCCCCCCCCTCCTAATGCAGCCCGCGTGACACCCATAAAAATCAGACATAGAAACATGCAGATAAACTCCCCACAGAGTATTTATATTACTCATATTCCTTGTTGCAGCTGTACTTCCAAGGCTGATGACTTTCCACCAAGGGGATTGAAATGAACTCATTCTTCCTAGTACTTCTTCTTGACTTCATGAGAAAAGAGGAGCTCTTCTTCCTGAATTCTGATCAGCCAACGCTCCATGAATTTCAAGTGTAATTGAGATTTTCTTGGGTTAACTGTTGAGGAGGAAATCAAAGCAACCTAGATCTGAAGATGTAAGCTGGAAATTCACTAAAATGGATCCTATTCTCAACCTCTCGTTTCAATGGTCAGCATATTCCATTCTAGTTCTCTTAATATTTCTTTAAAAGAAATAAAACACTGCAGGAAAACTAGCTTATCCATAAGGTAATATGGGTCTCAGCAAGTAAGAGAAGCAGAAAAAATTATGGTCAGGGCCACGGTGTTCAGCAGATTGCATGCTCAAACCCACAGAGAATTTTTAAGAAAAGGGAAGAAAAGTACAATAGACGTCTGTGTGTCAGATCCTCAGCTGCTGTAAATCCCCTTAGTCCCACCTACTTCAGAGCTCAGCACTTCAGTTTCAGCTATGCCAGTTTACACCAGATCAGGATCTGGCCCTGTGCTTTTCAAGCCCATCGTACCAGTTGTTATACTTGCAGGACACTCTAGCAAAGTGAGGCTCTCTCACAGCTGGATATTTGCTTCTCTACTTTTTAGAAACCTGATTACAGATGCCCACTGCTGTATGCCATGCAGAGGGCACATCTTCTGCAGCAGGGAACCTTTTAATTTGTTGATTTAAAATTTTCATACAAGCATTTGAGAAGCAGGCTACTGTGCACAGATTCTGTCCATTGCTTTATATATTCCCCATGGAAAAACCCTGAAGAATTTAATAGGGATGAAACCTGTACGATTCCATAGAAATTTAATAGGGTTCCATAGAAAATACTCCAAAGAGAGCCTTTCTCTAGGTCTTTTGAACCATTATGTTGTCCACAATATCAGGGATGCAATTCTCTATTCAGTTTTATGGGATAGTTTAAAAACAAAATTGATGGGAAGTTAATGTTCTATTAAGTTCTATTACTTTTTCTTGAGTCTTACGGTACAAATAATCACACTTGATCAATTATAATATAGTATGTGTCACTTTTAAAGCGCTTTAAAAATATAAGCTAATAACAACTTTCATGACAACCTTGTAAGGTAGTAGAAACATCAATATCATGTCCACTGAAGAGAGGTGAGCCCCCCAGATTTGGACTCTGGGTTCTGAGTCATGCTTTGGGTCTCTAAAGTGAGCTTTTGTTGATACCCTTCTGAATTTTCCAGAACTTGAGGGTGTGAGAGGTGGGGTTGAAATGTAGATGTGAATTCAAAACTTTTTCCAAAGCTCCAGGCGTTCAGACATGGCACATTATAGGGAAGTGGTAGATAGAGCACTGAGCTCGGATTTGGGATTTTGTTTCAGACGCACCGACAAAGAAAGTGACGTAGCGAGTTTAAATTATGTGGTCAAGGCCACAGAGGACGTCACAGTCAGAGACAAGATTAGAAGTCAGAGGTTGATGGAATTGGGGGAACATGGAGAAGGAAAGACTACAAGCATATGAACTGAAATCAATTGGAAAATTCCCACTGTCTTCCAAAGCAAGTTGATCAGGCCCAAACAGTGTACGTAGAAAATGAGGATCACAGCTGCATGTGAAGGCAGCTAAAATGTTTATGCTAAATCTGTTGTGAGTGAAGCTTACTTCTCTTTGTTGACTATATTGCCTGGACTTTTTATTCCTTTATCTTTGCAAGGATTAGAAACACAGGAGCTGCCACAACCAGTTAAGAAAACTGCATTAGCTATAATCCTGTACATTACAGCAGCTGAATTTCAGACCATGGTACTTATAGACAGCAGCACTCCCAGGTGAACTTCCCCAGGGCCAAGCCAATAGGATCTGTGCTAAGTGGGCTCCAGCTTGAAATAGCTTTCTGCATCTACAGTATCATATTTGATGGGCCAAATTAATGTCTAGTATATTGACATTAACTTCCGTGCAGTTACTCCACAGATGAATTTGTCCCATTTTGTCTAAATTAATTTGCTCACATGTCAAGAGCTTACATATTTTATACACATTTTTTATGAAACTGTGGATATGCTTTGCTAATTGAATGAACTTTAATACAATAACATACTATTTAAAACATGGATCTCCTCTGCTTTTAAAATAATTTTCAGCCAGCAACCGACACCAAACATCTAAAAATTAGCCTCATAATAGCAGCATTTTGTAATCTGATGCGTCACATTTAATCTTATACAGAGCACTGCCTTTTTGCTAATAGTTTATTACTCAGCTATAGCATGTCATGAGAGGTAATTTCTTTCAAAGTTGTCAGGCTGCACCACAGACATGATTTTAAAGTTACTGTGACATGAAAGCGGGGGAAATAAGGTGCTTTTAATCTTAATGAGATGTGATTAGAAATAAAGAGCTAAAAATATCAGAAACTCGTTATATTGTGCCAAAATTTCAGTGTTTCTACTAAATGGTCGCAAAGTGTATGTGTGTGGATTTGTGCATATATTCGTAAATTACACGTGTAATTTTTGTTTTCAGAAGTTGATAGAGAGGAGCAAATAACAGAAATTTAAAACTAGATGAATAAGTGCATGAATCAATGCTTTAACAGGAGCATTGATAATAAAATGATATATCTACCAGCTAAGTAGATAAGTCATTTTATTATCAATGCTCCCCTTAAAGTCAATAGGAGCTTTTTCATTGACTTCTGTGAGAGTAGGATCATATCGCCATATCATGCCTACATTACTCACGTACGTAGCCTAAGTGAAGGCAAGCGGGTCAAGCAGTAAAGTGCATGTTCAGCTTTGGCATTCCAGAAGGTGGTGCAAGGCTGTGGAAGCAGAGTAAAAATAGCTTCTGGAGCTGCACAAAGTACAGGGTGAGGTCTTTGTAGTGAATGGAACATTAGATTTAGGCCTGATTCTCAACTGAATTACTCTAATTTCACATCTGTGTGACTCCACTGGATTAAAATTGGAGTGACAGTGGACAATCAGGCCCATTTTATTTCAATTCCATTGGACAAACTAGATAGTCTACCATTCTAGAATCATGAGGCAGCTGTTAAATAGAGAGCATGGGTCTGCACTGACTCTTGGACATTGGACAGATTATTTCAGAGGTCTTTTCTGGCACTAATATCTATGGGTTGGATATTAGGGCCAGTGGCTCTAGTGATGAAAAGTCCTCCAAGGGGAGCCAGTGTCTCTTAAAAAGGTTGGGAAGAGGCTTGGTCAGGGCAGCGACTGTACTTATACTGATTAAAGGCATTCTTTTAACAAACTCCACCAATGGGGCTCCTATGAAATCTTCTATTTTTAAAGCTGCTCCCTTCCCCAACAGCAACACCAAAGTGAGAGCAGTGACGGCAGCCTTCCATCAATGTACATCCCACTGGGACTCAAAACAGGGTAATATAGTTTACACATCTCTTCACTGTCTTAAATGAATCTGTCCCGAAGTAATAATCGTCTTGTGGCCACAATACAATTCTTTATTGTATGTGCTCTCAGTGGGAACCCTATGCAAGGGAGAAGTGCCAGGTATGCTAAAGTATTGTGAATTGGGCAGGCTTTTGCCCCAAAGGCCTGATCCCGCCTTCCTTTCAGGTGGAAATCTCCCTTTCACATCAATGAAAATATTACTAAAGTAAAAATATCAGGAACAGACCCATAGCTTGGCTGCAAAAGGGATCCCACCGATTCTGGCCATATTCATCTCCACTGAGCCAAACTTGGCCATTCCAAGTTAATTTGCATTGCAATGCATCTACCGTCACATGTCAGGTGTGAATCAGATGGCCAAGGAAATTATTGAATTCTGGGAACCCATCTCCCCAGAGAGCCAGCCGCAGGAGAGGTCAGACAAGAATCTCCATCCTTAGACGTTGTTAAGCCCCGGCTTGACAAAGCCCTGGCTGGGGTGATTTATTCAGGGTTGGTCCTGCTTTGAGCAAGGGGTTGGACTAGGTGACCTTTTGAGGTCCCTTCCAAACCTAATCTTCTATGATTTCAAGGGTTTGCATCCTCTATGTGCCAGGTGAGGCTGTCTACCTGGGACAATGGATGACAAAGAAGCACCCTTAGCAACGGTGGAGTGGAGGCTAGAGACAGGTCCCAGAAACACCTTGTGCTAGAGACCCTTTTCAAGGTGCAATGACAAGAGGAGAAGGCTGCGCCATGACCACTCCAATTTTTATGGTCATCAGCAGGATCCATGATTCCATACACATGCTGGTCACTAACATAAGATTTCCATGGTGCTTCACACAATAACTCAGTTTCACATTGCTGCAGACTGAATAATCCTGGCTTGATACTTCCATCAGTTGCCGTTTAATAGGAGTTGGACAAAGGGGGTGATGCCAAATCACCTTCTAGCCTCTAAATTTTCATTTAACTTCAAGACTGTTCTGATAACCATATTGGCTTTGAAGTAACCAATACTAAAAGGCAGATTAGCATACAGGAAAAGGCTAAGCAGTCCTTTAGCCGCTAATTAATATCGCCAGACTGAGCACTCTGAGAAACACGGGGACCTCAGAGTTGTTGTGTGCTTGCTGGAATCTGTTCAGTCAGACTGATTTTTGGCTTTCATCCATATATATATTAATTTTGCCCAGAAGCATTCCAGAAGCTTAATTAAGCTGGCAGGTTGGGTCTTTCTTATGGTACATCTTGGATACACAGTCACATTTTTTAAATTTAAATCAGAGAAGAAATTCGTGTTGGCTTCCCATATAAAATCTGACACACAAAAAAGGAGACAATAAAAGAGGAAAGGCGGGAAAAAATTGCTTCTAGAAAGAGTGATATTTACTGTACCATCAAAAGCTGGGTTGCATATTTCTCAAACTTACACTCTCTGCCAATTCAATGATGACAACTTAGTGTGTAAATAGGCGGCCTAGGCATTAAAGGTAGCGAGGCTCTCGCCATCAGTTCTTTCCTGCAGAATTAAATTCGTACCTTGACATTTTGCCATATGCTAAAACCTTGACTCTTTACTGACTTTTATGTGGCTCATCATTCCTTCCTTTATTTAATCAACCATGAAGGTCTTTTCATTTATTACAAATCACACTAGAGATGGGCCTGAACCAATACTTCACATTTGAACCCTAACCTAAATGTTAGCTGAATCTTATTTCTAAAAGGAATAGAGAGTTTCAAGCATGGCTGTGACTTTTTTTCATCCTCCTTTCCTCTCCTTCCCCACCAACTTGAACTCAGGTAACCATCTGAAGTGTGTGTGTGTGTGTATGTGTGTTAGGGGTTCCCCTCTACGCCCATCTGCCGAGGATATGAGCTGTTACAGCCACAAACTATGGCTGTGTGGGTCTTTAGCTCAAGCTGTAGCAGCTTTCACTTTTAGTGCTGGAGGTGCATTCTCAGGCAATGCGGCTACCTCGATGTACACCAGCTAAAACTGTAACTCCATTTTTGGAAATTACAGAGCCCTCTACATCTCCTTTTTGCATCTCAATTTCTGTTATTGCTCTGCATTGACGGTGCTCCCTGTTAGAAAAAGAGGTACTTTGGAAAACTGCAGGGGAGAAAGTCCCCCTTAAGCTGTGCTAGTGTGGTCATGGAACAGAGCAGAAGTGTGATTGGCTATGGGAATGTCAGCCTATTAAGGGATGAGACCCCTGGTTTTTAACAAGGGAGAAATCCTATCTCATGCTTCCAGATGAGAGAACAATGAGTGAGAAGTTCTGTGAGTTTGCATTTCACTGCATAGCTTCTTCCAACAAAGAGGTAAAAGCAAAAATCCTGCTACCTTTAATTCTGAGAGCATCCTCATTCACTTCAAGGCCTATTCAGCTGAGTAACAAATACATGATCAGATCCGTAAAGTGTAACATTCAAGATTGTGAAGAGCATTGAGATCTGCTGTATAAGAGATAAGTTTTATTATTGTTGTTTGGATTTGAAACCCAACATGCATTGTGTGGGAGTTTTTTGTTTTATTTTTCTTTAAGATCTGTTTTGTTAGGTAGATCGGCATGCCTTACTTCTGTAGGGACAAGCTCCTCTTGTGAAACTGGAAAATATCATTACAATAACCATTCTTTTGTCAATAACTGTATAATGTATTGACTGAAAAGAATTTGCAATAGGCTAATTTGGGGAATAATTGCATGAAGATTACATGACTTCCCTATGGTGAATGCGCTGTTAGGAAGTGGAGAATTGATCAAAACAAGGAAGCTCTTTGGTTTTGCTACTCATTAAGTCCCAAGTCATTTATGTTCAAATGACAAATTCTCTACTCTGCCTACAGAGGCTTTAGCTGAAAGAAGGTTATTCCCTACCCAAAGAGCAAATTATGTCTATTCAAAAAACAAAGTTAGAAACTGAATTTCAAATAATTTAATTACACTGTATAATTACCTTCCAGAATCTGTAAAGTATTCATTAAACAATGACAATTCTTACCTAATTCCCCCTGACACACATTATGCCTTTGAAATATAAAAGACCTTAAATTCTTTCACTGAACTACTGAGAATGTCAAATTACACTGGCAAGGGCCAACTGAACAACTGAAAAAAATGGTTTCAAACAGATGACTTGGGAAGATACAGTATGTTTCAAGAAGGCAAAACATGATTAAATAAATTGCAGGGGCATGAATCCAGCTACCAGTGGTTAATATCAGTGGGCATTTCTAACTATGATTTCAGCATTATTTCTCATCCATCTTTCATGTAGGACTGTAAACCCAAATAAATGAAATTTTGTAGACAAATGCTTTGGGAAAAAACCAACCAAACAAACCTCTCAAGGGGTCATTTAGTTAATACTCTAGGCTACAGAATTAAGGTTTTTTTAGTTTAATCCCGATTATTTCTAATTGCGTTAGCTATTGACATTCAAAGAAAATGCATGACTACCACCATTACTAGCAAGCACTTTGTTGTCATAAAGCTATCTTCTGTCTGGATGGATCTTTAACTAGGTGTTGTGGGCTCAGTCCTCAGTTTGTTACCCCAGTAACTTCAATGGAGTTTTGCTTGTGAATGAAGACTAGAGTATCAGATTTGGTATGAATATTTTAAGGGCCCAATCCTGCACTCTTATGTATCTGGACAGCATCTAGCATAATGGGGCCTTAATCTCAACTGGGCCCTTTAGTTCAAGACAAATAATGAGTAATAATAGTGTGGTGGAAGTGGGCCCTCAGTAGAGAACACCACCTACTAGAGAGAATCCTGACTCTATAGTTAGCAAGAAAAAACAGATGTGCATTTATGACATTATTTGCAGAACGATGGGCCTGGATTTAAAAGCCACTGCATTTGCAAAGAAAAAAACACCCACATAGTTGGGCAAATGTTCATGCCAAAGCTTTTTTCCCCTCATTTTTTTACCCCGCCTGACCTTTTGAGGTTACAGGAACTGAATGGAGCACAGTGAAACCTTTCACGGGGCTCATTGTATCAACCCTGACACTGCAAGGGAGAAAGGAAAAAAAAGAAAAGTTCATCTAAGAACTTTGGCTAGTAACTTCTCAAGTTCAGAACAGAACACAAGGCTTTCTTCCTGCCAAGCACTGTGGCTAGGACTTTCAAAATTGCTTAATGCGGCTAGATACCAAAATCCCTAACTCCTTCAGGCTCCTTCGCAAACCCCATCCCATATGTCAGGACCAGGTGCTGATATGCAATATGTGTGGAGTTCAAACTTATTTGTTATTTTTAGTAACAAGTTTCATGGTGTCCATTTCCAAGAGTTTGAGTCACTACCGGAATTAACAGCCAATTCCTCAGTCCAAACATCCATACATTGATGTACTAGTGAAGTCACCCAGGTGACTGAATGAGTCTGAATTTTGGATGACAAAACAATACATAAAATTCAGATGCCTGGAACAACAAATAAGGTGACAGAGCTGGTGCTAGGCATAAGCAGACTAAACAATTGCTTAGGGTCCTGAGCATCATGCCCCACACCCGTATTTGTCAAACTCTTAAGCCCTTAAGGGCTTGCCTTAGCCTCTCAACCCTTTTATTATGTACTGGGGGGATGGCAAAAAATATCCCTGCTTAGGGCCACCAATGGCTAGCACCATCTCTGTCTGGGGGGACAACACAGTGACACTTCCCCACTCAAAGACACCTAAATACCTTTGACGATCTGGGCCTCAGACATTACCGTGATGGGGTCCAAATAAGGAGATGGATAAAGACCTCCTGTACAAGAAGCAGGTTCATTTGCCATCCCTACAATACAGTCAGAAGAGTGCAGAGAGAAATCCTTGCCACCCCGTAGATCGTGGGAAGAAGACAGGTCTATGCCTTCTCCACTACCTCTTCACCAGCCTGCTGAGGAGACACAGAAAGAGAAGCAAGCTGGGTCATCCTACAGGAGCCGCAGGAGGGACTGCGCTTCACAAGCCACCATCTAACCCAAAAGGAACAAGGAGGGTTGATCTTTAAAATGAAAGATGAGATATCCTGTTATAAAATAAAACTTAAAAGAGTGACTGGCCCCAACTAAGCCCTGTTGTGGAAACGACTACTTCTCTCTGCCCCAAAGTAGAGAACAGACACACATGGAGGTCTGGATATTTAGTTTGGGTGTCAGGAACAAATTGCCTCATAGGTGCATTGGCCTTTGTCAACCCTTAATCCCTATTTCAGGGCTTGCCTAAGTCTCTCAGCCCATAGGGCTCCATTCACCAGGCAACAGCCTCCACAGCTACCCACAGGACAGATTCTTACTCCCAGCCACACAAATGTTTCCCTTTTTAGTAGCTGTGATGTGTGGCGTCAGGCATCGAGAGAGCACATAGTCGCAGAGATCAACTGAAAATAATCAACACCAATTAAAAAGAATCTTACGCTCACTGTTATTACTGTCTCTTTGTATTAAGATACAAGTGAAGTTGGGGTGCCACTGTGCTAAATGCTACAAATATTAGGGCTGGCCAGAAAAGAGGAATTCTGTTTTGTCAAAAATGTTTACATTTCAAAATTTGTTCTCCTTCTGTTTCAGAAGAAAAACAAGACCTTTTGGAATTTTACATGAAAAAATATGAGAGACCCACACAAACCCCCACTTCACTGTAGATCAGTAAGACAGGCACTCACTTAAAGTGCCGGAGGCACAAGTTCGAGTCCCCACTCTACCTAATTCAGAGTTGGGATTTTAATCTGAGTCTCCCACAGTTTAGGTGAGTACTCTACCACGCCAGGCTATTGCTGGATTGTCCAACCCACAGCCCGCAGGCCAGAGTCTGGACCATCAAAGGCTGCTATCTGGCCCACTGGGAAGCTGCAGCGCTTCCCCTACAACCAGCTGGGCAGAGGAGCCGCCTCTCCCCTCCTGCCCCTTCACGCTCACTGGCCCCCTGAGTGAAAAAAAAATTGCAATGTGGACACCCCTGCTATAGAGTCAATTTAGTAATAATCACTGAAGTACTATAGCATACACTTACATGCTGAATGGCAGAAAATTGCACACAGATTCAGAAACACCCTGAAACAAAAGATCTTTACCACATAAGAAATCAATATAATGTGGTTTTCCATGTAATTTAACACAGTAAATTAGCTTAGCTATGAGAGGGGATATTAGTTAAATCTAGTCTTTTGTTTTTGGATTTTTGGTTCTTCACCTAATTTACTCTGGATATTTCATTGCTTCGCAAGAGTCTGGCTAATTATGCAGGCTTGTCATTTGGCTAAGATGACAAAACAACAGAAAACATGTGTTACTAATGATGTGAAAGATTGCTTTCTATTTGTATTTATTATTATTTAATTCCCTATGCCTTACATCGTCAGCTTCTAGGCTAAGAGGGATTTGTGTGACAAAGGAGCTTCCCCCATAGTTAAGGCAGCACACAGGGTTTCATTTCAACAGAGTGAAAACCTATATATTCTGTGTTAGAAGATACATTTCAAATGCATATTGTAGTTAACGCCTGCTTGAATGTTTAACAACATTTTGAATTAAATAAGCAATCTGAGCCTAGTTATAACCAGGGCTTGTGTATTTCCCAGTTGTGTCATGCAAACATTTTACAGTGACCTCAGTAAATGTTCACAGCAGAACAACTTTTCCAAAGAAATGAACTATGTGACACTGGAGTCAGATTTGTCAATTGGTTGAGACAAGAGACTTTAAGGCCATCATTAAGGTTTTGCATGACAGAGCAACTTGGAGGAAGCTGGCGTATGTATTACTTATTAGTGTGTGCTGGAGACAGAAGTGAAGGATTTATGGAGTACTGAAGTATGCTATCAATAGCATTGCAGGTGGAAGAGGCAAGGAATGCTGAAAATGTGGCCCTTAACTTGTCGTCTTTGTGCCTTCAAAGATTCGGGTGGGTGGGGTACAAACTTAGCTGTCACATTATGAAGTTCTTGTTAATATACATGCAGACACAGATAGACAGACACAGAGCTAGGATACATGAAAGGGAGGCGGGGAGGGCACAGGACTCCTACTGAAAAAGTATGACTTATTCTGCTTAATGGAGTTGTTTTGATATTTGAGTAACACTGATGCAAACTAGTGTGAAGCATATTTTATTTCATTAACCTATTGCCCTGATGACATTTGTTAAATTAAAATATATTGTAGGTATTACTGTAAAGATTGATCATTCAGGAGCCTTTACATGTCATATTCAGTGTCTTATCTTCTAAAGCCTTGAATGCTTTGGGTCCCTTGATACCTCTAAGACCACCATTCCCCTTTGTGCAGTATCACAGCAGCCAAAGTCAACTGAAGCATTTGAGGACCCCCTGCTTTAAATGGGTGGGGACTGCAGGCAGGCTCTTCAGTGAGGGATCCTCAACTTTGGAACTCACTCTCCTCACTGGCCAGTCTCTTTCCCCAATAATAATTGGAAGAATATGCAGTCTGACCATGCAAATTGCCCAGCTGACTTTCCACTAAAAGACCATGGTCCAAAATACCTCCAGTCTTCTTACTTAGCTCACCACTTCCCAACATACCATCTTAAGACATCAAGTAAGAGGGAGCCTTTTCTTACTGAGCGGTCCTTCCTAGGCCTGCGTCTTCCTTAGGTTGAGAATTAGGTAACTGACACACAGCGATAGCCATAACGTTCAACGTCCCTCCAAGAGGTCACAGTTGATGGGGCAAGAGATGCATAAATGGGTGTAATCAGAAAGAGCTGGTGCTTTACTATCTGTTTAGAAACATTCTTTTCAAGAGGAAATGACATAATGATAACTGCTAGGATAGTACTTGAGGGGCACTGCGTTATGAACTCAGAGATGGCATGTAATTGTCCATCACCATCAATCAATTCCTATCCTGTAGATCTAACTCAGATACTGACAGGCATATGAGAACTGAGTATACCTGTCACCTCTGCTCTATGCTAGGGGCAATGTCTAAGGACACAATTCAAGTCTTAGTATAGGAAGTTTTTAGCACTTAGCAATTGCTTTTCATACGATGTCTGTGGCCATAATTCATGGTCATCAGTGTTTGGTTCCTAGGTTCCATCAGCCTGCAGACTACATTTAATTTCTCTCAGTTGCTGAACTCCCTCCAGACATCCTCCAGAGTCCATCTCTGGATGCTTTTAGTCATGCACCAATTCCCCAGGATCATGTTCTGAGACTGCAAACTTCCTACTGGGGTAAAATACTTGCCTGTTTTAGCACTGAGCCCACTTTCAGTTTCTCGGCGAATAAATAATTATTAGCAAAGCAAACAAACCAAACTTCTTATTAATGAACACAAAAGGGTTTGTGCCTTTGGGTTAGATAATAAGCACTTAAGCCTGGATGCTTGTCTGAACTATCCAAGGCTTTTCAATGTTAGATCTGGAAATCACATGGAAACAGGCTTTCTTATCAGGTGTCCAGAGCTTCTTGCTTCCAATCAGGTAGTTTCAAGATACTCTGGCTCTGCTGGCAACCAGCACTGACGAAAGTGCAAAAGATAAAAGCCTCATAGAAAAAGAGAATGTTCCAATTAGATCTAACCAAACTTCCAACCTTTAAAAAGGTTTCATTCGGTGTAGGCTCTTATATTTATCACCATGCCATCTGAGTGCCTTACAGTAGTCGGTTAAGTAACATGAGTACACATTTGTAACATGTCTGTTCTCGCAGCCTCTCCTCTGGAAGGGAAATGCATGCAGTGAAGTGTCTTGTTTTGGGAAGGCGTTTTTTTGGTTTTTTGGGGGGGGGGGGAGAAGGGGGAGCATTTCTGTATTTTCTGAACCAATTTGCCAGCATCTAACCACAAGTCTGCATTTGACCACAGGTCAAATAGACCACAGGTCTATCTCTGGTTAAACAAATTCTGAAACAATGTATTTTAAAAATGTCTTCTCTTTGGAGAGATACCATTTAAAACTTTAATAATCATGCTGGTTTTGTGTCACAGAGAAATAGGCTTTCATCTACATTAGGTGTCGGCAAGTAGTAATTATACGGCTTTGGAGTCAACACTCCCCAAAAGTGCTACCATCACAGAGTCTGCGGTCGGAGGCCAGGGGGAATGTACCTTTTTGTTGTTGTGTGTATCAATCTTCACGTATAATTTACACATCTTTCCTGTACTCTGTAATATGTAAAATATAATCACTACTTAACTGAAAGATAAAGGACAAAGGTTTAAATCATTCCCAGTGTTCTCATATTATTAGAAATCATGGAAGCAAAGAATGGTGTCTTCATAACTGATTTATTATAACCTGTTGTTCCATCTACATCCCTATTCCTCCTACACTGAGTTGACTTCTCAAGTTGCTGGTGGTTAGGAAAGTGTCAGCACTTTTTTCAGGAGTCTGTTACTCAGCCATATAATTAATTTTGGCTAGAAATTGAACACAAAAGGTCCTACTCATGGGGAATGTTTTGTTTACTTTACACATTTTTAAAGTACAGGGAAACCCATCTAAAATGGACACCAGAGGACTGCTGGTTTTGTGGCCATTATAAGAAAGGGTCAGCTAACACCAAGAATTATGTACACATAAGTGTCCCTTAAATTCCTGTGTGTGTCTCTGTATATCTGTTAGATATTTATATGGCCGCCATTACCATAGCATCTAAGCACCTCACGATCTTTAATGTACTTATCTTCACAACACCCCTGTGAGGTAACGCAGTGCTATTCCTCCCATTTTACAGTTGGGGAATGAGGGACAGACAGACTAACTGATATGGCCAACATTGCACAAGAAGCCTGTGACAGACCAAGGAATTGGACCAAAGTTCCCCAACTCCCAGATTAGTGTTCTAACCACTAGACTGTCCTTCTTATTTTCCATTTTATCTGGACCCTGCATCGTTAGGAATCTGTTTTTTGGGTGGGAGCAGTTTATGAATTGTATTTTACCACTGAGATCCTACACGACACCATGAACTTGGAAGGACTCCCACTGAATTCAAAAGGCTTTGGATGACGCCTATGGTTATTACTGCTGTTGCTTATAAAATTTTAACATCTTGAGGGATGCAGAAAATGAAGAGCAAAAATTGGGGAGTCGAGCATGTTCCTCAGGGCTAGGAGGGCCCTTTCTACTCCCTTTCTCCCTGAAAAGGAAAGTCTTGCGTATTCATTTTTAATCTTTATTAAATTCTGTCAACTAACTTTTTAAAAAAGTTATTAAAATATCTCAGCTGCCCAAATTCAACAGTATTGAACTCAAATAATTATGGCCAAGGGTACAGCCTTGAGTGAAGAATAGCAAATATTGAAGGGAAGTGGCAATAAAAATAACCATATATTATACCTTTCAGAAGTGAAACTCCTATTTTTTACTATGCCTACCAAATACAATTTATAGTTCCTGCCCTGAAATTTTAATTGCAGTCTGAGGTTTTAAGATAAGAGCCTTGAAATGAAAATGGCAGGAAATATACTAACTTTATGGATGCACTACACATGAAAGAAAGAAACCAGCCTGCAACCCATTAGCTTGCTGTGCAAAAACTTTTGTAAGTGTATTGGGCCATGTTAAAAAAGTAGGTTTTTATATGGAACACTATGCACAAAAAAATATTTCCTAACAGTTATTCTACAGGGATTTCTGCCCCCATTCCAAGTGACCATTGTCAGTTTAATGGGCCAGATTCTGTTTTTCCTTAACATCAATGCTAATCTGGAGTCCAAAGATTGTCATGACTCCAGATTTACACCACGTAAAGGAGAGAACATTTCATCTCCTTACATTGTTCTGTCAAACACCAATTTCATCTCATCATTTGATGGGATCATTAAGTAGTATTGCCCTCCACATGAGGCCATGTTTTCCTAATCCTACTGTGTTCGAATAAAAAAGGTTTTCCCAGCCCTCTTTTGTTTTCCACTAACACTGATACTAATATTACTATTTTTATGCACAAAGAGTTTGCGGAAAATGAATTTATAACAAAAACACATCTGCACAAAGGCCTAGGCTGGAACTGTGCATGCAGCCATCACAAAACTGACAAACAGCTCTGCATAAACCCTGTATTAATGGAACAAGTGGTGCACGGTGCCTCATGTGGGTCTCTACAGTGGAGTGAATTTCAGCACTTTAAAGGCCTGCTGTGAAACCCTTAGTCATGCTGGTAAACACTTAAGCAACTGCTCGCATGAATAAAGTGCTCTCCAACACCCAGTCTCTCATTTCTTCTCTCTGGTTTGTGTTTTACCTCCACAAGTAGCTCCGCTCTGCATTCCTGGCCCAAGTGCTGGATCAGTTGGGTAGAGAGATTTCCTTGAATGGGTGACGGCGGAAAGGAGACAATTCCTGGGGACTTGGGTTGAATGGGGTAGGTAGCAGGAAGGCCCAGATTTAGGGGTGGGGTTCTTGGAGGCTCACGTTTAAGGACTGGCTTCCTATCAACTTCTTTCAAACCGTGAAGGGTTTTTGTAGCGCTATAGTTACAATTCTACAGTGCTCCTGAAAGTGTTTAACTTCCCCTCTGCACGTTATTTGTCCTTGGTATTTGGGATGTCAGCTCCTCAGAAGCAAAGTGCTGGGATGAATATTTCCAATTTCAGAAGATTCAATTAGCTCATTATGCAAATAAACCATCAGCCTGATAACTAATCCTGCCACATCTAGCTATACAATATAATCAAAAGCAGGCGCGGAATGATATTAAATACAAATTAGTGTTAGAATAAGGTGAGTTCTCAGAAATAACCCCATATAAATAAAGAAGATATTCTATGTTACTCAAGGAACCATTATGAATCCTCACACAAATGCCTAATCATGGATTTCTTTTTCCAAATAAGTATTACATTATCATCATATTATAGTGTGGCATTTGGGGTCCCAGGTTTACAACTGCATTGTAAAAGGGGTTCCTACTTTCTGCTAATGGAAAGAGTAACTGAGACAGAACACCATGGCAAAGTTTAATTGAAAGTGTATTAATACTTTAATGCACCACTGTTTGAGTCATTCAATTTACAGCAGATAAAATTTAATACATTATAATTTTTAAATTAAGAAAATAATCTGCAATCTGCATTGCAAGCTGGCTCTTTATCAGCTGTGTTTTCTTTATGTAAAATTCCAGCCTCTGTGGGTATGAAAAGGCAGCAGAGAAGTCAACAATCAGCAAATCATATCTCTCCAGAGATCCTTATCTGGCCTCTCATGAGTTTAAAAAAAAAATTAGAATAGCTAAACTTCATTCACAGCAAAGCCCATATCATCATAGCATCCCTTTGAAAAACTCCTCTAATTCTATCTCCTTTACTGGCTCAGACTTGGGCAGGATCCCTTATCCTTCTCCGCTTGGACTAACTGTAAACAATCACAGCCCTGGGGTTCAGTCTTAGGATTTGTGCACGTGTGTTCATTTTCTGGCTAGATCAGCCACCAGTCTGATCACAAATTATGCAGTCTAGTCCACTCTGATGACCAATTTCGAACATATACAGTTTTGCTATTGTGACCCAATCTGGAGTTATAGGATTTTACCTTGGGGGAGCCATAACAAGGCCAGCCTTAGGGAAAATGGCACCATGGGCAAACTTGTATTTTGGAGCCTCTGGCCCGTTGCCTCTCTGGGCTCCTCGCCTCCTCCCATCACCCTTGGATCCCACTACTTCCACTTCCCATTGCCATGAGGTCCCTCTGCGGCCCCACACCCCAGGTCTGCTGCTTTCCTCTTGACACAGCGCCCCCTGATCATGGTGCCCTGGGTGGTCACCCACAACTCCCACCCAGAAGGCCCCCCTTGATGGTAGCTGAAGAGAATTCTTCTCCCTAATGCACCAGAATAGGTTGGCACACCTGTACAGAGACAGGTGGCAACTACTGGGTGTTTAAGGAGCAGCAAATGTGGAAATCTGTCCACTGTGTAACCTTCCATACCACTGGGTTCTCTAAATCCCCCCGCCACAGTGAGTGGTGCAAAGCCTTCAGGGAAATATACAGTGCTTGTGTAGGGGTAAATGGAAGCCTCTGGCTACCTATGATCTATCTTTTTCTTTCTCACTCTACCTCCCCAAAACATGGATTAGGAAGAAAATGACCCCAAAGAAATGTAGGAAGAGGTCCCCCCCACAAGGCCTATCCATTGCAATCTCAGAAATTGATCATGTGGCATATGTCAATCTAATTTTAACAGAGGGTTCCTATTTAAATCAAAACAAGAGAAAACACTGAACCAAAAGTCGCAGCCAACTTACCTGTAAAATAGCTTCCTGCCCACCCCACCTGCTGATCACGTTATCCCTGCTATGAGTACGTAAACAAGAAGCACTATATGACAGCTAACTATCTGTCCTCCTTTGATGCTAGTTTGCAATCCATCAGCACAAAGCCTCAAGACTTCCAATTCCACCTCTTTAGAAAGGGATCCCCCCTGCCCTGCAGGGGGAATTTCTTAGCATAATACCAAGTTACTGTATTGAATTTGAATTGAATTTGAGCACAATTTCCTCTAATACTGTTTGCCCATTTCCTCCTTAATCTCCATCTGCGGTATCCGGGATGTACAGTTTAACTAGTCATGAGTGCAAGCCATAGAGTTTGGATCCAGATTCGGAATTTGAACAGGGCAAAGGATATAATTTTCAAATCTAAGTGACCCAGGGGCCTAAGTCTCACTGAAAGTCAATGGGTGTTAGGCTCCTTAGTACCAAAGTCACTACAGTACTGAAAATGGGACTTAGGCTCCTAAATCATTTAGATGCTTTTTGAAAATTTTACCTAAAATCTCAGCATATTTGAACCGACCTCTACATTTAACCGCTTAAATATGAAGCCCACACTAAACGGAAGAGAACTGAAAATATGAGGCTTCATTCTCTCTCCTTGGTACTGTACATCTGTCATGTCGTGTCCTAGAAAAGGGGTTAGTAGAGCATTATTCATTTGGTAAGCCATCATGGGTGCTTCAATCCACTGGGGTCGAGTGTGTCTAGGCTTATGGAGAGAGGTTTTTTATTTCACAGCTCATTGAGTCAACGGATGAAGCGGTTTCAGTCTGTTGGGTTAGTGTGGGAGCCTCTCTGACACACAGTAAATCCATTTACCGTATTAAAGAACCCTCCAAATTTTTCTTTAAAAAAGCACATAATCTGTATGCAGAATAGCCTCTTAAACTAAAACAAAGCAGTTATTTATGTTTTGTTTTTCAAAATAGCAAAAGCAATTTATTCACACTGTAGATTAAATGCCAGCTTCGTCACTTGCTCTTCTTCCTGGGAGTTATGCAAGTCTGAAAAGAAAGTTTGAAGACCCTGTCCTACCAACCTTTCCTCAGAGGGGTAGCATCACTCAACACAATTAGCCCACTGATGTCAACAGAACTACTCGTGTGAGGAAGTATTTGCGGGACCAGAGCCTATGTTAATTACTGATAGTTCTCTTTTGGAGAGCAAAAAAAAATTTTTTTTTAACTTCAAATTATACAAACAGATTTTACAATGGCAAATGATTGCTAGCAAGACTGAAAGCTCATATGCTTTGTCTCAGGCCAGAGTCAATTTTTGTGGCTAAATGAAGACAACCTCCCTTAATGAAGGGCTTGGAAATTAAACCAAAACGCTGACAGACCTTTCACATTGGCAGCACCAATGGTGCTGTTTTAATGTTAACCTTTTGTTAAAGTCATAGTTACTGAATACTCATTGCACTTAATTCATGGCACATGTGGAAGCCTCGAAGGGCTGCGGTTTCACAAGAGATGCTGACTTCATTGGCATTTATACTCTGCCGTTTTGCTGACACTTACTTTTAGGAAACTTTTGGACAATATGATAAAGGTTACTGACAGAAGGACCACTGACTTTCCTTATTGCAAAAGAAAGCACAAGCAAAGCCAGATAAACAGCTCAGTGTCCTCTATGGCTGCTTTAATGAGAATAATACAGATTAAAATAAACCTTCTCTTGCTAACTGAAGTCTCATACCTTCTACTAGGCCATGGGAATAAATAATTGTAGGTTTTATGCACTTGTTTAAAAGTCATGTGGTTAATTTTATTTCAAGCATACTAAACTGAGGATAATATTTATTGGCTGATAAAATTATTTCTTTATGACACTGTTAAAAGGAAGCCTTAATCAGCTGGTGGGGGGGAGGGGAGCAGGGAAAATAGTACCCTTCAAATGTCTTAGCTTATTTTTTCTCCTCATCTACACGATGCTCCCCACCCATCTCCTTACATTTAGGGAAAGGTTATATAAAAATAAACGACAGACACACAGCATTTATGGAGTGCATTGCTGACCCAATAAGATTTCTATAGTTTTGGAACAGTATAATTACTCATAGGAGTGCTACTTACTTTACTGTGATAAACAGGGCACTGGCCGGAGACTTGGGGTATGTGTTCCCTGCACAGTTAACCTGAATGTTTACCTCCTGGGTTTTAGCTCAAACCCCACTATCATCCACACAGAAGAACCTCTGACCTGGAACTGCAAATGCTTTAAGCTCAGAGATAGTTGGCCTGCCTGCGGGCACCAGTTAGAAACCAGGCTCATCTTTAACTGGAACTTGTCCCCACTTCACCCCAAAGAAGAGACAAGTTCTCTACATTTGACACAACTGACTGAGAAAGAATCCTAGAGCGTATCAGCACAAAGACCCATAGGATATGCCCCCAGATGCACACAGCAAGTGCAGAAACACAAGGACAGTGGTAACCCAGTAGTGCGAGTAAGGTTTAGCAATGGGGACACTCACATCCAAGCCAGACCAACCTGGATGTCCAGATCTGGGTACCAATCACCCAGGTTAACTGTGCAGTGAAGATATACCCTTAGAAGACCAGGGTGGTATTCGCACTTCTGCTCTGACCTTCTCTATTACTTTGGGCAATCATTGCAATCTCTCTCTTTTCTATTTGGATTGTGAGATCCTTGAGGCAAGGAGTGTCTCTCCCTATGTGTACATACAAAGCCTACCACATATTAGCCCCAGTGTCAGCAGAAGCACTCTCTAGTCACTACTGTAATATTGTAAAGTAATGGCTTGTGGAATCAGGCCATGTGCTTTCATGGTTTCTCAGGATCTAAAAACTGCAAATGTCATGATAGTAATTACCACCGGGCAGCCTAAGGTTCCTTAAAACACAGAGCCATATCTCTCTGAAGAATATTTTCCATTTTTAAACTTTGGACAAAAAAATGTTATAATTTAAATAAGAAAGTATAGAAGCATAGCAATTTGGGGCTTCCCATTGGAATCAAAGAATTTAAATACAAGATAAAGGAAATCAGGAACCAGAACAAATCACAAAAAAGCATTAGGTCTCAATTCAGCAAAGCATTTAAGCAAAGCACACTCCAAAGTTCCCACTGAGGGCAGTGACACTCATGAGCTTAAAAGCAAGCTTGTGCTTACGTGTTTTCCTGGATCAGAGATGAAAATGCCAAAGCAGGTAAATCAAAATGTGTGATTATTATTAAAACATTTCAACAACATGAGCCCTTTTCATCAAGCCTTGAAGAACAGTCTTCACTTCTAGAATGATCACTCTGGTTTTTGAGTACATCATTACTTATATGCTCCTAAATTACTTCCTCTTCATTATCAGTGGAGGTTCAGGAAGGTGTTTACAGAGGCACAGGGAAACCCCCATCGGCCTGAAAAAAGGAGCAGTACTAGGCCCCCAGCTCAACAGTCAGCTTTTGTGTGGGTGACACCTGCCAACCCATGTAGGGGGCTGGTGGGACTAGGACACAGGTTCTATGGGGCTTCTCATGTTAAGGTATTTCTATTTCATTGGGCTGCCTTCACCACACATTGGCAGGAGGTGGAGAGAGGGACGGGGGCAGTCCTGCTTGCCTGAATAGCTCCCATCTGTATCTGGGGAGAGAGGGCGAGTTGACTTGGTCCCGTAACCTCTCTAGTATTCTGCAATGAGAATTATCTACCTGGGAACCGCAAAGTTACAGTCAGAGTCTGCCAGCCAGGGCTCAAGGGACAAAAATGGATTGAGTTCCATTAGTATCCTGTCATCAGCCCACATATCCCAAAATGTGTTGAAGGGACACATGATATATCTATATAAGCTCTTCCAATATAGATACCATGTTTCTTCTGGATGGGTGTCAAGGTTATATATTTGTAATCTGAGTAGCTGGCTGAGTGATTTTCACGTAATAAGGGATGGTGCTACGGTCAGTTCAATTATGCTACATAATCCTTTGGACTTCATGAAACTGTGTGTTTAGCCATAAACCCAGCAGAATCTGACTGTAAACGGCTATGATTAAACCAAATGGTATTTTTAGGGTTGGCACTGGACTTCTCTTCCCCTTATCATCATAATTGTGTTTTGATTGTAATTAATCTTTATGCAAATTTTTTTCATAATTTTAAGCAAAGATTCCAGCTTTGTAATTAGCCATTAATATTTTAATTCATCTTCTAAGGCAAAATTTGTGATTAAATGTCAATATGCTTGTTTTTATTGATTTCTTTAGGATAAGACTACCCAGGCGACCACATCTTCCAGGTGGCCTTGGTCTAACTTCTGCATCTTCCACTCACTTTTGAGACCAGTGGAGCTTAAGGAGGGAGTTTATAGACTGGCCCTGATAGAAGGGGGTAACAGAGGAGAAGGAGGTTCCTGGAGTGACCTGAGAGAGAGCCTGTCACACTGCCTTATATGGGACACAGTGAAGAGTGCCAATCTCAGGCCAGACTGTCAGAAAACAGAGCAGGTGTCCCAAACCGGTGGTATACTCTACCATAAGATTTCACCAAGCTAGTAACAAATGCGGGCTTCCAAAATACTGTACTAGTTATTATAAAGCCCTCAGGCCCACTAGCCCCCTTCAACAGAAAGCTTACCTGCCACCCACACATCCTTGAAAACTTTAAACCACATTTGATATTCCTGCTCCACCAAGGACTTCTCATGTCATATTGGACAAATCACTTGGTCTCTCACTTACCCATCTGTAAGACAGTGATAATAGCACTTCCCTGGCTCTTAGGGATGGTGTGAGGATAAATACATTAGACTGTGAGGTGCTCAGATACTATGGTAATGGGTGCATCAAAGTACTGTAGACAGAAATAGCTTGGAATCAAACTCCTCAGGCTAAGTGAATGCTATCTCTGCGTGTCTCATAGCTTTTATTTTGTGGTGGGGTAGGGTGGGTAGTAGATCTATAGGGCTACACAGTCTTTTAAAATATGGACTATAATTTCCCTTGGTTGTCCAAAGAGATTCAGCCTCAGAATGTGGATAAGCTTTTGCATCTCATTTTTAAAAGATTAGCAGATTGACTTGCTAGAAACTACTTCAAACAAACCTCTCATCTATAACAGTAAAGACAAACCTGGAAAATTTCCAGTGACAAAGCAGAAATGTCTCTCTCCTACAAACGAACACTTAAGAGTGTGGGAATGTAACACTGGAGATTGTGAGGAAGGCATTATCATGCCTCAAATCCCTCCTCAAAATCCTTTGCCATGGTGCCCACAAAAACACTGATACCCTGAATGGGGAGAGACTTTAAAGTGACCTGGCTGGAGGGCCGAGTCACTAGAAGAAAGACCACCCACAGGGCCAGAGCAGCTGTCAGAAGAGGTGGAAAGGGCGTTTTCTGTCATACTAACCAATATTGTCTCACATGGGCGGCAGGTAAAAGAGGCTTGAGGAGGTGAAACCTCCCCAAACAGCCACCACCTGGATGCTCCCACTCCGCCTCTCCATCCTGGATCCTGCTCCACCCTTCCCTAAGGCTCCACCATCCGCCACTTGGGTCTCTTTTCTCTCTCCCCTCAGAGGTGCAAGCAACAGATGGAGGAGCCTCAGGGGAGAGGCAGAAGAGACATGAGTGGAGGGCGGGGGGGGGCTTCAAGGGATGGGGCTGAGCAGGAGCGTCGAGCGGGCAAGGACTTGGGGGAGAGGGCGGAGTCCAAGCACCAATGCCATCCTGCCCCACCTCCTCAAAGGCAGGAATCACATGTTACCCTGGTTGTCTCATTTTTCCTTGTACCCCATCAGTCTGTCTCTATTTGTTGGCTCTTGTCATCTACTTAGGTTGTAAGCTCTTTGAGGAAGGAACTGGATTCTGTTCTGTGTGCAGCGACTAACACATTGGAGTTCTGGTACATAACTGGGGCTCCTTAGTACTAGAGTAATACAAACAAACAAACAACAGAGGGGAGTGGTGTAGCAGTCCAGGATTTAGTTATCATAAAGTATCTGATCATTGCTTATCCACTGTTGTACTTGTTTATATGTATAGTTATGAATAAAAATATTATTAGAATTTTCAAATAGATCAGTTAAATTCACCAGGACATCATGCATAGGTTTGTGTTGCTTCAATAGTCAGTTACTGTAGGTTTCAGAGGTTTTACATCATCAAAATGGCACAATACAGCCAGAACATTTCAGTGAATTTGCGTATATATACTTTAAAACAAGGGGGGAAAACAGCTGCTTCATAATAAATGTCCTTATTCCTTTAGGAGAGGATACATGACTGAATGATTCAGTAACTTCATGAACATCTCCTCCATTTATGACAGACTGATGGCCTGACACCTTGTGCTGTCATTTATACTTGTGCAAAGTGAATAGTGAATATTGACAAATTAAAAGGGTGGTGGTGTCCCATTTTGCACTGCTGTAATTGACCATACTTTATGAGAATTGGGTCCTCAGATTTTATGTGCCTTTGACAAATGATAATCTAGCTGTTCACCCTCTTCTCTGTGCTGAGATGAACATTGCATTGCATTAAACAGTTCCAGTAAGATAGTCCCCTTTCCGTGTCCAAGAATACTCAGATGCAAGATAACTGATCGTGAGGAGATAGGTTAATTAAATCTCTCACAATAAGGAGAACTGGGGAACCATCCAATTAATAATTGAACTGAAAATGCAGATAATAAGATTGGGTAGTTTCAAAATATATTTGAAGTTACACTTTAGTTGCCAGTTAAACTACTTTTTTTATGAGTCTGATTTTTAAGAGTGCTCTTCTTTTTTCAGAATAACTCCCATTGATTTCACTGGGAGTAAGGAATGAGACAAAGTTCTGCAAGCAATGAAGCAAGCACTCCTGCATTATTGACTGCCCACCTTGTGCAGCATTCCACTCACTGCTGTGGTGCCTCATTGTGGGTCATCTGGGGATTAGATCACCATGGTTTCTCTCCTCCTCTTGTGGTTCCTCAACCACCTTGTCCCATTCACTCACTCAGTGGCCCCTCTCACACTCCATGAGCTGTAGTGGCTCCTCTTTGTAGCTTGGGGTATCCAAGTCTCTGTAACCAAATTGCCTCAGGCAGCATTCAAAGTCCACTGCCCTGTCCATGCCACTCCCCCAATGACTGGTAGGGGAACCCAGGCCAACCGTCTACACTGGATTCCAGACTAGGGATCCTATAATCAGTAGCTAGGGTCCACATGGTCTCATCCTTGCTGCTGTTTTCCTAGACTTCTTCCTATTCTGTTCTCTCAATCCTGAGTGTGACGGCCAGCTTGCTTTCCCTGAAGAACCCCTTTCTGCTCTCCTCTTCCTGGCTTTGTACAAACCCAGCCTATTCCTGCCCAGTTAGGGCTGTATATCCAGCCAACACCTCACCCAGGTGCAGACCATCCTGTCAAGTAGCCTTTTCTGAGCCATTATGTGATAAACATCCCATCACAAACCACTATCCACAAGTTAATGTGTCTTCTCATTGCTTGGAGTGCTGCTTTTCCTAAAAATACCATGATGGTGGATTTTTAATGATGTGCCAATAAACAGCAAAAAGACATTATCAGAAGAAGAGGGAACATATTTTATTACCATACCATCAAGGCTAATATTTCAATAAGGCAAATCTCCTCTGTGCTGTTGGTCTATCAAAGAAACTCAGTTAAGAGAAATGAAAACAGGTCACAAAACAGGTCATCTTTTCATTTTATAATCCCATTAAAAAGTGGGAAAACAGAGATGACCAATTTTCTAATGAAGATGTGCTGCTTCCCAAACAGAGCTAGGTTTTCTCTCTTCACTGTTGGTTTCCTTTGCTATTTTCCCATAATCTCTTGGTGTCAAAGAGATTGTGCTAAAATATTATAACAGTGATTTACATTTTCACTTTCAAGCTTCTCTGGGCAGTTTAGGTGGTTAACAATCGGTTATGAATTCTCACTTTTAAATATGTGGATTGTCCCCCTTTTATTATACAGTAATGTGCCAAGGCTCAAACAAGATCAACTGTTAGGCAATTTACCTACATATAGTGAGGGACGGTCCCTGCCCCAAACAGTTTACCAGCTAAATACTTAAGACAGGTGGAAGATGAGAGGAAGAAATTATTATATCAATTTTACAGATGCAGAACTGAGGCACAAAGAGATTAAGGGTGAAATCTAGTCCCCACTGAAGTCACTGGGAGCTTTCATAGACTCATAGATTCATGCATTTTAAGGTCAGAAGAGACCACTATGATCACTGTCACAGTTACTAGGTTGACTTCACCCCTTTCCGGTCCCCCCAAGGGCATACCCTCAGGGCCTCATGCCCTTACCTGTCTTGGAGTGGAATTTCATAGTTCCCCCGCTCTTAAATTGGAATCTGGATATTATACCCCATCTATGCCAATCGCTAATTACCACAAAGGTCCAGCTAGACACTTGCATTTCTTCCCTTTAGCAGCCTGTGACTAGTCACAGAGTGGCCAACAGACTTCTGAAAACAATTCTGTTTATTAGCATATGGAACAAAACCTCAGAGAAAGTGATTTCTAAACAACAAATAGACTACATGCAGGTTTAATTTCATCCAGTCTTATATTTCGCTACAATCCAAGTTAGACAATCTTCTCCCTTGAGTTACAGGAAAATAATCCCATTGACAGTCTTTTAAGAAGCCAAAGAGCTCTTGAGACCGAAGTTTGCCCTGCAGAGAGTGATTATGAGTCTGTTCCCTCCGCTCACAGAAAATTACCTTTTTTAAAAATCCCACCCTTCCTCTGGGTCTCCACACCCAGTTACAATCTTGCTCTCTGGCTTTTGTTACAGGTCAAAGTATGAAGTCTTCCTTTTGCCTGAGGCTGATCAACTGGCCAGGCCATTGAAGAGAATGCCCTTGTGATTGTTGCTCCATTGTTTGACAGCTAGGCTTATTCCACCTTCATGGCTTTCAACACTAGTTTTGTGACTGTGGGTGAGTATGTTGAAACCATCTGCTCCCCTAACATTCCAACACCTCATTTCAGACATTCTATACATAAAACGCATTTTGGCATACAGATCAACATTCACTACTGAGTATCCGTACATTCCTCACAGTCATTTAGCCTGACCTCCTAAAAAACATAGGACAAAGAATCTCATCCAGTGGTTTCTGCATCAAGACCATAACTTCTATTTGAGCTACAGTGAATCTTTCCAAAAGACATCGAGTCTTTCTGAAGACTTCAGGACTGCAAGTGATGGAGAAGACATCACATCCCAAGGTAAAAAATGTGCACTTTATTTCTAATTTTCTACCTTTTGTCATTATTTTCAATAACCTTAAATGACCTGCCCAAAGTCACACGCTGAAAAAGCTGGGAGTTGAACCCAACTGTGGTGAGTCCCAATGCATGGTTACAAGACCATTTTTCTCTTTAGTCCCCATCACCAAATCTTTATGTAAAACTTTCAAAAGAATTTTCTATTTTCCGATTTATGCATATCCTGGAGCTAATCTCTCTCTCTTTAACACCCGTTTCCTGTTGAAAGTACAAATGGCTGTATTTTTCCAATCTGCTTCATTTTCTTTGCCATATGCCACACATACAGTCCAGATGATATTCTTTTAGCACTGATTTAGTTACCATAAATATTTCCCACACGTTTTTGAACCAATTTCCATGTTTTATCCTGTAACTGGTGGAAGGTCAATTACAAGAAATTACAACATGAAAAAATTCCAATTTTTTCATCCACACACTACATAGTCTTTGGGACATAATCTTACTAAACAGTAGTGATGTGAAATAAATAACTAATGCTAATGCATAGAAACTGTGGTTAGGATGTTAGAGTTGCTACACGTATAACACAACCGACACAAACTCACAAAAACACTACATGAAAAATTAAACCATTTACTATTACAAACCTCCAGCTCCTTCACTCACTGGCATGCACCTTCCCAATACCACAATCACACATTAACTCCACCCCTCTAGGGATGCCTGCCTTTCATCACCTTCTTTAATACCTTTGTACACACAATCTTTTACCAAACTCCTCTACCAATGCAATCAACTACTAAACTACTACCCCTATCCTCACAATTACAAAAGTTGGGAAAAAATAATCTGGTAAAGAGGAGGCACAGAGTTAAGGTTGCAGAGCAAGGTCAACAGTGCACCATAGTTTTAATGATGAGATGTGTGCTTCTGGGTAGAAGTGAAGAGGGTTTATACCATTAGGTGGCTTGATTCTTCTTTCCTTGCTTTTGCAGTTTTGAGCCAGTTATTTATTGTGCATGTGGCAACTCTAGCTGCTTCACAACAATATTTTTTGTGTTTCCTAGTTGTTTTATTTTTAAACAATTCAATGATGGACATGTACTTAAAGGCAAGCTTGTGCATGGGTGCTTTGCTTAAACAGGGCCTAGGTACCTAAATATGATTTAGGTGTCTAACTCTAGCCATCCAACTTTGAAAATATTGGTCTTAGAACAAAACTGAAAGCTAATTTTCATAATAAACGTTTCAATACAATCTTTACCTGTACTTGAATTATGAACATTACACTTCATAGCATGATTCCACGGTGTGTTACTGCGGTAATATGATGGTGTAACTTCAGTTAAAACAACATAATTACATAAAGTCGGAATAATGCTTGGTTGAATCATGCTCTGAGGACATAGAAGTGGGTCTGCAAAAATTAGCAGCATGGAAATGACTGTTGAAAATAATTAATGTAAAAATATGTAGATGAGCTTAAATAAGAAAGTGTGGATGTTTGAAAGGGAGGAGTTGGAATCAGCTAATCCACTTATAGTTCAAGAGGTATTCAAAGGGACCAATAATTGCATATGCCATAAATAAACCACATGAAAGGGAGTGGTAATGTTGTACAGCAGAAGAGAAATGCATGGTAGCCTCTTCATCAGTAAGTGGATACGTTTTATTCTGTAGAAATCTTATTACATGGTAGGATAAAGACAATCAATGTGTATATCCCATTGCCCTGTGAAACCTACAGGAGGGTAAACATTAGAATGAAGTACTAGGGGAATTTTACTTTATTATTCTTTTGTGGAGCTATGGAAGAATTAGGCTAACTTTGCAATACAGGAGTAGAGTACAGGAGTTGACCCAGAAGCCTGTTTAAAACAAGTTGAAACTGAGGCTGGGTCCACAATGACAGCGGCAAATTCGCCGCCATCAGATCGATTGCTCTGGATCGACTGAGCTGTCTGTGTAGACCCGCTCAGTCGATCCAGCAAGTGACGCAGGAAAACCACCCCGGTAAGTGGCGTAGCGCAGCGTTGAGGGGAACGCAGTGCAAAGTGGATTTATGTCACTGGCGTATCTCCCGTCGACTGCCGCCGAATCCCGAAGGTAAGTGGAGACCGGGCATGAGTGTTTTTTTCAAAGATAGTGTTAAAATATGAGTGGACCATAGAGGGAGCTGTTCATTATGGCACCTCTCTGGCAGACTAGCAGTACCACTCTGGGAAGTATGAATGGATGGGGGAAGAGAAGCTATTCCAGAGGAAAACAAAGGAAAAGTGAGACCCAGAAGGATAACCAGGTTAAGAAGTGCTGAGCTCTATATTCCTTCATTTGGTGATCTGTTGGGAAGTCAGAGCCAAAAGGAGGAATCCAGGTTAGGAAGAGCTCTGCACTGACAGAAGATCCCTGCCTATTTTAGGAGGCAGCCAGAGAAGTGACTGTTTCACTCTTACTATAATAATAACTTTCAGCTTCCCATGAAAATGGTCCTGTGCTTGTATTTTCGTCCCTTCCATGCCTCCCCATTACAGCAGAACACAGGAATATTCGTGGGATGTGAGGAGGGGATAGGGTTCGAGGAGGGGTTATTTTCTTGTTTATTCATCTAGAAATGTATCTGCAGATGAGCTGAGTCCACTATCCCTTTTGCCTGTGCAATTTGTGCCTGCAAACACTGCACCCACATATGTTTGCTCCCCACGGAATGAATTGTGGGCACAGTTCTGAAAGTCTGGACTTGCCCTCAGGCAGTCAGAGGGGTAAGCACTCAGAAGAGAGCGCAGAGTTCATTTCATGGGCCTCCGATTTGTGCTCACTAAGTGCACCTTCAAAGCAAGGAAGAAAGATTTACTTGATCCAAATCTACTATCTCCCTAGCTAGGCCTTTATACTGCACTTATCACCACGGCAACACAAAGAGTGGCTGAGACATACAACTAACCTTTAAGAGTCAGCAGCAGAAGACATGTTTTCTGGAAGACCTGTAAAATAAACAAGAAACTTATTTCAGAAAGATATATAACATAGTCCTCGTATAGAGGGGTCAAAACTAGAACTCTTTCTCTCAGTTCCCCAAACTTTGAAAGGTTTTAGTTAAAGGGATCCAAATCAGCCCTGCATTTGGGTTTTGTAAATGCTTTTCACTGAGGCTGGTTTAAAATCAGGATTAACTCATTTGAAGCCAACAAACTTAGGCAAGTGTAAAACGGGGGCAAGGAAAGCTAGAAGCAGGTCATTTATAGCCTTAATCTTTTCTCAGCATATAATGCACAGATATTCTTGATTATACTTCAGCTGCATCTAACTCAAGGTTATGACATCAGGTGAAGAGGTACACAGAAGGGTCTTGTGAGAAAGTGTGTACATACTACCTGTTACAAAAACATACTGCAACCTGGTTAATAGAGTGTGAGCACTGACACACTGAAATAAATACCTGGCTACAACAATGCAGTTTACAAACCCGTTTCTGCACAGAGGCAGACAAAAATGTGCCACAATGCCAGCTCACGTCAAAGTCCCTCAGACCTCAACTGTAGGTAGGATTAGTGGGCAGGATTGGCCTAGGAAAGGGTCATGGGGCCCACTGGAGAACTACAAACGGCTGAGAGAGAACAAGCTGGCGGGGGTTCAGGATCCACCTGGTGGAACACACAGTGACTCAGCAATAAAAGGTTTGTACCTGCAAAGTATTTCCCATTTACTGGACACCAAGTTTTGTGTGTGTGTTGCATGGCAGCCAGCCAGCCGGTGATTCACAGGTTTGGTTTCCACGTGACATTGTCACACAAAACCAAAGATCTTTATTAAGAATAGAAAATGTCGGTCCTTCATCTCTAGTCCTTTGCCGGTTAGCGGGAATTCCAAAGGGCAACTCACTTCCCCAGAACCAGTCAGAAGGCTCAGGAAGAGAGGCTTTTACTGGGCAAGGCTTTGCTCTCTTAAATGGGAGGAAGAGAAGGCACATGGATACGGCAGTGTCTATTCTGCACCTTGGTAGGCCAGAGTTACAGCACAATCAGCTATTCACACACAGGCTCCCCAGTAACCAACCAGCTCTCAGGATATAATACACAGCAATCTAGAAAGCAGCTGATGAGGTGGGGAGGTGCCTAGAGACACAGTAGGACTATGATCCCTCTCTATGTCTCATGGCAGTATCCCATGTCCTGCCTGGTATTAATGGCACGATGTTAATCAGTTCAGCAGGTGCCAAGTGCCTGGCACCATGTTTCCACTGTCACTAAAGTTACAGCTATTATTTTCCACACAAACACCTCTCTGATCCTTGCGGAAGCATGCCCCTGGCAAAGAGCACTACACTCCAGATGTTTTCTGTCCTTTTCATAGAGTAGGTCCAGAAGTGAACAGAATTCCACAGCTTCTCGCTGCTTGCTCCAGGCAGACATCTGTGTATTGCAGCTAGTGTGTTTATCATCCGACAGGTTGTCTTGGCTAGGATTTGGTCAACATGCATGACAAGTGGCATACATCATCCTCAGCTATTCTGCCACCATTTCTTTCCCCCTCCGACCACTGCATTGCTGAATCTCCAGTGCTTCTAATCAGTGTTACACACAACGGATGTATGGCATCTAGAACTAGTCAATTTTCTTCTGAAAAATATCCCGGGCATATCTAGTCTGCTCAACAAAAGACTCGTCTGGTAATACTATTATCCCTTCATTTTGTTTTGTGGACATCCAGGATAGGATGATAAAAATGGCTAAGACAAAGTAAAATTGGTCATCTGGTGAAAACAGCTGCTGCAAACTTGTTTGTTTGTTCTGATCTGTAACAGATATCACTAGAAGAGAGTATTTTTCCCTAGTGTACCTGCAAATGCTGATGTTCTTTGCAACTCACATTAGTCTAAGAGAACAGAGATCTGCTTTAGCATATCTAGCTCTGGGATGTTTTGGGTGATTGGAGGCTGAAACGATTCTCCAGTCACTAGCCGCTAAATGGCATTCGTTTTGAAAATAGTATTTCTGCTTTCAAGCTTTCTTTACATTAACTTTCCAGTGTTCTAATTTAGGATTTTTTTTTTTAATAGTTTCAGATTGGTCAATTGGTCCTGTGGGGTTAAATCTGAAGCATTTGGTGGGGGGGGATGGTGAAAGCTACAAATTAAACAGTCCAAATTATACAATTACATAAAGTCTAAAATTGGGGGGAAAATTGTTTAAAGGAAAGAAATCACAGAGGAATTTCCTACCTATACATCAAATAATCTGGTACATAATTATGTGCCACATAAAGAACTGACAGTGAGCCACACAAACAGAGTAACATTTTGGAAAGAGAACAGATGTCAGGCAAATTTAGCTCAAGCTTCGTTATTGAGTGTCAGCTGATCATTGCCTGTTTGACAGATATTGGAGTTGTGTTTATCAAGGAGCACAACACAAGTGTTTGATAGTTTAAAAGGTTTGCTTGACTACTTGCACCATGCTTAATGTTGTTACAGAATTTCATGTTACCCCTGTTAGCATGGAGTCGTATCAGGAGAGAGACAATTTACTGTTTGAATGAGTCTATTTACTCCGTTCACTACACGTTTTGAAGGAATCATAAAAACATGAATGATGTTTTAAGTTTCCACTGTTCATTGTCATAATAATGTTAATTCAAAATACAAGATTCTATAGAATAATATTGGAATAAAATGCTTAGGCACCATTTGTCAAAAAATTCTAGGGCAAATACTCTTTCCATTCATCCTGCTTTTTCCCATTGCTTCACCCTTGAATTGGGTCTCATTTAATTTTCTTTTCTCATGCAAAACTGATCTACAAAAGACAAAAAAGGGGATCCAACCCCTTAGATGCTTTGCAGTCAAAGTCTATCTAGTTGTCTTTTATGGTAAGCAATGCAAATCTCAGCTTGTAGAAATAACCTTATTAGGTATGCATGCTTTTCTTTGGAAATGCTATCATAAAAAACACAGCTAAGTCATTAATCTTTTCAAAAAGCTTGTTGAGATCCCCATAGACACTGAAATGGATCATAACAGTCGCACACAGGAAATGTAGAGCTGCAGCCAAGTGTTTCACAAAGCTGCACATTTGGGCAAATAAGACCGTCAAAGCTTGCAAACTTCAGTTCACGAACTTGCTATCCTTTCCACAAGACAATGGCTTGCTAGGCTCGCAGTGGAAGGTGACCCTACCACAAATAAACAAACAAATCAAATATAATGAAGATGCTAAAAATCATGCCGATTTGCCCAGCAGTAGGTACAGGGTATACCAAAAGCATTGCTTGAAGAAACATTCTGCTGTCATACGATGATATCTTTTTCTAGCAGACCGACACAGCAGATAAATTAAGGAGTCCATTTTTAAATAGTTAAGGAGGTCACACGTTTCTTTTGGTGCTTATGTCTGGTACCTTCCCTCAAAAATGGCCTGAGAACACAAATCTGAGTACTGCAGTCTCTAACCACCTGCTTTGATGTTCACAGGTGCAAAACGGACCCATAAAAATGTGTCTTTTTTCAAACAGTAGCGCTTCCAAATGTGTTCAAGACAAAGCTAAAGATGTCAAAAAAGGTCCTAGCAAAAGCCCATTTGAATAAAATCCACAAATTCACTTCCCAGTGGTCATGGCATCCAAATATCGATTTTTCACCAGCATTTGTATGAGTGCTTTTTTTGTTCACAAGAGTATTCATATAATGGGAACATCTTGTGAACCCTCCCCTCCTCTGTACATGCCTGCACTTGACATTCCTGCATCACCATCGTGAAACTTTGATTTCCTTTTTTCCTGTCTGCAAAAATTCCAGTCTCCTAGTCAGAGAACTGGAAAAAACACCAAGCAACTTTAGTGACTGATCATTCAGAATGCATAATGAACAGTCAAAGCAAGTAGTTTTAAACAGCCAGAAATAGAAATTGGCTGGAACCGTATGGTTAAGATCTGGACTGAGATCCAAACCCAATTTCAGATGTGTTTGATGCAGGTTTGGCTCATTCCCATTATAGGGTTGCACCTACAGATCTGGATCTAGATCTGAATTTCCCCAAAGTTCAGGATTGCTGGAACCTTCTTTAGTAAAAACCCTGAAAATACTGTTGTCAGCTCAAACCTGCAAGAGGCTGAGTGCCCACAAGTCCCATTGTTTTCTATGGGAGCTGAGGGTGCTGAACACCTTATAGGATGTGCTATAGCTAGGCTTGGTGAAATTCAATCTTTTATATATATATAAAACTTCAACAGATAGTATCAATGTTCATTTTGAAGCATTTTTTATTTCAATTTTAACAGCTGTAGGAAATCCTGGGAGGTCAAATAATGGGGAAGGTCAGACAATAATTATTTAATGGCAATAGACATTGAGATTAAAACGTTAAAGTTTTAGAACTGTTAAAACAAAAATTGTCAACATCACAAGTCAAAATATACAAAATTAATATCCTTAAATCAAATCCTAATAAGTTCTCAGGAAGCATTTTTTCTGCTTTGCCTATCTGTAAATTTCAACTGTTATTGATGGAAATATTTTTCCATCAGTTTGTAGGTGTATAGAGAAATCAACATTTACCAGTAAAAGTTCTAATCCTTCCATGTCCACTTATAGGTGTACAATGATCATTGAGAGAGGTTAGTCGGAGCAGGGAAAGAGCTTGGATTCAACCAAACACTGCCACTTTGAAGAGTTTTTGAGATAGAAAGCAAGAGTGGGCCTGTTGGGAAAATAAGAGAAGCACGTATGACATGAAGAGAAAGATATTTGCAAAAGAAACCTCACAGTCATAAAAAAAACACCTGATTTATTTAGATCTCGTAAGCTCCAAGGAGGCACTTTTAAGCATCCACCATATTTGTTTTCCCTGATTGACTTCAAGTTTTATCACTATAAACTCATGAGCCAGGTGAATTTAGAGGACTTTAAAAAAATATTAGTATTAAAATAATACACACATCAGCCCAGCTTTCCCATGCTTACCGAGTGCTAATGGAATGTTTAATGGTGTGTAGGAAAATAAGTTCATTATCTGGAATTTTAAAAGATATGCAGGAAGGGGACACAGAAGAATGAGAATGCTTATTTGTGTTAAAGAAGGAGAAATATGCAGCCTTTGTGATAAGTTTTTTTCCATTTTACATGGGCATCTTTTCTGAGATTTCTGCAACCTGAATTCATGGTGATAAACAATTCTTTTTAAGTAGATATAAAACAACTTGGAAATATTTAACAGCACACAGCATTATTTCCAGTTTCAATTGGCTCAATATGCAAATAAAGGATCTCACTGATATCTAATCCTGCCACATCATCTTGCTATAAAGGGTTTGAGGAACTGGTCTGCTCTAAACAAATACAGAATTTTGGAGAAACAACTGCTTCATGATGTGCATAATTCTGAGGGGCTGCAAATAAAGAAACAGAAAAATAACAGTAGCCTTTTAGATTTTTTTTTTTAATCACAAGAATGATAAACCCAGCAACAGCCACATGGTTCTCTGCATCTATGGACCAATGCTCAAATCCCAGGGGCACAGATGCGGTGCCATTAGAAATATTCTGTAGCCACCCAGTCTTGGCTTCTCACCCTGGAAGTTGTCGGTGACTCTGCCCCCACTTCCATACATGGAATTGGGATTGCTAGGGGAAGGAGGTAATTCTTGTGGAGCAGACAAATTTCTTCACACAAGTAAATCAGCAAGACGCTGGGTGTCTCCCCTCCCTTCTCCAAGAGGTGACACTGAAAGGGAGCAATCAGCGAGCAAAGAAGTTCACCTGCATGAAGATCCCTGACCTTGCAGCTAACGTTCTCACTCCTTGACATGTATGGACTTCAACTTCAGTGGGACTTAGGTGAGTACGGTTTCCCTAGTTTGGTTGATGTGTACTAGATACATGCTTAACTCAGAATGAGGAGTCTGACTCTCCTAAAGGGAATGTTTTGTTTCTTACATTTGCATGAAATTAATTTCACGCAAAATTTGTTTGGGAATCGAAGAGTGGATCAGCGATATCACCAGTAGCACTTCCCTTTGGTCTCAGCCATTAGCGTAGCTGTGTGCATGCTCATCCGGTGCTCTCCCATATTTCTAGGGCCTGTTCAGTTCTAGAGTAGCAGTTACAGGGTTGTTAATCCCTAGAACTGGTCAGCAATTTTTCAATTCTATTTTTTAGTTGGAAAATGCTGATTAGTCTAAACTAAAACTTTCTGCATCAATGTATCAGTTTTGATGAAGATTTCATTGGGAGGCTAAACAGGTCCAGGATGGAGTTTCTGGTCAAAATCAGAGCAAGGAAGAAACTGACTATAGCCAGGCAAAGCAGAGACTTGAGCCCTGGTTTCTCACATCCCATGTGAGTATCCTGATCACTGCTCTATTGGCTATTTGGAGGTGTGTCTTAGTTTTGTTTGCCTTTTTCCACCAAAAAATGTCAAAATGTTTTCCAAATTATTTCAGCGTGGAATAAAAATCAAGGTCAACACCTCAACATTTTGTGCAAAACAGAATTCTTGTTTTCCAGACACCAAGCTAATCCCCCTCTCATGCTAGTGGGTAGGGAAAGGGTTGTCAAGGGTAGAAGAACGGTGGACCTTAGCTTCAAGAGGTTTGTTGCAGATTACTTCCCCCTTCCAGGGTGAAATGGAGACCAGGTTGTGACTCTCAGAATCATTCTAGTCCCTGTTCTGCTCTTGGGGCACGGTAGCTATGTGTTTCTCCTTAGCTACAACTTAAAATCAACTGTGTTGGATGCTACAGTTACAAACCAGCCTTACAGAACACCATACAGTATATTCTGTATTTTCATTTTGCTGCTGCATATAAAAAAACAAAACAAACCAGCAGTAGAGATTAAACAGTGTAATAACATCTTTCAACTCTCTCTTTTCATAAAGGATGTTCCCTCATTGATTAGTTGTTTTATTAAAGCTAAACAGAGAGTACAAGCTGCTTGTTTTCTTAAATAAGGTGCAAGAGAGCACATTCACTATAAAAGACTGCATAAAGCAGAACTGAGGGGCAGAGTAGGGTTACAGCAATTAAATATATCATTAATATTAAGTGATAGAAATGATTTATTTTTAATCAAGTCCCCACGCTTGGCCCTCAGATAATTCAGCTGTTAATTGGCCAACATTTCTCTCTCTGTTCCTTAAAAACGTAGTTTGCTCTCGTTTTTATTGTTATCAGTTTACCTCAGGAATGTGGAATCATAAAAGCAAGGTTATAGAAAATTTGCTTTGTTGCTCTTATATTTTTTTCATGCCTTTCACTGTGGACTTTGTACCACATCTCTCGTGTGAGCTAAGAGAGATTGAGAGCTATACATGCCAATGCAAAAACAATGCTTCTAGTTACTGACTAAGCCATGATTTATGACTAGAAGAGTAACATCAAACCTGATTTCTATAGATGATGAACATCTCCAACTCCCGTTGACCTAAGCAGGAGTCACAGGTGCTTTGCACCATTGAAAATCAGGGCATTAGCTTATCTGTGGTTCAGTTTCTCCATCTCCGTCCATGGAGATAATATTGATGTACCTAACTGGAGTAGGTTGAGTCATTAATGATTGTCTGATTGGCATTGGCCAGTCAGAAGAGTGGATACTGGAACTAAATGAAACTTTGGTCTGAACCAGTATGGCTGTTCTGCTGTTATGTAGATGTTGAGATTCCTAGATGGAAGATAGCTAGAACTCAAGCATAGCAGAATTGTTATAATTATTAGCAGAACTCTCATAGCAAATATTTGTGTAAAACTACTCATAAAAGAACCTAAACCAGGGGAATTTAGCCTTTTTGGGGGCTTCATTATGAACTTGAAACTTGGTCAAGACTTCCATGAAACTTGTCTGAAGTCCCCTTTCAGGAGACACCAGGGAAAGATTGGCAGCTATTAGCTACAGCTTTGCATGATACCATACACTAAGAAGAAAACAAAGATTTTCAGTCCATAGTGTGACTTATGAGGGGAAGTAACAAGAATGAGCGTAAGTAAATTCTCCCTGATACAGATAATACACTCTATCTCCTCTGCAGGAGTCTGCAGCAGTTTAGAGAGCAAAATGTGTGTTGTCTCTGTAGACCAGCAGAGTCCTTAAGAATGTAAATGTACAGAGAACAGAACAGAAAGAAAACCGTTTCATGCTAAATGCGCCACCAAACAATATTTGCAGCTTTAAAAAAATATCAAGGATTGTCCATATGAGATTAGTTTGGCTTTCAGTTTTTACGTTGTTTTCCGGTCCAAGGCTTTTTAAGCCTCAAACCAACCAAAATGACCAAGTTTCACAGAAATTGATTTGTGGCCACTGGTATGAAGTACAGTAGAACCTCAAAGATCCGAACACCAGGGGAATGGAGGTTCTTCATAAATCTGAACAAAACAGTATGGTACCGTACCCAGCAGTCAGTGTTTTCCAGCTGAGGTGGAGAAAGATCTCTGTACCGGTGGCACCTGGCACCACTGCCTGGTTTGCAAGCAACTCCCTGTCCTATTCCTGTTTCTCGCCTTCGGGCTGAACTGCGGGTGGGGCAACCTGCCCCGCATCCTTGGCGCTACAAGCTCCAGCCTTCAGCTACCTCTCCCCATGGCTCGCTCTGCTCTGTGCACTGCTTGCTGCACTCTAGAGGCAACACGTGGTAGGGAATTGGTGCCAGCGGCCCTCCCTCCCCTTCCCCTTGCACTCCCAGAGGTGCTGGCAGGACCCAGGAGTGCAGCCACAGGCAAAGTGTGGGCCGCACCGGTGCACAGGGTGTGGCCCTTTAAAACTCCTCCAGAGCGCAGTGTGCAGGCAGCAGCTCAAACTCCGGCTCCAGGACAGGCTTTGCCTACAAGAGCAGCAGCTCCCATCCTAGCCAGCAGCTCCCTTCAGTTCCTTTCAGAATCAGCCGCTCGGGCAACAGCAGCTTTTCCCGGGCTTGGACTGAGCTTCCTAATGGGGAATGTGGGGGGGTGAAAACATCTTCCCCCTCCTGGTTGGGGGGAGTGTGATACAGTGCCAGCGGCTTACAGGAAACAGCGCAAACCTCAGGCTGCTTCTGCTCTGCATGCTCAGACTGCCTCAGGCTGGCAGGAGTGGCTCACGGCCATGCCTGTGAACCTCAGCATCTTCACCTCCTACCTGTATGTGGCTGCCTCTTGCATGGCAAGTGGAGTTGGAAACCCAGATGTGCTGATCTTTAAAGATGCAAAGAAGGCATAATATAGTATTTGCTTTCTTTCTTTTTTTTTTCCTCCGCTGCTGCTCAATTGTTTACTTCCGGTTCCACGTGCTGTTTGTTTGATCCGTAAGTCTGGTGTTTGAATCTTTGAGGTTCTACTGTATAAACGCAAAAGGTTCTAGTTGTGCACTTTTTCCAGAAATAACTTTTATAATTCCCTGGGATATTAACAGATCTTGTATCCATGTGTGGCCCCAAAACAACACACTTGCATAATCCATTCCTTCCTGGTGGCTGAAGTGCATCTTTGGCTGTTTTAATAGGGATATAACTGGTTAGACATCTGTGTTAGCTGACATACAAGCATCAAGGCTGGCTGAAAAAAGTGCTTACAAAATGGCTGCATCTGCAACATAACTATGGGATGACATGACTAAAACGCAGAAGCTGCTGAGTTAATGCGATTGTCACCTGCAATTTGATAGAGACAGTTCTGATTCAATAGCGGTCATCATACAGGCTGCAGTGCTTCCTCAGTGAATGCAAAATATCTCATCTTCATCCCCCTAAGCAGAGGGGCACTGAGAACAGCAGAACCGAGAAACATGAGCAGCATGGCCTGTGATGAACAGCCATTTTTCGGCATAGCCTGCATTAGGCTTGTGGTACCCTGTTTCCTTAAATAAATCAGGAGACCTGTGATAAGCAGCCAATATAAAGAGGCAGGAAGCATCATGGAGGAACAAGAGAAATTCTGCTCTGTCCCTGTTTTCTCTGTAAGGGGCAAAACGTAGCACCTTTATCAATCAGGGAATAAGGGGTGGCTGAACGAGTTAATTGTTACATATACATACAAGCACAAAATCACTGTCAGAAACAGATTTGATGAACACTGGGAAATCTGCAAAGCATCCCTGCAAAATCTGAAGAAGGCTGGAAAAACTAATATTCCACACTGAAAATTGTTTATGGCACCTATTCACACTGAAGATATATCGTTTAGTTTTTTAGAGCAGGATAGTGAGGACTTGGGGGTATTTCTCCCTGCCCTACCACTTTATTCACAGGTGCCTCACTTTATCCACCGATAGAATGTGTCTATTAATAATTATCTACTCCCACAGAAGTCCTGGAGACTAATTTAATTGAACTTCAATAGGGATAGGGATGTTTGTATGCAGAGCTGGTCAAAATATTTTAAATTAAAAAAACAAATCTGTTGAAAAATACAATTTTGTTGAAAGCCCCTAACTACTGAGCATGCTTTTCTGTTGGTTCAAGTCCCTTCTCCAAATCAGTCAGTCTCCCACATCCCAAATTAATGCCCTAAGAACTGAGCTATGTAGTAAGAGAGTCAAAGTCTCCCTATCTCTTTCTCTTTTGCTCTGCATCAGAATGAAAAACAAATTTTAAATCACTAAACATTTTGCTAAATAGAAGTATTGTTTTCTGGCCAGCCCTATTTACAAGTTAGCTTGGGTTCTGTGGCTGAACAATGCTATATTATCACCTATTAGCTTGTGAGCTGTGGTTATCTGCTAGCCACCGTTCCCACAGAGAGTGATCCCATCAACTCTGACTCATGTAAGAAGACACTACTCCCAGTGGAATTACTCATAACAGGAAGGATTATTCTCAGAAAGAAAGAAAGAAAGAAAGAAAGAAAGAAAGAAAGAAAGAAAGAAAGAAAGAAAGAAAGAAAGAAAGAAAGAAAGAAAGAAATCACTCAGCTGTGGTTTCATTTTTGTTGTGATCATGAAAGGTTCACTTTGGTGTTAGCTTTGACCCACTAGAAACTTACCCTTCAGAAACCAACCCTTTAGAGGGCCTGGTAGTGGAAATAATTATATTTAATCAAGATAGTAACTGACAAGACTTGTTTTGATGAATTGGTACACAGCAAACTCAGGTGATGAATTGCACCAAGTTTAGTTCACTAAACAATGCCTAAAATGCACATAGTTTGGTTTATGAATTTTTCAACATAGAAGAATAGCCTCACCTCATGTACAGTGAAGCAGCCTAATTAATAAAGAATGGTGAAAATACAGCTGCTAGCTATATAATACTACCTTGCGCTGAAGAGCACTTTCCATTCTTAATGAATGTAATTGCATGAAAGGTTGACCAAGCTACCCAGATTTGACTGGAAGATCTGCAGAATTGACTTATCAGTCATTAAAGAGACCACTGGTGAATATGACCACATTTTCAGAATAGTCAGCAAGGTCTGGTTTATATTACTGGTTAGCTAGTTAAGCTAAATAAATGATCCTCTAACAAAGTCAAGTATCTTTGACCATCACCATAGAACAGAATAATTTATATAAACTAAAATGCTGCAGGTTTTTTATTCGATTGATATTCTAGGCCTCGTACCAAAACTACAGGCCAACTTACATAAAAAGTCACTCCCAGTGAATCACCATAAAAGCCTTATGCGACATTTGAGCTAAAATCCATTTCTCCTGCTGCAGAATGGCACCAGGGGAGGGAAAACAGCCACTTCATTTTAAAGATAAGTGTTTTTTCCTCCATTCTCAAAGGCACCACTATAAATGTTTGCACAACCTAAGATACCTCAGAACAAACTGAAAATCACCTGGGAAGGAGAAGAACGTCAAGATCAGCCAAGTATCACAGATGTCATCGTACATTGCTCTCAAGGACTCATCAAAATGTTCAGCAAAAAAGCTTTAAACTGTACATAGCTAAACTACCTAGGCAGAAATACTTTATTCCAGCCACAAAATGTAGCAAGTGGAATCTGGAATGTCTCACGTTCATTTCTAAATATATTGAAATATACCAGGAAATCTTGATTCTAACGTCCTACAGCCGTCGCTGCGCCTGTGCTACCGTGTCTGTTACTCGTGCCTGTAGGCTCTGTTCTTCCTTTGGGGCGCCATCTCATCAATCACAAAAACACACCAAAACCCTAAGGAATTGGAGGGCAGCGCTTGCAATCTCCAGCCCCAAAGCTGCATTCCACAACCCTGGAGCGCTCCCTGGGCTGGGACTGTCCATGCCGCGCATCACCGCCGGCACTGCCTACAGGCCCTAGCATAGCCTGTTGTGAAGAAAAACCTTTTCGTTCACTTTAGGGGCTCAGCTTTAACCAGCAGTAGGTGTCAATCCAAGCAAAACTGCGACCCTATGTGTCACCCAAGTTGGGCGCCCCAAAACTGGGGCATTTGGGGCATAATGATTTAGCACAAAGCTGGAAGGGAAGTATCACTCAGCAGACTACACACACAGTCTTGGAATACTGCCGGGAAATAGCACATCCAAGCAGAAAGGGACCTTCCGCCCTTTCCCACTTCTTTGCCACTGCTCAGGAGACACAAAGGGAGCACAAACTGACCGCATCCTCTAGCTAGGGAGTCTTCTGAAATGGGGGAGCTCACAGTGAACCAGACCTTTTCATCCCCAGCACAAAGGGCATGCTGGGAGTGAGAACGAGGCGTGGCAGGAATGTGCCATGCTTTGGCTATACTCAGCAGGCAGATGCCCCTTGGTGATTCTTGCCTACTGGTGTAGGTTATAGCAGTCCCTAGGTTTTTCTAACCTGGTCCAGGACTGAGGGCTTGGCGGCAAATGAGAGAGCGGTAATTGACATGTCCCTCTTTTTCCCTGCTTCATTGAGTATCAACTTAGCAAAGCAAAGGATCCAGCCCAAAAAACTACTCCACTTTTTCTCACCATGACGACAGATCATATTGAAAAAACAAAGGATATTTCACCTGCCTGTCAGAATAATTCTTGCCCCTGAGTGAGAATTCTGAATGGCTAATAAATAAGGTTGGAGGGTTAAGATATGAGAGATATTAGGATTGTTAAAATAACTGAGTGGCTGAGTATGCGAGGAAAGTGCAGAAGGGCATAAAGTAAAAGTAGAGTAGGAGAGGCAAATCTATTATTCTACCTTATTCTATTATTCTACATTATTTTCAAAGATCAGGGGGGAAAGACTGAGTTTGAGTTTGGAGAAAAGGTTTGGATCTTTTCTTGTTTTATCCAAGCAGGCTTGTCCATCCCTTGTTTTAATGGGCTGGCTATTGGCATACAGCAGACAATTGGATAGTTTAGTGGCTTCCTAGCTCATTTCTAGTCTCTGAAAATTATGCAGAAGAGTAGCTATTCCTTGATTCTTTGGCAATCCATCTTCTCTAATCATAATTGCACTAGAAAAACATTCTGTTCTTTACGGACATTTTTAAGACTAAATTGTTCAGATGCCATTATAAGGAAACTAAAAAAAAGGAACAATTTAATTTAACTTCTTCAGTACTGGCTCATGTTTTCTAAACAGGCATCATAGATCATCTGAGTTTGAAGCATCTGAAGTACTGATTGCAGTATGTTTTGTTCTGAGTGACATGGATCAAATGAGATATTTTTGTCATTCAATAAGGTCATAAGATAGAAAACCATAAAAGTCAGGTTAGTTACAGTGTGTTACCTTTTGGCTCACTTTCTAGAAGTTGCTGTAAAATGGCATAGGGGGTAGATTTGGGGCTGTGCAAGAGCAGATTTGCACCATTCTTTTGGCATAAAGTATGACCTAAACTTGCTTACTTGATCCTAAAGGATCTACCCTACATACAGGGTGTAAAGCTGAAGTAGCAGCGTCTGCACCGTATTCCCCAACCCTGCAGCTGATACATCGGGCCTGACTGGGGGAAAAAAGAACTTGGCCAAAGAGTCCCTATGTTTTGGTCATCTGC
The DNA here is from genome assembly GCA_007922155.1 of Mesoclemmys tuberculata. Taxonomy (NCBI): domain Eukaryota; kingdom Metazoa; phylum Chordata; order Testudines; family Chelidae; genus Mesoclemmys; species Mesoclemmys tuberculata. The sequence goes on along the minus strand of ML675622.1, from coordinate 7,100,138 downwards.
AGCAGTTGGAATGCTCGCCTCAGGGCCCTTGACAGCTGGTACAAATCAGAGCAGCCGTCAGGCTGCTCTCCTTTGTGCCTGGGGGACTGGCTTAGAGCAGAACAGCCCAAGGCTTAAGGCTACTTCTGTACCTTCGCTCTTCTGCTGCCCTGCATCCTCTTGAACCTCTCTCTCTTATTTTACTGATACTGTATGCAGTGTATCAGCAGAAAGCAGAGTGAGAAAAATACTGAAAATCAAAGAATTTCCCATGACTTAATTTGTGGCAAGCTTGTTAGGCAGCTACAATCCCTAGAGATCAGACATAGGCTGGAGAAGAGGATGGCGTCCACTAACCACTAGAGATCCAGCTACCCCCATATGAACACAAACAAAACACCATGGCATCTGATCAAAAGCATTTCTCACCCACGAGAAATCTAAATCAGAAAATGTCAGAGTTCTGTCAAATATAAAGCTATGGGTCAGATGTTCCTCTGGAGTGAACTGAGTCAAAAAAATTTCAAGGAAACATGCCAATTTACAGCAGCTGAGGGTCTCCCCTATGTTTTCTATAAAACCAACTATACTAGAAAAGGTCATTAGACAAGCCACTGAAATCTAATTCGGCCTTCCTTTCTAATTTAGAGATCCCATGAGCCCCTTAATGAACTTGAGGATTGAAGCCAAGTCAGAATAGACATAATTGGGTCTTGTTTAACTTGACCATATATGCTGCTAAACCTGTTTGCTTCACAGTATTTTTGTTTACTTTGTTTTATTTGTTCATGTGGAAAAATGGCCGGTTTTCCTGGATAATATCGATTTTATTCTTCCTAAGGAATTCCCCAGTTTGTCTTCATCATTACGTAGAGCTATTTTGACAGGCAAAAATGGCACCAGTGAAACTGTAAAAACTGCAACATCTCTTCAGCTGTAATGAGTTATCTCAAGCTCCCCAGGAAGACCCAGCAATCATGAAAACATTTTCTCATGTACATCAAAACAAAAAAATGAATATATATGGTCACATCGCTTTATAAAATCAGCAGTCTCACATATTAACCATGTACCTCTGCCAGAATACACACCTCCTTTTTCTTCCATCCCTGCAAACGCTGACCTCAGACGAACATCCCCATTGAAATGTCAAAAAAAAAAATCATAAATACCGCCAGGGCAAACAAAATGAAAAGGCACTGGGACAGATCCTCCACTTGTGTAAATTATCACAGCTCAAAGTAGATGGAGCAGTGGCAATTTGTATTATCAGAGGACATGGCCCATAGTGGAAAAATCACAGATTGAGGATCCAGAAACCTCATCTAGTCCCCTGAACAGTCTAAAACCAAGCTGAAGTACATTCAAGAGAAGAGGCAGCCCTTCCACTGACTGACAAAGTTCAGTGGGGGATCAGCCAGGATTGGAAAGGCGAGATAATCAGATTGTTAAAATAACTGAGTGCTTGGAACTGCTTCCAATGTGGTGTCCGCAGATTTTAGAACCATACTCTCTACTCCAGTATCCATATCATTAATGAAATATACACCTCCCAGTCTGACAGTAAACCATAGATAACTACTCTGAGTCCGGTCTTTCAATCAGTTGTGCACCCTACTTATATTACTATCTAATACATCAGATAGCTGGATGTCCTTAGTGCATCGGTTTAATTGCAGGTGTAATACTGTGTCCACAGAATTTGTCCCATCAAATTTCAGACACAGAAGGGGAACTGGCATTTAGGCAAAAATAAAAAATCAAGCCATTCTAAGGTATATAAAGCATGTGTTAAATAAAGATGTATATTGACTTCTCATAATCACTGCAGCAAATTATAAATGATGCATGAAATGAAAAAATTCCTGCTGAGTGCACTGAGAAACATGTAGACAGTGCTGAGGACTCAGAGCGTGGCCATGTTATTTGCTTACATACAGTGCTTGGCTCAGAAGCCGACAGAAAAACCAGCCTACAAGTTTCAGTTGATAAAATGACCTTCAACCATTTATGTGAATTTTTCATTTATTTTACAAAAAGATCTAAGAGATCTTCCCTCTCAATTCCACCCAGCTCCCCAATCTTTTCCATTAATGGAACAGAAAAGCAAGTGCTTTTAAAGGGCACTCATATTTATGTACAGAAGGTTCCTTAAGTGCGTTCTTTTAATTAAAAAGAAAACACCCACTCAACAGCCGGTTCCCATGCGAGTGTTAGAAACTTATAGAAATGGCTGCTAGTGGTTCCAGAAAGTTACAGAAGGATCACAAGAATCAGGTGACTGCCAAATTTGGCTTACCACAATGGCCAAGGGCTGTCCTACATTTTAAAAGTTTTACTGGTATAAGCACGTCCGTGCAGGGTGGTATTTTTGAGGATTTAGCTGTACCAATAAAAACTCTCGTGTTGACGCAGATATACCAGTAGAAAGGTGCCTTATACGGGCAGAACTTATTTAAGTTGATGAATGAAAACTAGCTATACCCACATAGGAACTTTTATGTCAGTATAAACTTTTATGTCAGTATAAACCAGGGCTGTTTTGTCACTTTAACTATGCCATCACTGTTATAGCACCAAAACTTTATCTTATAGACAAGGTCCAAGTCTAACAAGTCTCTGGGCACCAGATTCCCAGCTAGGGTAAATCAGTGAAGCTTTCTTGACTCCATTGGTTACACTGATTTACCGAGATGAGGATTTGGTCCTTTGCCTGTAGCAATAATAATATTGTTCTAATAATATTGTCATTCATTTAGAGCTATTAGCCAACAACAGAACTGGGTCTGGCCATTTCGAATTTCACTGAGGCTGACTTAGCCTGGCAACCTATCAATAAAAAGAAGCTATTCACATCATTTATGTTAGTGGGAAGATTGTGCATGTCATATAATCCTGTTATTTGCCACAGACTTGTAGGACAGTCTGTCATCTGTTGCCAGTGATAGTTGATGTGGACGTTTCTAAGTGTTGGCAAAATGCAGAAATGGAAAAAGGCAGTGCGTTGAAAGAGCCTCAGCTAGGCATGGAGTGACAGAGTATGCCATGTGTCTGGAAGAACTCCCCATGTGGGAAGGCGTACACGGGAACTAACAAAAGGCTTGAGAAATAGCCATGTGTTTTGAAGAGAATGGTGGCGCAATGGAATGTTATCAAGGACCCAATCTTGTTTTTTTTGTATTAGGGTTATTTTTAAAACAGCACACACTCAACTTGTCTATTGCACAGCACCCCATATACAAATACGATTCAAGGAATACACAGATCCATGCAAATCCCAACCTGTGCACATAACCTAAGAACTGTACACGTGCAAGCAAGCTGGGCATGTGCAAAAAGGCATGGACGCATATCATTGCTGCCATTGAAAATTTGGAGTGTTAGTGATTTCATAGTTTAGTGCAAAATGCAGAGATGTTGATCCAGTTTGAAAGCCATTCAGAATTTTAGTCTAATTTGAAGCGCAATGTATATATCATGTCCTTGCCTTTAGCATATAAAGGTTGGGAAATGCATTCAAACATGCCCTACAAATCAGTTCACACTGTTCATAACTAAAGTACATCTAAAGGGTCATATTTCCACAAGTCTCAGCATCCTTTTGTGGAAGCACATTTGCACCTTTAATTCAGTTGCAAATGCTGTTCTTACTGTGTTTCTAACTAAATAGTACCCATTTGCAGGTATAAATCAGATAGTCAAAAAAAGCACAAGTACTTAGTTTGGGCATGCAATTCATTTTTGCAAGGGCAATTTTACCTTGGGGGCTGAAAAAACAGCTGAACTTTAGTGTTATAAAAGGTACCCTAAACATACCTGATGCCACTTTCCTGCCCCAACAAATATGTTGAGGTAGAACAAACATAAGTGGAATGGAAAATGAAAACAAGAAATACATTTATTTTGACAGAGATAACAGACCTAATGCTCACTAGTATTTAATGTGATTAACAAAGACAAAAGGTGAAAATCTGAATACAATCTGCTTCCTTCAGAATTTCAACATGATCTGGCTTTATTCCAATTATTAGATCCATCAGAAAAAGACACTTAAGAATTTGATGGAGCCAAGGGTATGATTTTACAGATAATACTTTTTCATAATGCTTCTCAAGATTTCACTTGGCCTGTATCATTTTGCGAGTTGTAGATTCTCAAGTCTGTCTTTTTTCTGGCTAAGTAGCATAGACATCTGTAATACCACACACTTCAGAGCTAAACTGAGTCATGAATCAGTGGATCATAGCCATAACACCCTATTTGCAAAAAATCTGACAACTATTTAATCACCCTATTCAGGTGAAAAACAATTTCCAAAAGAAAATAGCCTGAGTCTCTACTTTAAGTTCTCATCAAAGTCTCCAGTATTAATTATGAATTTGTTACACTTATTCAGGTCTATCTTTTCTTTTTTTCTCTCATCATCGTTTCTGTCATATAGAAACTCAACAAGCTGCATGGTATTCAGCAAAAAGTACCTTCAAATTATGTTGATGAGGTCTTCCAGTTCATATCTTTTCATGCATGGTTTTCAAACATTGCCCGAGGATCCCTTTTCTCTTTCTGAATCTCTGTCCAGACCCTACTACCAGCTGAAAACTTCACATGAAAGCCATGTTGGTTTTGTTATTGTGAAATGAATTGGAACTAGTAATTTCAAGACTTAAGCAACCTGACTATGGACCCTCCATACACCATAATAAACACTCATACATAGAAATAGTTTCACTGAAGTCAGTGGGTTTACTTGTGAGAGTTATTCTTGCCCAATTAATCTAACTCTAATCTCAGCTACATATGAGCAACTCCATTGAAAATAATGGAGTTGCACACATGAAATTACCACAAAATGTGGCCCAATATGAGGAAATTGCTTTAACATATGTCTGACATTACTATTTGCATAAACAGCTACATATTGATGCAAATTCTGTCCTTGGATGCATATGTAATAACCAGATACTAGTGAAATGCTTGTGGCTGGCTTTCATCAAGCATAAGACTTTCTACTTACTAATAGACAGTGATGTTACTCCTCTAGCTCACTGACAATGGCTTATGCTTTTGGGCCTACCTTAAGCATATCTTAACTTTAGGCACATGATGGTCATGGAACAACTCAAGTGCTTGAAGCTAAGCATTTGCTGGAACAGGTCTTTGTTGCTGAAGATCTCAGGTTCATGGGTGACAATCCTGTTTTCATACATTCTCATTGAGTTATAGTAATTTTAGGTCTCACTTGTAGAAACAGTAGGGAGAATACTTACACAGAGACATATATATTTAAATTGAGAATATTCCTTTAAAAAGTGGCTCATGAAAGACCTCATTTATGCAAAATGTTACTTTTTAAAAATATTATTCCTGCTTGAAGAAAGCCTAAATCTGTCCTGTTAATTACTTGACTGTACTGGGGTTTACTTTACCTCTAATATGTAGAAGAAAATTCATAAATTTGGCATGACATGACAAACATAACACTCCCTGTATTGCTTTCAAGAAAGATGTTGCATACTGCCTGTATTGCTCATTTGAATTGATCAGAGTATGACAAAACCAACATTCAAGCAGCAAATGCTAGACCGTTGCTAAAGAAAACATAGATCCCGGTGGTACAGTAAACAAGCTGAATACTAGTAAATAATTCATATGCACAACTCATTGACTCTGATAGTGTGCTCTCAAACAGCATCATGGCTGAATGGAAATGCCTGACTGATCTAGAAAGATAGAAACCTAAGACTAAGAAAAATGCTATGGCAAAAAAAAGGGGGGGGGGGATATTGGCTGTCGTTGCAGAAAGACTTCAAAGTTCTATACGCAGCAGTGCATCAGTTTGGTCGTGTCAACAACTAGGTGGCTACAGGAGTAAGGGTAGCCTACTTATTGTAAGAACAAGAGGCACGTAGGAAGGAAGTACCACACGAACAAAAAATAGACAGATATGCTAAACAGACAGATATGCTATACCAGAACAACATCAGCTTCTTTGTTAGTGGTGCCAGTCTCGAAAGGGTGCCAATGGCTAACAGGTAAATGGGAAACAGTCAGGGCTTGGTATCCCGTGTGTTCTGACTAGAGCTAGGCAAATAACTATTTTGTCAGTGTTGGGAATTTCAAATGTCAAACAAAACAAAACAAAGGGTTTGGGGTTGGACCAAAATGAAAATTGCCAGTGACTTGCATAGTATGTATTCCAAATGAGTGGTTGGTGGAATGAAACATTGTGTAATGTAAGATTAAAGAGAATTTCAAAACAAAAAGTCATTTCAAACCAAAAAATCTAAATGCTTTGTTTTGAAAAGGTGAAAATGACATGTTTTGATTTTTTCCAGCAATTTTTGCTTGCTTTCAGAATGAACAATTTGGCAAAAATCAACACGAATTCACGTATTACTAATATATTTCGGCATCACCAAATCTGCTTTTTTTTTTTTTAACCAAAAACGGTTTTGTCTGAAAAATGTCTAATAGCTATATTCTGACAAATTCCGTGGTAAGCACCTTACCTACAGAGAGCTATCACAGGTCTACACACTAATTAAGGACCACTTAAACCTTATTATGAGAACTTAAGTGGTCAATAAGCTTTGTGTTGGGATGTTGCATGGGAGTGAATTTCATCCAGCACATCCAGTTTAGGATTAAAGATCAAATCCCTAAGCATAAAGGTATGCTACATTAGTGGTAGCCTTCTTTTCAGAGGGGACTAGATACTGTAAACTGGATCGTTAACTTTACTGTAACTATGAATTTTATTTATTATTGTGCATTCAACTCAGAGATAGCTTGTGTTACTGAAATTAGGTGTCTCAATTCTTTTAGGTCTAGAAATTCAGGGTGATATTCTTACCCCTGGCCTGAGCCCTTTACATTAGATAAAAGGACCAGAGCAGCATAAAGGGGCTCTGAAAGCCCCAGATGTGGCCATGGGTGGATTCCCTGGGGTTATAACATCTGAGTTGGACCTTTATAGGGCACAGCACAGAATCTAACCCTTAGTTTAGATCAATTGCTTTTCAAGGTGCATGTGGGTTCATTGTTAGGCAACACAGGACAACCAAATTTAGGTCATGACAAATAAGGATTGGTAACAGCAAATTACTGGAACAAAATACTTAATCAGAATCATCCGACTCATCTAATCTGGTTACCAGATATTGCGTCTTCAAATTTCTTCACATTAGTTTTGCCCTGGATCATGAGCAAATGCAAAGGATCGCACCAGAAGGGGTAAAAAACAGCTATTTAATTTACCAATCTTCTGTGTGTGATGTTTGAAAGATCTTATCAGGTGTGTCAATAATGTTGAAGCAAAGAAAATCTGTCCTTGCTTCCATTGTCTTGTGTTTAGCACATCAGTTCCAAATCCCCAAAGAGAGGGAACATGGACTATGCAACAATTCACTTATTAGCTGAAAGCAATTTCAATCATATGATTCAAAATGATTCTCAGAGGCTTTGAATTTTTCTTTCAGATCTTAATAGTATCTTCTTCTATCTCCCTTAAAATGTACTTCTTTTGCTTTACATCTTTGCCTAATAGCAACAGCCTTGAATGAAGGCTGTTGGTTGCTTTTCTTGTTTTATTCATCAGAAAAGTGCAATTAATTTAAAGACCATAATCATAGCCAATATCTAACATCTGCTTCTTTTACTCCAGTCAGGGTATCAATTGAAATACACTCCCCTTCTTTTCCATTCTAAATCTAGTCTAGAAGCCTGTTTGAAGAATGTCATCATACACAATCTGCATTATAGACTGAGTGTGAAATCCTTTGCTCCACCCCCAAGCAGCTAAACCAGTCATGGGGCAGATGCATGGTGGGTTGGGGGGACACATATTCTCATACAGCAGCTCAGCAGCTACAAGAGACTCCTTTATTTCACTGGGGAAAGTAGCTGTATGTGTGTGTAATGCAGCCCCTCCCATGGACGGAAGAACTGGTATCGGCAATGACTCCAGCCTTGCCCCATATCACCACCTGTCACGTGAGTGATGCTTCCCATGAAGCTCACGCTGAGCTGGATTCTGCACTACAACAGAGGTGTGTACTCACTGCATGGGCTCCCACATCCCAGCCCCCTCTTGCATAATACAACCACACCAGCCCCATTGCTAAGCAAGTAGGAGAGGGCTGGATTTGTCTCTAAATGTTTAAATGGAATTAAGATACAGCAAACTAGAAGCCTGTGAAGGAAAAAGTAACTCCAGAGTGAGGTAGAGGGATATGGAGAGGGGTAGAATGTACAAGAAGAGTTGTCTTGAAACTCAAATAAAACTAAGCACGAGAGCTGGGGAGATTCTCGGTTAAATTCTCGGTCGAGGGGATGGAGCAAACTTTCAGAGAAGGTTAAGTGAATCCAGAGTCTAACCCTCCTTAGAAAACACTGCATGACCTTCTTTTTTTGAAAAAGCCTTTCTATCATAGGAATGACACACCCATGACAGATCCCTTTCTACACCAAACCCCTACCAACTCAAACAAACAAGCAAAAACACACCGCCACTACCACAAGCAGAGTTCTGATGCTGAAAAGGGAGAAGTGTCAGAGACTCAATGAAGTCCAATAAGGGTTTTGCTATTGATTTTACATGACAGGAACTCAGATATGAGGGCGACGGGTAGCAGCATAAAATGCCAGGATAGATAGTTACTTCTGAGCCAACCCTTGCTAAAGTCAACAGGAGGATTTCCACCAACTTCATTGGGATGAGGTCCAACATGATTCCATGGTATCCTTTTCCTAATCCCTGTCTTGATTGTAGTGAGACTACTAAAAAGGGATAAAGCTGAGCATGCGTGGAAGTCTTTACAGTATCAGGGCATTGACAGTCACCTCTTTTCCCCAAGAGCTTTGTCTTTAAAACGTAAAATAAATAAACAAATAAATAAATAAATCTTTAATTGTTAATTACCTGAACACGTATCTCAAAAAATGTTCATTTGCAGTTATGAATGCAAAATGATTTATTAATGAAGTAGAGCAACATGCAATATATAACAGTTAATTAAAGCTAGCTTGTGATTCATTAAAGTTGAATGATTTCTTAATAACTAGCAACACTGCATATCTAGTTTTGTTGTGACTCTGGAGAATGTTCAGTGAACAACACTAGTGGATTTTGGAATCAGCTGACTACTAAAATCAAACTTTTTCCAAGTAGTTATTATTTCCATTAACAAGCAAATGAGTTATAAATTAAACCTTTTCTGCCCAGAACTTAGTATAACAGCAAAATATGTTTATGTTCTGAGGAAATATTGGTTTAGCTGATGTAAATTCATGTTTCATTATTTCTATCACAGGTAAAAATGTAGGAGTACAGTCAAAGAGCTGAATAAGTTCCTCTAGGATTAATGTAAACAGTGTAGTTAAAAACCTATGCATTGACACTAATGATGAGAAAGCAAGAAAAGACTCCTCCTTTGGGGCTGAGATCCCCTTTTACACCTATTACACCTTATTAATTCTTAATGGATTGCTATCATTTTCCAGAACAAAGAATTTTATCAGCTATAATATGCAGCAAGGAACATTACACAAATTCACATGCTCATGCAGCTCTTTAAGGGCATGAAAAATAGAGTGGTGCTCAAAACTCAGATCAGTGAAGAAACCTAAGAATGAAAATGAAAAAGAATGTACTGAAAATGAGCCTACTTAAGAATAAACCTTTTGTGACAATTATCATGGGCAAGGTGCGCCTATGTAGTGCATGTTGAACATCCAGGCCAACATTTTCAACTCTGAATATCTAATGTTAGGTTCTTAGATCCATATTTGGACACCTAACCAGATATGCTCTGGTTTTGAGAAGTGCTAAGCATCCACAAGTCCCACTGAAGTTAATCGGAGCTGCAGGTAATCAGCTCCTTTGAAAATCTGGCTACTGACTCAGTGTTGTTTCAGGAAATAACTTCAGGCACCCAATTTTGAAACTTTCAGTACATGTGCCATCTTAGGTGCATCAAATTTACAGCTAATCTCCAGCTCCATTTTAACTGGAATAAATCATTCCTGTTTCCACTCAGTTCTTAGGAAATGGGGAGGAACACCTGAACTCAGTTGACAGGAAATAAGTTTACTGAAGCTAGATGGGTATTATAAACTCAATAACAAAACCTCAGACCCCATTAAGTTTGTCTGTCCCTACTTATCACCAATTTTATTTATAGGTGCTCTGGGTGCTTTATTAGAAAGGGACCCTTAAATAACCGATACTAACAAGGACAAACTGATGCAAACAGGTTTCTGATGATTCTCATGGAAATTCAGACCCCTTTACACCACCCTGACAGTGTAAAGGGGGCTTAAGCTACCTGCTGTCAGACTGGCATAAAGGGGTGTGGTGTAAATCGGGTCCTAGCAGTTTAATTTTGGACCTTGCAGTGGGAAATGTTTTCCCATCACCATTCAGAGACACAAAATACTTTTATGTCTTCATGAGGATTCGACAAGTGAAATACAATAAGAAAATAAGTCAATTGAAACAGCAAAAATCACATTCTTCACAATGTTTTTAAGTCCACTAGAATTCAATATCAACTCAAAATATCATAAGGAAAACAAAGCCCTATATTTGTTTTCCTATCACAAAAGTCAGCAATGCATGGCTTTCAAACAAACATCATTATTCGCTGTAGTTATTGATCAATCTTTGGGTAAATATAAAGTGAACTCAGACAAGTAACAAGCTCATGTCCTAAAGCCATGAAAATAAGTTCCCTAAAAATAATAGATGCATCTAGAGATACAATGCTTTGTGAATATCAGACATATTTCTATCAGTCACCTAAAACAAACAGTTTAGTGATTTACATTAGCTGGAAATTATGTGAGTGGAAAGACGCACATAGTGTAAGAACATGAATGCCAGATACGTTTCACCTCGTTTTCCCTAAATTCAGTTCCAATTCAAAATGAAACTTTTTTTCAGCTTGTCCCCCTGAACTGAAACATCTGTTATTTGCTCAGCTCTAACCCTAAGTGCCCTGAGTGCAGAGCGTAAAAACACTATAGAAAGAGAATTTAAAGATATACTAATAATTTCCATAACGGGAACAAATAACCGAGTTCAGTGGATGTTCAACTGAAACTGCCTCTGAAAAGTGCATTCAAATTCCCGAATACCTAGAAGTGCAGAAAATGGTCGGTTGCTAATGTAACTGCTCATCACATTGGCATAATCAAAGACTCATAGTTCTTCAGGTATTATTTCATGACAGTTATATCCTTTGCAACTGCTTCAGAGTTACAGAGCGGTGCTTCAAGCTGGACATAATGCCTTTGCTGGCAGTGGTTTGAATATCCAGCCCCATGTGCTAACAAACAAAACGAAGTAGCATACTCCATTTTTGTTGAATATACGAAGGTTTGACACTTTTAAATTTGGCCCACATATTAGAGGGCCCAGGGCATTGACTTTCACTTAATGTCTTAATTTAATTTTTATGTGGCTATTTTCTGCTGTAACTCATACATTTATTCATAACTTCTCCCAGTTGCATTATAGGACATAATCCACCCTCGACAGAAAGAGTATCATTATGAATATCATAGATAGAACATCTCCAAGATAGGAAATCACTTCTGCTAGAGCCATTACATCCAAAATAGCACAACCACAGCACTGTGGGTCTGATCGAAAGTCCATTAAAGCAAAGGGAAGTCTTTCCATACCTTATGATGAGTTAACTAGTGAGAAGCATCAATATCAGAGTATGTGCAGTGCAAACATCAATGAGACTCAGGATATTAGGACAGGGATAGCTGAAACATGCAAGAGATGGGATTTTTTGACGAGAGACTTTGTATATGTAGCATGTACCCAAGATGCTGGTGAATCAGTAGATTTGACCTTAATATCTCTGCATTGGCCTGTTGCAACTGGCTGAAGATTTTTACCTAATGCAAAATCTTAGATTTTCTTGGACTGTAGCATTGGTGGTAGAACAAAGAACTTAATTACGGCAAGAATCAGCCTGTTCCATTTCCATGTCATCATTTGGGAGTTCTGAAGGTTCCTATTTCACAGACTTCTTAGCCAACCCGTGTGCCAAAGCTCCCTTATTGGGAAGCTCAGCCACAGCGTAGATGTGGGTGTAGGGACTGGGTGCAGGCAGCCTTATGAAACGGCAAGGTGCACCGCGGCCTGATTCCTTAATTCTCCTGTCTTGGCAGTCTCCAAAGCAGATTCCCTTCGACGTGTGGTCAGTTCCTTCTCATATCACGCCTTCTCAGCCCTTCTTTTTTTGGGTAAGGGTGGAGGGGGAGGAAGTTTTAGTGGAGATTTGATAAAACAAATGGGAACTTGGACTGTGATGATTTATTATGCTAATCCAGCTGCTCCACATTGTTATTCCTCCAGCTAAAAATATTTTAATATTTTTAAAGTGTCATAGAGGCATGCACAGTAAATGCTTTCATTAACGCAATGAAAACAACTCAATCATTTGTTGTCTGTCAAACTCTCTTAAATAACAAGAACTGACATAAAGGACAAGCAGCCATCAGTTTTTTCTTCTGAAAATCACCCACACCAACATCATAAATTATGCTTGAGTTATAAACCGTGCTTTGTCAAGATCTTGAATGTTAATGTTCAGCTCAGGGCAATTTTTTTATATACAAGACCATGAAAAACTGGATTTATAATGGAAATACCAAATGACCCAGCACCTGAAATCTCTAGAGGTATTTAATCATCTTGTTTGCAAATCTCCCTTTTTACAGTCTTATACAAATAGACATCAACTTTCTTCAAGAGCTCTAAAGCCAAAGGTAGGTGGCCTGGTGCACAATCAGTGAATAAAGTGCATTGTACATGAATCTCAATATAGCAGATATTATGTAAAAGAGTAAATAATACATGGGAAGTGGTTTCACAGAAATGTAGATTCATAATTAAAACAGTATGGAGGTGCCAGCTGCATCTTCATAGTTAACAACCAGTCTCAGCATCACCTTAATGTAGGACAGAAATCATTCAATATTTTTCTTCTGGGATTACATTTTTAGTTGAAATTGCAATACAAACATCTCATAGACTAACTGAATTTTCTATCTACCTTTTTGGGAAGGCATAATTCTGAATCTTTTCAGAAGGCATTTCAGAGTGGTCCTTTCCTGGGAATTGCTCTGGCCAATCTCAATTTTCTTTATAATTCCATGTTTTGAAAGCCACACCCCACTCATACATGGATTTTGACTGGGAGCTTTTCTCACACATAAGGAGCAGCTTGGGAGAAAAATGCAGACGTACCTGTCAAAAAATGGATAATCAGGTACTCAAGGCTGGTGGGAGGGTTTGGAAGGACTTGCAATGCCTCCTGGGACCAAAACATTGTTGCGGGGGTGAAATGGGAACATGGCTTTGACCTCCCATGATGCAGTTTCCTTCTTCCCTCCCTACCCTGATAGGCTGGAAAGGGAGAGAAGCTTCCACATGGGTAGAGCATGGAGGCAGATAGGCTGGCATCTAATTTTGAGCAGCTAGATACCAGGGCAATAAAAAGAACCCAGCAAGGAGCTCTGCATCTCCAGGAGGCTTTGAAGACCCATTTCAGTAATAAACCACAGTAATTGTGTTGTGCCTTCCCATGCCATCCCCTTCTTTGCGTCAGTTTCCTTGCATCTGCCTGTCTCCTCCCCCTCTGAAACCCTCATGCTTGGAATAAATAAAGAGTAATTCATTCTTGGAAAGTTGGCTTTTATTGCACAATAAAGAAACTGAAAGATCAGGAAAATAATTTAAACTTGGGCAAAAGATATGATGAAATTGGGAGGGGAGAAACCAAAACAGCTTGTCTGTGAAAGCACTGAAGTCTTATCTATCAAAGGTCTTTGAATGGCCACCATCTGTTCCTTGTATTCTCCCCTAGTGCTAAGTGGCAGGGATACTGTTCCTTCCCCCACCAACCATCTCTGGGAACGTTTGTAGGAGGGGGATTGGGAATAGTGTGATGTTTACAGACCTTTCTGCAGGGGCTGCAGAAGGAGTCTAGCCTCCAACTTTTTTTTCTCGAAGCTCAACCAGATGCCTCAACATGTCTGATTGGTCCTTCATAATCCACAACATCTCATCTTGCATGGCACGCTCATGCGCCTGGGATGCTCTCCTGCCCTCCATGTCCAGTTTTTCAGACGATGAAATCCTCCAGGCTTTTAGCTCCATGTCAGCTGTCCCAGAGGTGTTCATTATCCCATTGAAGATGCCATCACACTTTCCCTTTTTCCTTCTTCTAATCTGCCAAAGCATCTTCTGTGGAGGATGTGCTGAAGGCCAGGCTTTCCACTGTAGGCCATGCAAAGCACCTTGCAACCATTATCAGTGCATACTCTAGATCTAGTACAAAGTTGCTGTTTAAAAACCACTCCTCTTATTACACTGAAATGCAAACCAGAACATAATCACTAACAGTAGTATGAACAGGTTTGCTGTTTCAGCCATGGTTAGATGGCCCAGGGCATGGGCAATGGGCCTTGTATTGCAACTTGTGGGCAACCCGTGTTGGGAGAACAGGTGGGCCTCTCCTTAGCATCATGGATGGTGCGCGGAGACCAGGAACAGCATTAAGCCTCCCAAACTGAGGTCTTTGTCTGAGGTGGATTCAGGGTTGCGGCCATGAGAGAATACAGGAAACCCCACTGGCAGTAATTGCCCGGGCTTGAAAATTGTGAGGTCAACTCCGATCCCTGCCACCCAAACCACCAGCATGTTAGTGAAAATTCTGGGTGGCAGAATCACATGCTCAATTGTTAGCGGTACGAGCACATATAATGGAAACTTCCACTATCTCCCATAGGTGACCCTATGTGGTATCAGTCTCCTGAGAGTAGCAGACGTGGTAAGGGAGCAGATCCTGCAAGCATCTGGATACAGACCAGGTCCTTATGCTGCTATGCTGTGTACTGCAATGATGCTAGCAAAATTAATACTGGAGTGGCATAGGAAAGTGTCCTATCATAGTGAAATAAATAAGGCAGCTATCCCCAGAAACCTTCTGCAAAGGATTGCAGAGTACTTCCATGAAAGTTTCCTGGAGATCTCGATGGAGGATTCCCAGGAGATCCCTGTGCACATAAATAGTCTTTTCCAAGGACACCTTCTGCATAGCTGGAGCAGCCACTGGGGAACAGATACCCACTGCACCTCACTTTTTTTCATAATAAACAAGAACATGTAACCATTACAGTTTGATTGGAATTGCATACTCACCAGTTATCTTCCCCAGCATCTCACCCAGCTATGATGCTGTCCTGCGATCAGCTGGACTGCTCCTGGGTTAAAAATAGCTCCTGGCTTTTGGGGAGAATGGTTCCCCTACTCGCCTGTCTCCGTACTCCTCTTCCTGATCCTCATGCAAAATGTACTCCTTGCTGTTGCCTGAGGTGGCCCAGGACTCAGACTCTTGTGAGGTATCCAAGTTGTGTTTGGAGGTAGGGGTTGGGTCGCTGCCGAGAACTGCATGCAGCTCACTGTGGAAGCAGTATGTCTGTGGTGTAGAAGCAGAAGGACTGTTCACCTCCCTTGCCTTCTGGTACACCTACTGAAATTCTTTGATTTTCACACTGCACTGCTACATGTCCTGGGTATAGCCCTTCGCCATCATGCCTCATGCAATCTTTTCATAGATGTCTACATTTCTACGGCTGGATCAGAGAAGCACAGATTCCTCTCCCCATAGACCAATAAGATCTACCACCTCCTGCGTATTCCAGGCTACAGCACGCTTGGGGCATTGAGTAGCCATGATCAGCTAGGCTGGTGAGCTCTCCATGCTGATCAAACAAGAAATGGGAATTCAAAAATTCCTGGGGCTTCAACAGGGGAGGGGCTCTTTGTTGTATACCCAGCTGCTGTGCAGCAGAGTTGAAAATGATTCCAGAGAAGTTACAGCAGAGCATTGTGGATATTTTTCCAGTAAGATAACCATGGAGCTAACCGCATGGACACATTGAAACTATTAGGATATTAATTGACGCAAATATGGTGTTAATGGTCGGAAACTTAACTGTGGTTAACTGGAATACCACATATAGTTAGCTACTGGAATACTGCATATGGGCAGGGGTTGAAACTTTATCACATATGGTCCTGGACATGTGTGAATGGAATAGGCAAAAGTGTATAAAATGTATGGTTATCCAACCTGCTGTTGGGACACCAAGTCAACAACATGGGACCGATGGATAGGAAGACTGGTCCTTCATCTGTCTCTTGGGGCGTTCTCCACTTTCTTTTTCTATCTTCATTTATAATGTTCCCCATAAAAATTTGTAAGTATGCATAATACAAACTTGTAAATATAAACAATTCAGGAAACTACTTTACTGTACTTATCTTATTCTTATGCTTCTGCATATTCATTTTTCTATTATTTCAGTTATATTTATCAGTATTAACTAAAACTCTTAAAGTTTCTGTGTACGCTTAATTGTCTTCATCTTCTTAATTAACTTGAAGTAGCCGCCAAAATAAAGAACCTGTTATTTGTGGCAGGTGCACTTTGCACCTGTTACGCCGTGATGTACTCCAGAACAACAATCCAAACACATCGACACCCACGCATGTGAACCAAGAGACACAGGCAGGTTGTCAATCAAAACATGTAACAACTCTGAACTAGTTAGCTCCGCAGCAAACTATGAGAACCATCTAAACAGGCCCTGAGTAGCTGCACACCCAATGCCATGCATGCATACACACAGCCTGAAACAGGAACAAGAATATTGAGTTCGGGAATCAGAAAGCCAACACACACACACCAGTCATCACAACACCCTCGACTAATCCCAGGCTACAAACGAATTTCTGGGAGTGACAAACAGCGTTGATCAATTACTCAGAACTTTGACGTTATTCTTGCAAATTTAGACTCATTTTTCCTGGAATGATCCCATTTTTGGGGGCAATGAAAACAAACACCATTGTGAAAAAACCATGTTGTCAAAATAACCAGCCTTCTCCCAGCCCTCCAAACATCCTCATTGATTAAGGAACTTACTAAATCTCTTAAAAATGTGATTTAAAGTTACTAGAGTAAATGCATAGTTATATTCACAATAAACTATGATAGCACCAGTGAAAATGGAGCATGATATATCCATTTGGTTGACTTCAGAAGCCTCTATCAATTCATTATCACGCTTAGCTTATAATTAGAAGCAAGTTGGCCTACACAGAAAAGTGTTATTTGTGTGGCTCACAAAATGGTGACAACTGCCACTTTGCTATTATTTGAATTACTCGCAAACATCCATTACATCTCCAGTTGATACTTTTTTTCCTTACTCTGCACTGGCTTTGTAATAACAACAACTGTCTTGACAAATTACTTATATCATTATTCAAGTTCATGTAGCCACATTTGTTTTCATGTTGCCAGCAAAATTATGACAATAGAAATAGATTACTGCAATTGCTTCTTCAAGCTAGGAATGCAGGTGGTTTGCTATTTTTCATGACTAGTAAATCCCATTTTGGTCTTCCTGGTGCAGTCACTGAAAAGTTCTGGATTTTTCTTTGTATGATGTAGATTTTTTAGTAGCAGGAAGAAATAAATTATTGAGCCTTAGTGTGACAGAGTGTGTGTATGAGAAAGGTTCAGACAAAATTACAGTATAATTTTATATATAAAATAATATTATTTGTGTGTGCATATATATAATATTATACTGTGATTTTGTCTGAACATTTCCCATAGGGAAAACAGCTGAATATGTGGGATTTTTTTTTACCCAATCTGGGGCTAAGAGATTTCAATTGATAGAAAACATTCCCCAAATTCCAGCTCTCCTCTGATATCACTTCAGTTAAATTAATTGCAAATATATTGAAATGTTTTAGTTCCTTTTTTCCCCCATCCATGATTTTTCTGTGAACAACCGATCGATATTTTCACAAATTCATTCATTATTCAAAATTAACCAATGAATATTTTTTTTTACAGATGGTGTGAATTTTTGTGAAATGTTCATAGCAGAACATTCAGTTTTTTCTTTTTTTTTTTTTTGCTATCTGCTATCCATATTTTACTAATTGAGGTTCATGATTGCTCATCTAAGTTCCATGATGTTATTTCTGTTCCCCGATTGACATAAATGTTGTAAACTACAATCACTTTCACCCAAAATGAATTTTGTTTGGTCATTAAACAAATTTACTTTCTAGATTCAATCATTCTTATTCACAAACCTAAAATCCTCTGTTCACAAGCATTTGGACAAAAAGATCGATTTAAAGCCTGCTTTATAATTTGGCCAAATATTTACATACAGGCTATATGTATATTATCAGTAGAAGCCAGTGACATCTGAAAGAGTGTAGGCAAAACTGGCATGTAAATGCAAATTGAGATGTAAAAGGATCAGCAGAACCAAGTTAACAGCTTTGAATAAACACATATCTGACAAAACAGGCTAGGGGAAGCCTGCCCTAGCTATGATGAGGTGTCTCAGCTAGTTTCTAAATTGAACCAAAATGTTGACAGACTCATGAGTTTTTGCTGATCTAGGCAAACTGGGAACTATCCACTCTTCACAGCGACTCGCATGCTAAACAGTTACTAAACTCTGCTTCTCTGGACCCCTTTTCATTCTGCCTGCGTTCCACAGCTCTCCCTGTCCACCAGTACAAATGAATTTCATTGGGTAGATTTTAGGTGTTGCATTTGTGTTCAACTGATGCTAGCTAGTGAAATTAGTTTCCATTTAGCAAAATGAGAAAAGGAGGTCACTTGGTGTTGCGTATTTCATAAGGCGCCCAAATTAGAAGTGGTCAGAATTTTGAACATCTGCAGCACCCGCTAATTTTAAATGATTACATCACTTCCAATTTCTGCAAGTGATTTAATTTGAACGTGAGCCAAATTACACATTATAGTAGAGATTTAAGACGTGAGAAATTTGAAATTGTACACAAATTTAAGATAAAATACAATGAAAATTATTTAGAGGAAGAAGTTGAGATGTTCAGCAGTGTCATAGGATAGCTGGTGCCCCTGAGTAGACCAAGCCTAGTGCCCCTGTGTCAAAGTAGGTGTGCCCAGCTGACCAGTTAAAAGGGGCAGAGCTACACCAGGAACTATGAAGGGCGGGAAGAGAACAGGAAGAGGAGGAGGGCAGGTTATGTCTGGGAAAAGGAACCACAGAAGAGTAGAGCTAACTCTTCTGGTAGGTCCCTGGAATAGAGGGCCAGATGCTCAGGAAAGTAGCCCTAGGGATTGTTTTCCAGAAGGGGACCAGAGCAGGCTGTCTGAGAAGGAAAGCTGGTTGGGATTGGGAAGAGGCAAAAAGCAAAATTACAAGAGGCCTCTTGGAGGGGAGGCCTGTGAAATCCTAAAACAAAGAGCGAGCTGAGGAGCTGCTTTTCTCCATTATGTGTCTATCCTTGGACAAATAAAAATACTTTTAGGTGACCAGGCACGTCAGTGAGTAAGCTGGGGAGAAACCCCACCACATCACTCCACATACGGTGGAGAATTCAGGTACTCTGATCCCAATATAAGGGGAGATTGAGATGGATCTTGGGTGTCCTGTAAAGAGGCAAGATCCCCTTTTGCCCATGAAAGGGTGCATTTTGGGCACTGTATTACGAGCAAAGAGCACTGTAAATCATATCTAGGCAAAAGGAGGCTGTTGATCATAATTCTCACAGAGCAAATGGGGTCAGTTCAGCAAGAATGGTAATGTGTGCCAACTGATTGTTGCCTCAGAAGCTTTTTATTAATGATAATCAAGTCATTAAGGAAAACTAGCAATGACCTGTAATACTCTCCGTCATCATCAGTTAGCCTAAATAGGAGAGGTCCATTGCGAAAATCCCCTATGGCCTCTACCAACGGCTTTGTTCCATTCACGTCTGATGCTGGCAGGTAAGCCATCGCCAATTTGTTGCAACCAGGTTAGCCACGGGTGACCAGGTAATCTCTTCCACTTTAGGGGTGGCCAATGACCAGAGCATTTGTTCAGAGCACACTTAATCACTCCGTGGGCTGGGACGAAGCTGTCCATGCAAGACACATGTCCAAATAGTGAGGACCGACGACAGCAGATGATGTCTTTGATGCTGAGGAGTTGAGTTCTATGGGCAACTTCACTGTTTCTGACAAAATCAAACCAGTTTATGTGTAATAGTTGCCTTTGACAGCACATGTGGAATGCCTGCAGATACCGGATATCATCTTTAATCAGAGTCCAGGTTTTGCAATCGTACAGAAGAACGGGCATGATAAATGATTGGTAAAGCCTGACTTTGATGCTGTCAGACAGTTTTTGCTGGCACCAGGCCTTCTGGAACCTTCTGGGCTTTCCATAACACCTCCTATCCTACAACAAAAACACCCACACCTGCTCATGGTTTGAGAAGTGCTATGGCTAAGTAAAAGGTGTGGTCAGAGCACCCCTACAATCCAGAACTTCCCTGCTGCTTTAACAACCTCTGGGAGACACTGGCCTTTTGCATAAGTTAAAGCAACCATTAGGCCTGCAGACCATCCTAGCACAGAACAACCTCAAGATCCGGGGAATGCAAATTTGCCTTAAAGTTACAGGCACCAAACTGTTCTGAGTGCCCTCAGCTGGAGACAGTGATCAGAACTGTCGTATTTAGCATACTGATATAGCGAGAGTCCTATGGCATCTTAAAGACTAACAAATTTGTTTGGGCATAAGCTTTCGTGGGCAGAAACCCACTTTCTGATGAAGTGGGTTTCTGCCCATGAAAGCTTATGCCTAAATAAATTTGTTAGTCTTTAAGGTGCTACAGCAGTCTCGCTGTTTTGCTAAAAACAGACTAACACGGTTACCCCTCTGGAACTCATCAACATACTGATATATTTATATGCAGCCCATAACCTTAAAATTACATGTGTCCTTCAGAGAAATTTCTGCCCAGAGGAGAAATTGAATATCCTGTTTAAAACACGAAAAAGCCCCTTCCTTGGGGCAGATGGAATGTTAAAGCTCCAATACTGCACAGAGATGGTTTTTTACAGTATACATATTCCAGCCAGGCTGATAAATGAGCTGTTTGCTACTGCAGTGCAGGCAGAAGGGCCAGCGCATTGCAAGGGATTTCTAAATCCTCAGCCTCAGCAGGACAGCTCATTTATGCATCCTTCGCTGTCTGCTCTCTCTTCACCTTTGCTTCTTAATGGCACTAAGACTCACTGAATGGACGGTGAGAATGATTTAAGGTGTTGCTTATTACTTCTTGGGTAACGCAGCACAGATTATTCATATTCCAAACTCTTGCCTTTATTTCAGGCCTAATGTTTTCAGAATTCTGGACCAGTTTGGTCTCCCTAATACTCTTAATCCAATATTTACAGCAACTGAAAAAAACCCAAAGGCTATATTTTAGGAGCTCTCTCTCTGTTCTCTACTTCTCTGCCTCTTTGCTTCCGGGAAAAAACACAACTCGAGGGTGGGCGCAGGTGAGAGGGATGCTAATTAGGCTCTTTGTACATTTTTAAGTGACAAACATACTCGGTGTGTTAACTCTGTAGAGTGTGATTTAGACAAAATAATTACATCTTGGTTTGCTTTTTATTAACCTCCCTTACTTTTTCATTTACTTAACTAGTGCATAGGTCTCATGTTAGCGTACTGTGCATCCCTCAAAAGATGTAAACTGTGTGTTCATGTAAATGTAGATCATTTCTGGTGTACGAACTGGATGGAATACCAGGGCTATATCTTCCAGTGCTCTGTCCCTTTATGGTTTGGAAAGCTACTGAACAGGTCAAAGGGATACAGGGCATGGTCATAGCAGAACTGGTGCTCATAAAAAAGCATCCATCACTGGGATGTAGGCAGGGTTGGTGTGTTTGTTGGATTCTGACCAAAGTTTTAACAAAGTGCTTTGAATTATAAACGCTCCCTGCTCTGGGACAGGGGTGAACTTCACCCTACCTGCTTTCTGCTCTGAGAATGCACTATCCTTTGCCACTACATCGGCTAGAAGACTTTTAAGGCATAATTGGAATAATGTATTACCAGAAAATCTCTTTTTTCAGTAGATGAATTTCACTCCCAGTACATATTATGGTTAGAGTATTCCACGGGCACTTGGCCCTAGGTATAATTCGTATTTCATGAAAAATATTTTAATAAAATGTGAACTATTAGATGTTATAAGCTCTGAAGCATTACTCAGTATGTTAAGTATTTTGTCTCTGACAGTTCTTGGGGTATCCAGGACTGTGTCATTGTGTTATCTGTTGTTAGTTGTTGGCTGCATGTGTGCGCTCCCTGTGTGCATGTTGTCCCAGCTCTGCGCAGATAACCGAGACACCACTACATGAATGAATGACTCAACATGATCACAAATCCACTGAGCAACAAAGGCACCTGGACAGGTTTATTGCCAAACGAGCACAGCAGAAAATGCCCTATATGTGCTACAAGTACACTTAATACTTAGTGCCCTAACAATAGACCAGCTCAGCAAATGGCAGGACTTTCTGTTCCCTACTCAGCCAGACAAAGGTCTTTCCTCTGAGTCCCCTTTTTATACATTGATACAAACAAATGATGTTTCCCCCCCGACATGTATAATTGCCACCTCCTGATGTGGTCAAGTACCACCTTTTGACATGGTAAGATACCACCCATTACCTTGTACTGGATGGTTCGATCAAAACATTTCTATTAATTATATTAACAAGACATTTCTATCCATTATAGTGTCATTTGAGGAGGTCAAGGAGCCCTTGTGACCTTTGTGATGCTAGGATGTCCCTATTACCCTCTGTAATTTCATACTCTTGTGCCTAGGACTGCTTTAGGATGTGTGTGTTTCCAGTATCAGCTCAATTCTTGCCAATTTCTAGGTCATATGCAAGTTCTCACAGTCTGACTTTGCCTCTTAGCACTATTAGGCTATTCAGGCTTCAGGTTCAGGCCTATTTTACTAGGCCTCAGGCCTTATACCTGGCCTGTTATGTTAAGTCTCATGTCTCAGACTCTCACTTTCTACTACATTACCCTCCTGGTTCCTGTGTGAGGAAGCCTTGCTTGTGGTAAGTGGATAATTTCAGCCATTCAAGCACTTTCTTCAAGGCTAAGCCAGCCCTGTTAACCTACAGGATAAAGACAACAGGTGAACCCAAGTCCTTTAGGAGTATTCCCCTGAGATATTCAGCACGGATGACAAAACAAAAGGTTTGTTTAAAAAAGAATGGAGATTTGACCAACAACAAGAATGTGATGGAAATTATTACAACACAAAACACAGTTTCAAAATGAGAATTAGGATCGGCACTTAGTAATAGCCTTTCCAATCTACTAAAGCAAGTTTACCTGCTCCTGCAAATTTCAGGCTCTTGCAGAGGCGGGCTTTAGAGGAGGCCATGATGCATATTTTCAGGGAAATGTCCCTGCACCACAACATACTTGGACAGAGTGTGCCTCTCCCCACTCTGCATTAGATAGAAAGTCTTGTGTTTCTATTCACAAAGGTCAATTCCCTGTCCATTGTAATGCCCCTCTTTTACCTCTGACTGGCTTCAATAGTTTGCCGTTGTATCTGATGGTTTTCCATTGGATTGTCTTGAGATTGGACAAGGCTCGACAACTGAGCCTTGCATTATACTGCCAGCTAACCAGGGTAGGGTGACAACTCTGTCCTGCTTGACTGGGCTATGGCTGAGATACTTTGTCCCCTGCTGACTAACTTTTACACCAGGACGATAAAGCATATTTTCAACGTAGCTACATTATTCCTTAAATAATACCTTGAACATACATCACACAATGATTGAATCTCGATAAGTTATGTGCTTTCTGTAGGTACCTTACTGAGACATTAAGAACAGTCCAAGGTTGGAGGACAAGGGGACACAGGTGTCTGGTAATGAACTGCAACTGGCTTAACTAGTTCAAGTATACTCCACTTCTTTTAAAGTCATGAAATGCATCTGATAAGCATCATGCAAGGTGTTAATGAAAAGGTCATGACTCAGTAGTTATTAATATTGTGTAAAGCAGGTGTAAGCAAATGATGAAAAGTTGTGGACATAAACACATTTATTTCAGTTTGTCAGCCAGGCAGAAATTACCTCACCCTAGGAAAGAAATGTGGTTTCCCCACACGGGGAGTTACTTCCAAAACACTTTGAAAGACAACGAGAATGTATTTACATACTGTGTTAACAGACCAAACAAGGGGTGAAGGCAAATCTCATTATCATGGCAGGAGAGGAGATTGGTAATCACATGTCTAATGTTCATTCAATTACACCAGAGGAGGCAGGAACTAAAAATTTTTAATTTTAGCAGACATAACTAGTGGGGAAGAAGCAGCAGGAAACTTCCTTCAAGACAGACTTCATGTTGCCTATATCAGACCTGGAAATAGACTTATCTGGAAGTATAATTCAGAAGAATATATTTCAACATTTTAATGGACTATAAAAGAGAGGGCCCAAGAAACCCATTCTTTCACCTAAGAAGACAAAGACACCAGCCCTTTGATTTTGGGGGACAGATCCTGACCCCTGATCCCAGCTTCTGATCAATCAGCCATCTTGATGGAAATGTGGTCAGGATTTTACCTTGAATCATGTCTAGCTTGTTAAATTTTAGTTACCAGAAAGTGTTTTATCTTTATTTCTCTTGCAACCATTTCTGACTTTAATCCTTATGCTTGCACTCATTTAATCTCGCTCTTTGCAATTAAATAAACTTATTTCATTTTTAATTTAAACTAATCTACTACTGTGTTTTAATTGAACAGTTTGGTAACTCCAGTTAAATAACAAACTTCTTGAATATTGACACTATAAAGAAGCAACAGACCTTAACATTCTTCTATTTGTTCCAGGACAAGGCTGGACATATCAGAATACATATTTTTGGGAAAAATTCAGGACTGGGGAGAGTGTGAAGCCACTTGAACAATTGTTAACCAAGGCTGGTGGAGTCCAATGGAAGTCTGTGGTGTTGCACACAGGCTCCAGGATCCAAAGCATTGGAATAGTGCTGCCCCATCCACAAAGTGTATGCTTGATGTGACTGTGGGCATCCCAGGCAGAAAGCCACAGCATCAAGGCATTGTGAGGCACTCGGGGTTACAGGCTAAGAGGAAACATAACTCTTCACTGGTCCAGATTCCACCCCAGAACATGACAATTTACATATTACTCTTTATGGATAAATACCCTGCCAGACGTCTTTGGTGGAGTGAGTTTGTCAGGTTTGAGATGAGATAGTTTGTAAAGAATGGGGGCCATTTGCCATGGGGCTTCTGTGTCAGTCTCCAAACTGTTTAATTAAACATATGAAATTGACATGCTCCTTGTAACTAGCGATTATTTCACATCTGCTACACCTATCACTAGCCATGAGTTCACAACTCTAAACTTTGAACTTTAGTATATCAAAACAGCATTAAACTTAATTTAGGTTCCCTTGATGCTTTATGGGGTGAAATCAGTATCCTACTGCTAGTTTGAATGAAACAGATGAAGTTTAGATCTTATTCCCACTTAATTTTTTAAAGGATTTAAACTAGTTTTTGGAAGCTTATATCCAGCACAACATTAGGAGATTTAGAGATTATATCCAAAACTTTGTCAGTGGCAACATTCAGTGGTGAATGCTGTAAATAGCAATGTAGTGCTCTTTGACAAACGGATTTTCATCTTGTTGCATTCCCCCATCACCTTCCAGTGAGGTTATCAAACTCTGGTAACTGCAAAATGTTACATCGTCATTTTGATATACAGTAAATCCTTTAACTGATGTATTCCTCATGATTGTCACGTCAGTCTTTTGTAAGAACGGTTCTCAATTCTCAAACCTTTAATTGTGGAGTGCCGTAGAATCTCCATTGCATTATTTCACAGGGTATCCAGGATTTCATGCTCTTGGATGCCCAGCACAGCAGCCATTGATTCCATTATTTAGCTGATGTGGTGCATTCACACATATTTTCAAGCCCTAAGCTTAATTATTGTCACTTATCATATATAGGAATGGAAGCTTTTATAGGGTGTGTGGTTTAAGTGGAAGAAAGCTCACTAGCCCATCTGCTTCTCATCCCATGTCACTGATGACATACCAACTCAGTGCTCTATTCCAAGCATTGGCTCCACATTAAATACACAGTCCAGTTCAAGGCCTCTGTCCTGATACTCAACCCTTCTCTACATTGGACTGGTCCTGGACTCCTGCGAGAGTCACTTCTTCCTCCACAGCCACAGCTACCCAGTTAGGGTGACCAGATAGCAAGTAAAAAAAAATTGGGACAGGGGCAGAGGGTAATAGGCACCTATATAAGAAAACCCCCAAATATCAGTACTGTCCCCATAAAATCAGGACAGCTAGTCACCCTATTCCCAGTGTATCTGTCAATCCACAGTGGAAAGTTCATAACGGAGGAAGACAAAACTTTAAGAGGAGGTGAACCTGGGCAATGGAACTATCTCCAGCAAGAGATAAAGGACTGTGGACTGCTTTAGAATCCAATGAAAGGATGGATGGTTCAATAGTTAGGGAGCTAGAGTTCAATTCTTTGCTCTGACACACATTTCCTATGTAATCTTGGACAAGTCGCTTTGCCTCTCCATACCTCAGTGAAATGGGGGTAAGAACATTTCTCTACCTCAGCTGGGTGTTGTGAGGGTAACTTGTAAGATACTACATTTACAGGAACCATGCAGGTATTTAAGATAGAATTTAAAACGCTCTTCTTTCATTTAGCTTTCAGTCTAAATTTTCCACTGATACTATCTGATTGTATGTAAGTATGAAAAAATAGAAAATTCCTCTGCCTCCATCAGGCTTCCACTGGGCTCCCATCCCTGTAGCTGAAATCAGAACTAGGCTCTGCCAAACAGGGCAGGCAGACTTCCCCACCCGTTTTGACCCTGGGCATACAGGGACAAGCAGAACAAACAAAGGATACTAGAGCCAGACTCAAAGTCCATACTGAAATTTCACTCAGTTTGCTGAGTTTTTTTGCTGAGCAAAGGCTGAGATCCTGTGTAAGGACCTCATCATTTGGCCCATGCTGTGCTCAAAACTCCCATGCCTCTGTTGGAAGTTCCATGTGCAGAACAACCACAAAACTGGGTTCTACAAGACTGGTTGGTGAGGAAATACTGAGCTCTTTCCCAAGGGCATTATTCAGTTCTTCTTCAGTCCTCATTCAAACAAAGTCTCAAAGTGTATGAGGACTGAATAAGGGCTTTAGGATTTGGTCCACATTGCTTTTGAAGATGGGATAGAGTTTGCCAGGCTAAGGCCCATGGGCCAGATTTTCAAAGGCGTTAGATGGATAAAGATGAGCCTAAAGATGAGCACCAATGGAGTTTTCAGAAGCACTGGAGCAAGTTAAACACTCAACTCCTATTGAAGTCAATAGGAGTCAAGCACCAAATCTGCTTGGGGTACATCTACACTGCAGGCTTCATTCAGTGAAGGGCAGAATACGTACCCACTGCCAGAGTCCTTTCCCCTACTGCAGTGAAGGCTCTGGGAGTGGGGTGCTGCTAAAGACCGCCCCTCTGCCTCCAAGCTGCCAGAGCCTTTCACGGACAGCTACACACTGCAGGGTGAAGGCAGCCTGCTTTGCACAGCAGAGTGTAGCTACACATCACCGCCATTGGTGTATGGTGGGCTCCTTTCTGAATGTGGTCCCAGGGAGTGAGCACACAAACCTTCTACACGAGTGCTTACCGCGGGGATACTGCCATTGAAATTCAGACTAAACTATGCAGCCTTTGCTGTGAAAACCCATCTGCAGGAATCATGCAATTGTAAATGAAGGGCATGTATTCATCCCGGGCCTGCTAGCAACTCATTTTCTCTTTTCATACAAATCACTCATTTCTGAAGTCCCAATGCGTAGTCCATTCATTTTCACAACATTATAGTAAGGTAGCCTATTTGTATTCACGATGCAGGAAATAAATACGCATATAACTCCAACAGGGAGGAATAATGAAACATTTACCTCTCAGTAAGGCAGATGAAAGACTGCTTGGCTTGATCTCTCACTACACATCTGATCCCATCACAGGATGCAACAATTAATAGGCTAAATTTTTTCATGAAAACTTCGGGCTCTTTAGGGTTTGATCTTGCAATGTGCTAAACATTCTGGTTTCAGTCCAGCAAAACACCTAAAGCACATGGTTAACTGTGAGCATGGGGCAGTCTTCCTGACTTCTGTGTGACTACTTGTGTCATTAAATTAAAGCATGTGCTTAGATATTTTGCTGGATTGGGACCAGAATGCCCAACACATTGCGAGATCAAACCCGGGGTCATACTCCTTGGTATCAAGACTGTGGATTACACCTCAGGGCACACTGTTCAAAAATAGGGAATAACCCCTATGCCAACGATGACTAACACCTTAGACACACCAGTTAATTGTACTGCTTATTAACTCCCTAGGGCTTTCGCCAGCCTTAATATAGAAATAAAACAATCCCCCTGGAAAACCCAGTCCTTCTTGACACCAAACATGCAAACCCCTGTTACATTAAGACCCTTTCATCATAACATCATAGAATATCCAAGTTCATTTGTTCCCAGAGGACCAGGCACACACAACAGGTCAGGTCTCTTTAGATCTCCCTCCTTTATCTAAGAAGGCAACTCTCAGCACGATCCTGAAATAAACTTATTTAGGCTTTAATAATTAAATGAAAATGAAGCAAGGGATATTTGCACAGTGCTAAGAATACTAAAGGCAGACAGACAGACAGACAAAGTTAGAACCATAGTTAGAAAGGACCACAAGGGTCATCTAGTCTAACCACCTGCCAAGATGCGCTTAGGTAATTATCTTATAAAACTTCTGTTCAAACTCTTACAGGTTCTGTTTCTGAGGCTTATCTCAGCTGTGGCAGCTAAAGGTCCTTTACCTGTCACACAAAGTCCTTGCCTCTTACGATCCAGTCAGGTAAAAAGAACCCTATTTCCTTCCACTAGGCAGTTATGTATCTGAAAACCCAGCCATGTGACGGTACTGAACCCCCAGGCTCACAGATGCAAAAGGTGATTGGGTGGTTTATGTGGTAATTATTTGGGTGAAGTCATCCTATGCTGACTTATCCCTGGGTGGGAGTTTCCCCGTCACTACTATCCCATACACTGGTTTCTCCCAACTGCATTAAGAATCAATGAATTTCCTCTGGACACATTGCATTCTAATGGATATCAACTGACCACCCTGTCCCCTCAGGAAGACCTATTTCTATGGGCGAAACTCAGCAACAATTAATGGCTCCTGCTTTCATGAGGTCTGCCCAGCCAGGCAAAAACACATGAACAGATATTAGTCTTAACAGGAGAAATACGGAGATTAGCAGTCACCTGTTCACCACTTAGGAAAGTCCAAACACCACATATTTGACTGCAGTTTTAACAACTTAATTTTAATAATGTTCCAACAGCATTAAGCCTGACAGACTCTCAGACTGGGTCTACAGTGACGGCGGCAAATTCGCCGCCATCAGATCGATTGCTCTGGATCGACTGAGTGGTCTGTGTAGACGTGCTCAGTTGATCCAGCAAGCGACGCAGGAAAACCACCCCGGTAAGTGGCATAGCGCTGCGTCGAGGGAAGCGCTGTTCCCTTCGACGCAGCGCAGTGTGGACGGCACGCGGAGGAGATGCTGCAAAGTCAATGGGAGATATGCAAGTGATTTACGTCACTTGTGTATCTCCCGTCGACTGCCACCAAATCGCAAAGGCCAGTGTAGACCAGGCCTCATTTGATACATAGGCCTAGAGTTGGCCTATGCCTCCAAGGTCACACCCTGATTGAAGTCAATGGCATTGGTTTTAATGGTACAGGGCACTGAAATTCCAACACAATAATTTCTAATGAAAAATGTGCAACAGCTCTAGAAAACATGGGATATTTCCTTTCATCTTCACCTGTCTCTCCCATCCTCTTTTTCAGAAAAAAAAATCTGTTCTGCCAAACATCAGTAGCAACAGAGCACAATGCTCACAGCAAACCCCATTGTGCAATGGATGATGTCACCGATGCGCCTCCTCCTCCATGTACACCCATTAAGAGAACAGAGAGCGACTGTGTTACTCCGCTCTCAGTGAAGAGTACTGGGAAAGGGGTAAACAGTGAGGTGGTGAAGTTTGCAGATGATACAAAACAGGGGCATGCACAGGGTGGGGCAAGCAGAGGCACAGTCCACTCCCCTCCCCCATCCAATAATTGGGGGGGGCACAGTACTACTTCGGCTCTGGAGGAGGAGCTCTGCGCCCCTCCAAAATTTAAATTTCCATGCACACCTTGATACAAATTTACTCAAGACAGTTAAGTCCAAAGCAGATTGGGAAATTCAAAACGATCTCACAAAACTGGGTGACTGGGCAACAAAAGGACAGATGACATTCAACACTGATACATGCAACCTAATGCACATTGGAAAACATAATCCCAACTGTCCATACAAAACGATGGGGTCTAAATTAGCTGTTACCACTCAAGAAAGAGCTCTTGGAGTCGTTGTGGAGAGTTCTCTGAAAACATCCACTCACTGTGCAGTAGTCAATATGGCTAACACAATGTTAGGAGGTATTTGGAAAAGGATAGATAAAAGCAGAAAATATCATAATGCCACCATATAAATCCATGGTATGCCCACACTTTGAATACTGCATGCGGGGCTGATCACCCCATCTTAAGAAAGATATATTAGAAATGGAAATGGTAGAGAGAAGGGCAACAAAATGACTAAGGGTACGGAACAGTTTCATAGAAGGAGAGATTATAAAGACTGAGACTCTTGATCTTAGAAGAGAGACAACTAAGGGGGAGGGGTATTATAGAGATCTATAAAATCATGGCTGATGTGGAGCAGGTGAATAAGGAAGTGTTATTCACTCCTTCACCTAACACAAGAAACAAGGGTCAGCCAATGAAATTAAAAAGCAGCAGGCTGAAAACACACAAAAGGAAGTACTTCTTCACACAATGCACGGTCAACCTGTGGAACTCCTTGCCAAACGATATTGTGAAGGCCAAAAGTATAACTGGATTTAAAAAATTAGCTAAATTAATGGAGGATAGGTCCACGTAACCCCATGCTCTGGGTGTCCCTAAGACTCTGACTGCCAGATGCTGGGATTGGATGACGGAGGATGGATGACGATTGCCCTGTTTGGTTTATTCCTTTTGAAGCATCTGGCATTGGCCACTGTTGGAAGGCAGGACACTGAGCTAGATGGACCATTTGTCTGACCCAGTATGGCCATTCTGATATTCTAGTACTTTCACAGCCTCAGAGAGATATTGTATGATTTTCAGTAATTCATTAATAGCTGGAAATTGCTCGTCTAGAAGGTGCTACTAAAGTACAAAGTAGTATTCTTTTTTTATAATTTGTTCTTCCTTTTACAAATGGAGGAAACCCCATGGCAATGATACATAGCATAGCCCTGAAATGTATCGGTCCTGGTGCAATGCAGATACTGTAGCTTTTTGCACACTGCCCTGCAGCATTAAAAACCCATTGAGTAAGACTGAGTTCCCTGAGGAAAACAAAACAAAACCCTCCATTTCTGTAGGATGGGTGAACTTGTAAGATGAGAGTGTTGCTTCTCCTGGTCTCTTTCCATCGATGCACTTTTGGATGTTTCTAAAGCCAAATGAATGGGGACGAAAAATCAGAAATGTCACTTCTTCTTTCTGAGCAAAATACGGATTCAAAAGTACTGCCTTTTTGTGGCTCACAAAATAATAAAGAGCACAGATTAAATTAGCCATAGGCAATTTTTGCAAGTGTTTCTCAAAGGTTTGTCAGTTGAGCTTCCTCTGTGAACTCCCCCTCTCCCCAAGTTCTTGTACTTTAAGCATAAACATTGCAGCTTGTGACTCAGGATGTGATTCAACAGGAGAAAACTGTGGCAGCAACCAGCATTCACGCAACCATATTCCTTAGTAACAGAGGTTCCTTAGTAACAAAGAACATAGTCCTGGAAGGGATCCCTCGGGTCACTGAATCTAGGTCTCTGCTATTGCATATACAACATATGTCATATAATCCCATTCATAAGCGTACCCAGCTCCATTTTAAGAATAGTTAGGATGTTTGCCCCAGTATTCCTATTGAAAGGCTATTCAACAACTTCATTCTCATGGTTAGAAACATTCTAATTCCCACCCTCAATCTACGCGTTGCCTGTTGATATCCATGTGCAAAAACTCTTTTTTTGATTAAGAAGCTGTTCTCGCTCCCTGGTATTACAGCACCTCTGCGAAGGGGCCCAAGGTTTGTTTTCACAAAGCAAAAGCCAGGCAGAGAAGCAAATAGTAGATCTTTCCAATTCTGCGAATGGATTGCTCTAGCTTAGAATTCCGTCCCACCTTCAAGCCTATGTTCTATAACTTTGTCCCGGTTCTGCTCTGTGAATCACTGTGTAATGCTATGAGGGAAGAGAAATGAGGAAACAAGAACTCCAAGAAAAGCAGATTCACTTAAAACAACACAAACTGTGTGAGTGACATGAACCAAAGAGCAGTGTGGACTAGTAACTCAGAACGGCTATTCCTTGCTCTGCCACTGACTAAGTCTCCAGACCATATGTGCTTCCATTTCCATTTTTGAAATGGACATCAAAAGGCCTATCCCAGAGATGTCATACAATGTTAAAGGGCTTTCAGAGTTTTGCACAGAAAAGCATAATTACCCCAAACCCAAGAAAGGCTGGGATCCTAAAACTTCCCTTGAAAGATAGAGGTCTGACAGGTTCTCAGCACCTCTACTAATTTAACCCCAGGGCTCCAATTCCTGTCCCTATCGAAGCCAGTGTCAAAAACCCTAAATCCGGCACCACCGAAGTGCTAGACTGCTGCCTCCCTTGATCACTTTCTGTCTTTCCCAACAGGCCGAGAGGACTGGAGACAAGAAGAAATCAAAGATAACGTCTCAGACTTTTGGAGAATCACGTCTCTTCCCTTTAGGTTTGGCCACGTCACTATAGCCAAATGCCAGGCAGCAGGAGCTGAGTGTTTAGGTCAGATCACCAGCCCCATCGGCTGCCCTGCTCAGCTGGCCTGCCCTTCTTTACAGCTCCTCCTCCAAGCCAGGCAGGACATGCAGATGTGCCAGGGAAGGCCCACACAGGCCCAGACCATCTGCTTAACCCCTTCCTTACTGGTGCATGTGGACTTCCAAAGTGATTTATTACCTGTGAAAAGATGCCCATTTTGTACCATCCCATCCCATTATTGATGCATTAAATGGAAAGCAAGACTAGGAAAATCTTCTCTTTACAGTTCTGTTACTCTTGGGGCTTTTTATTATTATTTTTCTCCATGAAGTCAATATGATTTTACGCATTGAATTATATTTTGTAATTTAAAAGTGATGATGAATTTCATGTTTGTTCATAAATGCAACGTGTATGAGTAAATAGGTTCTCTGGGGGGAAAACATGATTTTAATGGATGGACGGCAATGCAAAGTTTAAAAAACAGAATTTAAAGGAAACGATTTTTCTTTTAAGTTGAGATGAATGGATACATTTGTATTCCCTTCTGCACAATTCACTGAACTTTATTTTCAAAATGTCAAGGATGAATGTCCTTAAAATGCTTCCATTAAAAGGATAATAACCATAGTTACTGTGTGTAGTTCGCTTATGCCTGACTTTTTTGTACTTGACATATGGTATTTGCAACAATGCTGCTAACTAACGAAAGGGGCAACAAAGAGATGATCTAAATGGATTACAAATCAGAAACTGGGTTTACAGCCTCTGGGTGTAGTGCTCATACTTAGAAGATGAAAGACGTAAGACAATGCTATGAAATCTTAGCTGATCATTTTTTATAGTTCTCTAGCTACTTAAAGGTCTGTTTGTCAATATGGAAACTGAACAGGCAATTGTTAAAATATACTACCTTGTGCTGAACCCATTAATAGAGAGAAAGTTTGCATCAGTGTCCACTTCTTTCTTTCCCCAGGGGAAGAACCAGAGGGGAAAAATAGGTTAAAAAGAGGGACCACTGAAAAAACTTAGAATGAGATTTTCAAAGACAGCTGTGGGGCTTAGCCACACAACTTCCATTAACATCAATACCAGGGGGAGTCACGTGGCTAAACCTCCTAGCCAAATCACGTTCTGAAGTGCCAAAGGCTGCCAAAGCCTTTGGTAACCCACAGTGAGGTAGCTGATTCATTGTGAATGTGGAAAATGATATAATTGTAGCACGTTTGAGAAACAGAAGACATTTTTGTCACTCCTAGTAGCAAATCGTTCACCCTTCTGGTCTATTTATAACCAAATCAACCGATTACCATACTCCTGACGAGTTATTACTAGAAAACTACAAAGAGTGACTTTGTGTCATAGAGCATGACTACAATAATCTTTCACCTATGGAAATGCTGGTTGAAAGCTTTCCTTGGGCTATATGTGAAAATTGCTTTGGCGATAGCTTACCTACACGGGAAACCCATACAACGGGCATGCTAATTGGCAACATGGGCTTACCTTTTCAACAGCACATAACTCATTTTGGAGTCAAATCCCATTGATCTGGCCCTTTTTACAAATGCTGTTCATTGTCACATGTTGTCCCAGAGAGACTCCAGACCTGAAGAGCAAGCTTTTTGCAGCTTAGGACTGAGATATAACGGTGGGGCTGTTGAAAGAAACTTCTATAGCACTTCTCCTCATTATAACTTGCCATTTTGTCACCATTTTCCACGAGTACTGGTATATTTAATCATAATGGAATCCATTGGAATTCAGGGGAAGTTGGATGCTTAACTTATTTAGGCCTTTGGAAATCCTAGCCTGTTTGAAACCCAAACATTACAAGAACCTAAAAAAGGTGAAACATTCTACATAAATGCAAAGCTTAAGCAACAGAGCATATTCCCTTTTACAATACTGCACTTAAAATAATGTTAAGAGGCCAGATTTTCAAAATAGCCCTTTGTTCTCAAAGGGAGGTGCTGGGAGCTGAGCACAAGATTGCCATCACACACAAGGAAATGCTTACAAGGACAACCGTTAAATAAAAGAGCGTGAACGGTGTGTCTAAATTTGTGCTTAAACAAAGCCGTAGAGGGGCAATGAAATAATATAAGGCTCTAGTGTGACTTTAGTTACAGTCTTGAGCAAGGGGTAGTATATGAGTTGCACCACTATAAGAGTGGAACCCTGCTTCCTCCTCTCATGGGTTAGTAATTTCCTACTGATCTATGCCATCTTTAAATAAATACTTGTCTCTGTGCACTGGCTCAGGCACTTTAGACTGCAAGCAGCGGATAATGGAGCCAATTCCCTGCCAACCTGTCCTACGGATGGAGTAAGTAGGCATACATGCTTATTCCTACATGCCTGGACCCAATATTTGAATAGCCTGCAGAAGGGTTAAACTGGTTTATTATTGCTTCTTACTTCCCTACACAAACTTATATTTCAATCACACTTTAGTCCTAAATTATTTAGTTAAGCAGTATTTCTCTTTAAATAGATATGTAAGAATTGCTCTACAGAATAAACAACAGAAAGGGTTTTTTTTTATCCTATATAATTCCTCAGAATATCGTTACCATTTGCAGTTGAAATTCTAGGATTTGTGGTTTCACTTGATGTCTCTAAATTCTGATAATCTTTTATTCATGTGGTTGTGACTGAAGATCAGAAATAAAATCTCCCTAAGAAGTTTACTTGAAAAAACTAAGTCAGCGACTCTTCTTCTGATACACAATTCTTCAAATATTCCATTTAAAACTCTCTCACTTTCTTCCTACTCACATGAATAACCCCATGTTGGTTTTGTTTACTCCAGTTACAATTATATTTATATTGTGCTATATTACACAGCTTTTTCTAAATTAACAACACATCCTTGAAGTGGGATCAGTTGATTAAAAATAACCTTTCCCCTCCCTCCTCCTCTTAGAAAATATAAATTTTCTAGGCTCAGTTGATTGTCCTGCTGTATCACTAGCTACACAGTAATGGATTCCCAGTATTGCCTTTCCTCTCCCCCATCTTGCATTAATTCAAATTATTGTTGCTGGACTCGGGGGGTGTTCTTTAATGAAGTCCTTCCAAAACAGCACATTTACCACTATACATTTGTTGTACACGTGCTTGTGGTAATTTTGCTTGGCAGTTTAGATAGCCATCAAAAATATTTCGGCCAAGATTTAAGCTACTGCCCTCCCTGGCTGGAGGGGCTTCACAATAACTGCTCTTCTCAGGATCACTGTGTCAAGCACTCACAGCAGTGCCTTCTGCCACTTACACAGTGAAGCGTGAGCTCTGTTCTCTCCAGCTCAGTGCAGTTAGCATGAAAAAGGATGGCAAAACAATGACCCCGTCCCCTTTGGTGAATCTTGCACAGCTTCCAGCTAAAAATGGTCTCTCCCTTACTTGCCAGAAGTGCTAGAAACAGAATGGTGTATGGCCCTGTGTACGATCAAAGAGGTCTCTCTTGCATAGCTGGGCATAATTTAGAACTTCTTATTTAAACATCAGCTTTCTTCTCCTTATTGTGTACATGGGTAGATTTTCTCTGGCATCTGGTGTCATCGTGAACACCTCTGCAAAGTGACTAGCGCTCTGATTCGATAGCATTGTACCCCACTTGTCACTCACACAGACAAGTCTGAATGAACCCACTAAGTGGAAGGCAACGGAGAATCAGGCTGAGGCTCATAATTCTCTGACTTGAGTGAGCGCTGAGGCCTCGCTGCTCCATTTGTGACTACGCAGCCATTCCCCGGGCACCAGCCTAGGACGTGCTAGACAAATTATGACATGACTACAAGATGAAGCAGAAGGTGAAGGAAATTCAGAAGCAAACTGTCAAGAGGAAACGCGACTGCTGTTTGGAGAAAGGTTTCTCAGCTTTGTGCTGATGTGAAAGATCTCATCTGAAAAGGACAGTCATGCTTTCCTCAGTTCTTTGTTGCACCAGCAATGCAAATTCTCACAATGTGGACGTTTTTCTGGGAGAATGTACGGTGAATCCAGCTAAAACTATTTTATCACTGCAAAACCAATTCAGAGCATAGTGCTGGCAATGTCCATGTGAATTATATCCGTTTTTGCCTTTCAGATTACTCAGAGTCTAGTGTCCCTTCTTCACCTGATTGAAGACAGCATCCTTAAGAATCATTTACTCCTTTGAAACATTAATCTCATGGTTAGCAATGCACTTTTTACTTTTCTTCATAAAATAATAAGAAAACTCATTGAACCAAACATCTCTGTATCTCTTTAAATGAGCTGAACAAACAAAAATGCTTTCACTGGTTTCTTTTTTGTGAAAAGCAGAATATTTTACAGCATTTTTTCAATCGTACAAAACTGAAAAGAAATGGTGTTGGGCTCTTTCCTCCACAAAAACAAAAAATCAGTTTGTGACACACACACACACAAACTCTGGGCTAAAATAAACCAATTAAATTCCTGAAACCTGGATTCAGAAATTTTTTAAAACCTGATGGGACCTTTATGATCATCTAGTCCTACTTTGTGAACAACACAGGCAGTAGAATTTAATCCAATAATTCCTGCATCAAATCCAATAATTTGTAGTTGAACTGGAGTACATCTTTTAGAAAAGCATCCAATCTCGAAGACTCCAAGTGATGGAGATTTTACCATGTCCCATAGTAAGCTATGCCAATGACTAATTACCTTCACTTAAAAATGTGCATTTTATTTCCAGTTTAAAATTTGTCCAACGTTCACTTCCAGCCATTGGATCTTGTTATGCCTTTGTCTGCTAGATGAAAGAGCTGTATAGCAGCAAATATCATCTCCTTCTTTGATGTACTTCATTCTCCACATTCTAATAATCTCCCTAGTGTAGAGTTTTTGACTGTTCATAACTACTTACTGAAGTTCCAAATGGCCTCTTTATTCTACTGATTTTCTAAATATCTCTGCAAGTCAGAAATACATTTAGAAAAAATACAAAGGCTAGCTAATGCTTCCTCAATCTTATAAGGGTCTTCCTTCTGCCAAGCGAGTCCCTTACAAGGTATTTTAGCAACTAATCTGGATAAGCCAGGTTCTTTCTACTGTATTTAATTCATTTGGGCCAATCTAATTTTCTTAGACCTGAGTTTTTTTCCCCTAAAGTTGCTTGAACAGAATGTCCTTTAAGCACATGCCATTTTTATACGGGAGCATGAAACTTGCATTCTGAGCCTAATTGTTATTTCTTTTAGGTGCGTGACAGGCATCTAATGCTTTGATTATAAAGCTCCAAGTGACTGAGCACTATGTCTGAGGAAAAAGACCATTTCTTGTTTGTTTTTTTCCCCAAGTCATGATTACGCTCCATATGTGCCTAACGGTAGACTCCTGCAGAGGCTGCACAGCGAGAACCTCCTAAAATCCTATTTTGCAATGATTGGCGCACATGGTGAGAATCTTTATCTCGCTTAATGCTAAATTCAGACATGATCATTTGCATCCCTGCTCATGAAAATATCTTCTCTGCCATTAGATCAAGTTTATTCTGCGTTCCGTTTGTGAGTCAGACTGAATATTCTGAACCTAATTCATAGAGAAAACTATCAGAAAATATACCACATACCTATTATATTACCATGTAAGTGAATCAGATTAGATTTGTCTACAGTTCCGTGCAGGAATCAGATATGGGGAATTGTGAAGCACTTTTTTAGTCTATAAGTGGAATGAGCTTCTGTTCAACAGCTGGGTATTAAATGAGTAGTCAAACCTAGTTATCCCTTGCTTGACTGATTTGTATGTCAGCATATTTAAAGGGATGGATTGTGGATATCTTTGACATGTGCATCTGAATCTTTTTAATGTGATTATTCGTCGTTTCCAAGACCAGAATGGACCATTGTGATCATCTAGTTTGTCCTCCTGTATAACAGAGGCCATAGAACTTCCCCACAATAATTCCTATTGAATATCTTTTGGGAAAAAAAAATCCAATCTTGATTTGAAAAATGTCAGTGATGATGAATCCAAGACCCTTGGTAAATTGTTCCAGTGCTTAATTACTCTGTTAATTACTCCTCATTTCCAGTCTGAATTTGTCTAGCTTCAACTATCAGGCACTGAATTTTATTATACCTCTCTGCTGGATTGAAGAGCCCATCAGTAAATATTTGTTCCCCATGTTGGTGTTTACAGACTATAATCAAGTCATCCCTTAACCTTCTGTTGGTTAAGCTAAAATCAATTGAACTCCTCGTGTCTCTCAATCTGAGGCATATTTTCCAATCTTTTAATCATTTAGATGCATTAAAATGCATATTGTTTGCTTGCACCCAGCTTACCAAGAGATCCACATCACTCTGTATCAGTGACTTCCTGCAATTTTTGGGTTATCTGCAAACTTTATCAGTGATTACTATGTTAAATTGCGTAGGGCCAACAACCGATCCCTGAGGGCCCCTACTGGAAGTGCACATGTTCAATGATGATTCCCCATTTACAATTATATTTTGAGTTACCAAACTTAGAACGCATTTAATGTGTGCCATACTATTTTATAACATTCTATTTTTTTAACCAAAAAGCTGGACGGCACCAAATCAGATTCCTTACATGAGTCTAAATATATTACATCAACAAGTATCAAATCAACAATCTGGTCTTCCTCCGAATATAGAACAGAACTACTTATTCAATTCTTGTGACTTTTCAGTATTATTACTGACAATTTTACCATTTGTACCAAAGAGATCAAGTGATGATTACTTGTATCTAAATTACCTTTAATTTTTAGTTCTGTGATAAGTTCCTTATCTGCCATAAAGAGGTCTAATACAGAATTCACCTTTGTTAGATGCAACACTTTTTGAGTTAATAAATTGTCATCTATAATATTCAGAAATTCCAAAGATGTTTTAGTACGGACAGTGAGAGATCTCCAGCACGTCACTTGAATAGAACTCCCCCATGATTACGCAGCTTTTTCCCTATACATTGTAGAGAGGTACAAAAGGAGCCAGTCATCCTGTCCCCTAACATGATTTGGTGGTCTGTAGCAGACATCAGGTAATTGCAGAAATGTAAGTATGGAAGGGACCTCGATACCTCATCCAGTCCACTCTCTTGCACTCAGGCTGGACTAGGTGTTATCTAGACCATGCCAGACAGGTTTTTTCTAATCTGTTTTTAAAAACCACCAATCCACAACCTCCCTAGGTAACTTGTTCTTGTGCTTAATTAGCCTTATAGTTAGGAAGCTTTTCCCCCACGTCTATGAGAAATCTCTCTGGTTGCAATTTAAGCCCATTACTTTTTGTCCTGTCTTCATTAATTAAGGAGAACAATTTATCCTCCTCCTCTTTATAATCCTGTTATGTACTTGAAGACTATTATGATATCCCCTTCAACCTTCTCTTCTCTAGACTAAACAAACCCAATATTTTTCAATTTTTCTTCATAGGTCATGTTTTGTAGACCTTGAATAATTTTTGCTGCTCTTCTCTGGACTTTCTTCAATTTGTCCACATCTTTCCCCAACTGTGATGGCCAGAAATGGACACAAAACTCCAGCTGAGGCCTTATCAATGCTGACTAGAGTAGAAGAATTTCTTCTTGTGTCTTGCTAGCAGCATTTCTGTTAGTGCATCCCAGAATGATGGTTGCTTTTTTTTTTTGCAACGGTATTACCTTGTTGACCTTGAACACCACTAGATATGCCCTTTCAGCTTGACCGTGAAGCATTGAGAACTACTGTGAGTACCTCTTTCCAAAAACTTGAGTGCCCATCTTACAGTAGGTTCATCTAGGCCATATTTCCCAAGTTTGTTTATGAGAAGGTAATGTGAGACAGTATCAGAAGCCCTACGAAAGTTAAAATACATCATATCTACTGGTTCTCCCATCCACAAGGCTTGTTACCCTATCAAAGAAGGATATTAGATAGGTTTTATATGATTTGTTCTTGACTAATTCATGTTGACTGTTACCTATAACCTTATTATCTTCTAGGTGCTTGCAAATTGACCAATTATTTGCTCTATTATCTTTTACGTATCAAAGTTAAAATGACTGGTTTGTAATTCCTGGGTAGTTCTTATTCCCCTTTTTATAGATAGATATTGTATTTGCCATTTTTCAATCTTCTGTGATCTTTGCTGTCCTCCATGAATTCTAAAAGATAATCACTAATGGCTCAGAGATCTCTTCAGCCAGTTCCTTAAGTATTCTAGGATGTATTTGATCAGGCCTTACTGACTTGAAGACATCTATCTTGTCTAAGTAATTCTTAACTTTTTCTTTCCCTGTTTTAGCCTATGTTAGCTGCCTGATCACTGCTAGACTATTTTGGTGAAAACTGAAACAAAAAAGTCATTTAATATTTCCACCATGGCTGTGTTTTCTATTACTGTCTTTCTCTCCTCATTGAATAATGGGCTACCCTGTCTCTGACCTACCCTATCTTGCTTCCAAACAGTAATTTAATAATACACTCCTTGTACTTTATCTGTTAGCATATGGGTCAATAAGACTTCAAGGTCATTCTCTTCTGAGTCATCAGTGGCTTGGAAACAAGTAATGCCATTTTTGACACAGAGTGCCCTTCTCCTCCCCTTTTCACACACTTGATCCTTCCTAAACTGGTTATAGCCACTGATATTTTAACATTGCAGTCATGGGAATCATCCCACCAGGTTCCGGTAATACCAACTAGAATAAAATGCATGTTCATAATTCCTCTTGCTTGTTACCCAAGCCCCTAGTATTGGTGTATATGAAAGAAGTTTGAAATTTTATTTGAATTACACTTGTGAGACTGTATTAGAAGACATTTAATGTTTCTGCTTATGCTGAGAGCAGAGATAAAATACTATAAAACTGCTCAAAGTTAGCTCTTGGCACATGAGTGCCATAGATTTGTATGGTTAATGAGGGTCTCTCCTTGGTCTGTAGTTACATTTCAAATCTTCATTGTAGTTATTACACATGACATGTATACAGCTCCCATTCTTTGAAACCATCCCTTCATTTTAAATCTATTCACCATTCTAGAAGCTACTGACACTTGTCTTTGTGGATACCATGCTCTATTGAACTGATCCTTTTTGGTTATGAATGTGAGAAGGAAAGACAGGAGCAGGCCAGTAAGAATTAAATTCAACGAAGATGTAGTGTTTCTAACTCATATTTCATTGACAGTAACACTGGACAGGCCTGAACCTGTCTCATAGGGAGGGTAGACATTGACTTCATAGACTTCTGTAAGAATGGCAGCTTCATTCCCACTGTATGTACATCAGACACTTAAATCATCGGTCTGGGTAAATCTCAAGACCATATCTGCTAAAACAGTCCAAACAGCAAACAACAATATTTTCTCAGGTAAGTAACAACTTTCATTCTCTTTTATTTGTGGGAGTTGCTTAAATTTGTTGTTTACAGCTATTCAGATCTCTCTGCTGGGTGCTCGTAAAAAAGTCTGTGGAATGAAAAGCTTCCCAAAAAGTCTACTCATCCAGACAATCTTATTGGAAGTGCATTATTCACCATTTATTAGTCATTATTTGTCAACATGCTTAGCAAACAGCTGAAGTTAACAGTTTTCAAACAACCTATTGTCTGAAGATTTATCCAAATTATAAAGGTGAATATTGGTTACCAATAATGAACAAGAAAATAAGACAGTTTGGAAACCAAAAAGTGAGCTAAATTCATGAAAAAAAACTATTTAGAACAAGTTGCCCGAGCATCTTTATTAATAAATAGCCATATATGTGAGAGCCCCTTTATTTGTGTGTTCAAGTCCAGAATTTTTTCAATGCAGATCAGAGTGTTTTGTCAGGGACGTATGGTTGGTAAAATATCTGCAGCAACTTTATGGGGAGTATGGCAA
Source organism: Mesoclemmys tuberculata (assembly GCA_007922155.1). Lineage (NCBI taxonomy): Eukaryota > Metazoa > Chordata > Testudines > Chelidae > Mesoclemmys > Mesoclemmys tuberculata. Next base: position 7,057,327 of record ML675622.1, on the reverse strand, counting down.
CTCAAAATGTGTCCATTACTGAAGTGTCAGAAATAAGATTTTGAACGATGAATAAGTGATACACAAAATGTGAACTGATTACTCGCAATGACATTCTTGCAGAATTAAAAACTCAATGTTTAAACTCTAGATTCTTGAAAAGTCTCATCATAGAAATGACACAGTACCATAAAAGTTTTTGAAAGAGACAAAGGCTTAATATTGATATGCAGTTAAGATATTAATAGCTTTGCCAACACTAGACATCTGTGCACAAACCCCTCTATGTCCCTCTGGTTAAGAACCCTGGTATAACTCACAACTGGCAATTATAGTGCCAGCTGGTGACCTTGTTAAAATCCTCTAGCTACCCAGGAGGGTTAAAAAGCTTTGATTGTGATGATCAGTTGACAAATGAATTTCTCTTTCAGTTGCAAGCAGAAGCTAGAGCATATCATCCCAGGAGTAGTACAGGGCTGGTTCATTAAGCACTCTCAGTTTCTGGGTCCCAGATTACTAACATCTCTTACCTCAACTTGCTTAAATTTAATGCAGCTATCAGGTAAACAACCTTTTAAAAAAATCTGTAATCTTTTTCCTTAGATATGTCACACACATACTAGACAACTAGGGTGCAATCCTGAGTCCACTAAAATCAAGGGCAAAACTCCCATTGGCTTCAATAGGACCAGGATTATACTCATTGAGTCCAGATATAGAATGCCTACCAATTTACAGTGCCTATGACATTTAACTATTCACCAAGGTGTTCAGATGGGTTGTTCTTTTAATCTGCTCTTCTATTCAATAGGAAGGGTAGAGATTTACAGTTTAAAAAGTGAAAAAAAGGATTCCTTTTCAGAAGGCTTACAATTTTTATTTGAATTCTTCTTAGAATGTTCACATCTTTTTATATATGGTGCTTACAACTCAACTACCACTTTTCCATTTTACTAGATAGATACCCATGTTCTGAAACCTACATTGTTTTGACTGCATTGAGCAGAACTCTGTCAGATCAAATTGATTATAATAAATCATCTTTGCTGCCTTTTATTCTGACTTTTTCATGGATCTATCCTGATTTCTATAACAGTATTCATCTCCAAATTGTTCATTTTGCATATTGACAAGTTATGATTCATGGTTCATAACTTGTGTAGTATTGTTTCCGTTCCCTGGAGGGATGATAAACTTTGAAATAGAAAAATAAAATAGCAAAAAGTGAACAATATACTTCTGTTACAAATTTGCAGACAAATAGTCATGCTAGCTGTAATGAGGCAGTGTGGCCTCCCTCCAAGCCAGAGGAGGAAAACCACCTTCCCTACCCAAGTGAGCAGAGCCAGACCAATCTTGCCCCTCCCACCAGAAGTCAGTGGATAGGACAGGAAGTATAAAAGGCAGGGCCTCCAGTTCAGTTGGGGCTAAGGTAGCCAGGGAACAAATGCATCTGGCTCGCTCCAGACTGTTGCCTTTACAGAGAGGGCCAGAGACACCCTGGCCACTGGGGATCCTGTGTCTGTAGGGGAACCACCATGACTGGTGCTGGCTGCTTACCTGAGGGTAACCAGGGACACTCCATGGACCCAGGCTCCTGCTTTTGCTGATGAGCCCCAAGATGCCCCGCCTGCTGGAGAACTTGTGCCTGCAGGGGAACTGCCACTGGTCACCTATGCCAGGGTGACTGAGGACACTCCCCTTAGGTACACCCCTCAAGAGAAGATAGGAAGTAGTCCAGGGATGGCCAACTGCAGTTTGGCTATGTTAGGGCCTGAACCCTGCTTAGCATGTTTTGGTTGGATTCCCCACTGACCCAGTAGTGGAGAACTCCCCCACTGCTAGGGCCCTGGACTGGAACACGGTGGAGTTGGGTGGACCTTCATCCACCATCCCACTACCATCCCACTCCTGGGGAGGCAGCACCCCCGTATATGCCAATAGGCCTGTATTTGCCTGTCTTCTACTTGAGCCAAGACCCAAGGCATAGACTGCTCCATGCCCCATCCCGTCTGAGGGACTGGGCTATAGACCGTATACTTGCCCTGCCCTGCCCCACCTGAGGTCTGGGGAAATAGACTGTAGTTTCTCTTCCCTGTCTGAGAGCCAGAGCTCCCCCAACGACCTATTGACTAAGTCCTTCTTTGTCAGGAGACTGCGACAGTGAGGCTGTATGGCCTCCTTCTAACCCAGAGGGGGAGGGACGACCGACACGCACTACGCTAGGACTCATGAAACTTTGTACCATCAAACCTTTTCACCAATACTCAGAGTTCTCCAAATACTGGTAATGACTCATAGGAAATTGAACCTGGCATTCATTTACAAAACCTTTAATCCATTAGGATTTGGGTTTTTTTTTACAAATATTCAACCTGCTCTCTTTGCTAACAATGAGTTGGACAGAAATATTAATTTCTACCCCTTTATTGTATGTACTAAATATTCCCTCCCTAATATTATTTCCATAGAAGAAGCACCATTATTGTACCGATTAGCATGAAACATGAAAGGAGAAGCACAAGAAGGGAAGAGTTTGAAGGAAGCACCAGAAAGCCAGTCTCTGGCTAAAAAGCTGGCTGCAGTTGCAGCACCTCTATAAATAGTCCATTAAGAAAAGAGCAAATTTAGTTTTAAAAACACGAAGTCCTACTTTCCCATTTACAATGGCCAGGCTATGGTACAACTGCTCCAGCAGCAGAGGCAAAGCCCTTATGCCTACATTTAATGTTAAGCATATGAGCAGTCAATGGCCAAGGGAAGCCAGAAAATGAGTCAGTTGGACTTGAGCTTTATGCAGCCAATAGCTGGTATTGTGTACTTCCAGGACTGGCGTGTCAGGGTTGTGTGATTACTGTCAGTTCTCATCCCTGCTTTAATAAAAAGTCTCAAGGTTAGGTCCTGATGCTGCTCTCCATTTCCTGTTCAATTATGCTTGCTCTAACCTGTAATCAACCTTCAGCTACTCCAATACCTTATCTTGGAGCAGATAAAGTAAGTTATGGGATTTTCCTTTTCCCTACCCCTCTCCCTAAGGAGGGCTGGCTTTAGCATTTTTGTGAGGCCTATGAACCATATGATATGATAATTACTTTGTATGATGGTTTTGTTAGTTTTCCTAGAGGTGTGCACAGATGTACTTATTGTATGTAGCTTAGTTCAAGCACAGTTAAAGAACCAAAATGTAAGTGTTCGCTTTGCTAGTGAATAGTATAAAGTCCTAATTCATTCAAGTAGTCCATGAGCAAATGCCTATTGACTACCCATCTCTGGGTAGTTTTCTCGTGTTTGTTGTATATTTTGTCACTAGAAAGACACTACGTTTCTGCCAAAATGAAGTTTCTTCAGTGAGTCCATCCATTCCATTTTTTGTTTTGTATGGACAAATGAAAATGCATCTATGGCAGAAAAGCTTTTATAAATGACAAAACAATTAAATGTGCTAGCTTGAAAAAACAAACACAAAATCTAGCGTACTTTTATAAAGTGAATTACATTAAAAAGCCATGCAACTGGCTCATAAGACGTCTGGCTTTATGCGTGAAGTCCAAAAGGGGAAGCCCTGGAAAAAACTACCAGTGTTTGCACGTTCCAGAAAGTCCAGTGCAAACAGGTAGGACTGAAACTTTCTCTAGCCTCCAGCGAGCCAATTATTGAGGGCTCAATTCTAATTCCATTGAAGTCAATAGTTGTGCTTTAAATTACTTTAGTGAGTTTTAAATCCAAACCTAAGCAAGATGGGAACTTTGTGGGAATGCAGTGGAGATGGGAGTAAGAGACAGAGAAGTTCTAGGCTAGCTGCTGGAAGTTCAGCTTTAAGATTCTGATCTGCCTACATCTGGAGGGCTGATGGCTAAGGTTTTATTTTCTAGAATTTCAGCTATGGTCCCAGTCGTGGGGGATTAGGTACTACTGATTGAACCATTAGTGATGAACTTGCAGACAGCAAATATCAAACCACCGCAGTATTTCACTCATCTCTCAAACCCTTGTGTCTTAGTCTCTAAACAAACAAAGACAGACCAGGCCAAACATCAAAACAAAAAGTGATTTGTGAAATGTGATTCATATACAGCAGACTTTTAATTAATCTACTTTAAATGCCAAAAATGTAGATTATATTATCTCCTGTGTGTTATTCGGCTCTTTTCTAATCTTTGTGGTGGTGTTTGAGGAGGATCAGACATATAGCATCAGATTGAGAGAGTTCAGGTTGACATCTAAATTTTATGCTAACATGGAAGAATAGAATTTTTCTCCCTTTGCAGCCTGTTGTAGAACAAAGATGAATAGATCCACTCTCCTGCTACCGCTATTAACATTCAGCTGCTCCAAGAATAAGAGAGGCGCAAGGTTTCCTTTTCTCCTATTTCTCATTTTATCTCAGATAACACTCCACACATTGTCATTTTGAGACTTCCCTTATGCCTGTCTCGTTTACGGTTTCCCATCTATCTTTTTTAACCAAAAGTTTCAAATACTACTTTAATAGATAAGTAATCATTTATTCAATTTCCAAGATCATCTTAAAACTTGGCACAGTAAACCTGGCGCCGGGGGGGGGGGAGGGAGGCGGCGAAGAGGGGGAAGGCTAAAGTAGCAACTTCTAACCCTTGTGATTCTAATCCAAAGCAAAGAGCTTCTCCTGGACAGCAGACCTCTCAGACACCAAGATGTGAAGTGCGGGTACTTCTTCCACTATTACCTGAAGTTTTATGTTAAATTGCTACCTTTTCTCTAGTTTTCCACGGAAGCTTGCTGCTGTTCTCCTGTCTTTCCAATTTCTCATTAGCAGCACTGGGTGAACTACTCATAACAAATCGTTTATTTGATAAATGTAGCCCATTCACCTACCCTGGCGGTAATTGCTTACCAACACATTTCAGCCCACGTGTTTGGGAATTGCTTGTTTTCAGTCACTCTTACTTCTGGGTGATTGGTCACCTTCGCCATTTGGTGTGATGCGGTAGTTTTCTGATTTCTGATCCAATGAGTGCAATTAACAAATGGAGGAAGGACAAGTTTCAGGGCCTTTAATTCTCTCAGGAAAAGAAGAGGAGCACTTTGAGAAGTTAGGATGACCTAACCTTGCAAGAACAGGGGATTGGTAATCTTTTTCTCTTGAGTCTCAAGTCAGGCTGTGCCGGGGACTCAGCTAAAAGATGCTGTTGTTAAGCACTTTGTCCTTATGTTAAGGACTTAACTGGCCACATGGCAAGCACAATGACGACATACGTACAATTCTCCTTTGCCTCCCCTCATACTTGAGGTTTGCATTTTGGCAGGGCCTGAAGGTCAGCGCCCTGTTGCTTGCTACTTCCATTTCCATCTGAAATGATGGAACTCGGTTTAGTCACAATGTGAATTTCAGATTATTTTGTTTTCCGCAGATTAGAATCTGCATCAATTCACGGAATCCTTCTCTAATAATTTCCCCCACTATCCATAGCGTTCCACCCATTGATAGCGTTCTAGTGCCCATCAATCCCTGTCTTCCCAGGAGATCTCTACTTTTCCACTGATGCTGCTGGCCTCCTTCTGTCCCTGTGACACGGCCAAGTAGAAAGGCTTTTTTTTTAATTGAAATCGCTGTTTAGAAAATGTGAAGGAAAAACAATAAAAATATATTCTTCAGCTAGAAACAGTTTACACCCCTGATTTTAGTTTTTCCTTTAAATTAATTTAAATTATCCCATTGCTTTTCTCAAGGAGCATGAAGAATCCATCCAGATCTAAGGATATGTCTACACTGCAATTAAAAACCCGGGGCTGGCTGAGGCCAGATGACTTGGGTTTATGAGGCTCAGGCTAGAGGCCTGTTTGAGCAGACATCTAGGCTCAGATTGAAGCCCAATTTCTAGGACCCTGCAGGATGGGACAGTCCCAGAGCTCAAGCTGCAATCTGATATGGAATGAAGCACTCTTTAGCCCATGTCAACTGCTATAGACCAGCTGCAGGTGTCTAACTGCAGTGTAGACATACCCTAAGAATCACAAGAACCATGCTCATGCTCTTCCAAGAAATTTGAAGGTAAAATTCCGGTTAGCATTGATCTCATGTGCTGAGCACATCAGCTGTTAGTTTCTCGAATACTGATTTTCTTAAGTTGATTCATCCATTATTCAAAGGACCACAAGTTCATTGCAATATAACAATGGTATAGTGGGTGTGCATGTAGCATTCTGAAATGCTGGTCTCTTGTTTAGCTTGAAACAATTGACCTTACACTGCTAGCCCAGCAGCATGACCTTAAAGTCAAAAATGATTCCATCTCCCTGTCAGCTTATGAAGAGCATCAATTACTTGATTCCAGACCCTATGATCTGCCAGACATTCCCTAACAAGCACATAGGCAGGCTCCCATCACCTCTCCTTGCTGTCTCCAGCACTTAGCAGAGCATGCTGGATTAAATCTTCAATTTAACAGATGAGGAACCTAATCAACAATTCTTTCTTTTGCAACATATTGAAATTTTCTGGGCATTTAGCCAGTTTCTCCTCAAGTTCTTTTCCCTGAGCTAGTCTCCCAAATTGAAGTGTTGGCTTTTTGTTGTTTTTAGCATTCATTTGTGTGTTTTAAGGACTCAACGTTTTAGGACACTGAGCTCACTAAACGCTCATTAGTGAATCAGAGGATACCCAGCAATATACAGGAGTACACAGCACCTCGCCAGATTGGGTCTTACATCTTCAAAAAGGTTAAAAAGAAAACAACGTACGGTTCAACCACTGAAAGCTAGAAGTTGTTCTTCACGGAGCCAGGCAGGACAATGCACCAGATTAACTTTCTCAAGTAAGACTGACAAACAGTTGGGACACCCAATAGAGCAGTGGCTCTCAACCAGTTCCAATCTAGGACCTTCTCCCATCTACCTGGGAACCCCCATCCCATTTAGCAATATGGTGCCTGTGATTTCCCAAAGCCAAGAAAAATCACTTACGCAGTCCCATAATTGATCCTGCACATATGCTCATGTTTCCCCCTCAGTTTGTGTCACTCATACCTCAGTTTTTATTTTTGTTTTCTTCCCGCCACCCCACCAATTATGCCCGAGCTACTTCTCATTTTATTTTAGCTACATTTCAACAGATTTCTCCCCAGAAGTTACTCCTTTCCTTTATTTTTTTTTAAACCTGAGAAACTAATGAAAAGTTGTCTATGTTCTGAGTTTGGATCTATTTTTTATTTCTCAGTGCAGTCTGATCATGAGAGGAATTTTGTTTTGAGCAACCACAATCAAATTAAGTCTTAGCCATAAATCAGCTAAAACCTAAGTGGACACTATAAAATGCCTTTTATTTTAAGGTGATCACTGTTCACATAAAACACTTTTTGTCCAAAGAGTAAATTAAATTGGAGAAGATTTACTCAGCTCAGTTTTTAGCCTAATAGTCCACTGTTTTTAAGTAGCACTAACTGCCAAATGCCTGTGCTCGAATTAAAATGTTAAAACAGCATTTTAAGCTTTCTCCAAGCACCCTAGTGTCTCTTGCTAACCTATTATTAGTAGTAGTCTTTTTTTTTTTTTTAAGAATTTGTTATTCAGAACCAACAGCTGTCTTCAGAGTTGTAATGAAGACCCAGTAATAGCAATAACACTGAATGTGAATCTAATTTGGAGGTGGGGGAAGAGAGGGAAGGGGACAGTGTTACACTTGACAAGTCTAAGATAGCCTAGTTTTAACTAATTTACTGGGCACATAGAATCATAGAAGATTAGAGTTCGAAGGGACCTCAGGAGATCGTCTAGTCCAAGCCTCTGCTCATCAAGGTCCTCCTCTAGCCAAGTGGTAACTCCATTCAGCACAGCTAATTCACGCCCCTCTAAAGTCACTGAATGAGCAGTGGAGTTTCTCAGATATGCACTGGTGCAGTGAGCAGAGAACTGGGCCCATAGTTTAGGACAGTCATTTATTGATAAAAGTCATAGGCACAAATCAAACCTCATGTGAATATTTTGTTGGGACTGTGGAAGGAATGAAAATGACTAGAGTGCATAGCTGTTTCCTGTCACTATGGTGGGATGAACCAAAATCCCAAATCTTTATGACCTCAAACCACAGATTGTTTGAAATCCAGATCCAAATATACAGCTCTGCCCCATAGCTGACTGATAAGGACAGTTTTTTCAGGAGTTCTGATTCTAAGGGCACATTTACACAAAATCAGAGGAGGAAGTTATGGAGCCACGTAAGGAATTTTAAGTCCTGGTGCACACAAGTATTTAAAGCACATACTTAGCTTTTAGCGTAAGTATTCCTATTGACTGGCTCTAAGGACCTTAGTAGTTTAAATCAGTGAAACTACTCTCATGCTTAAGTGCATTGTTCTATCAAGTGAAGTAATGCAGCATTCCTGTACCACTGAATTCATAGTAAAAGCTGGGTGAAATCTTCGGGACAAAACTTTTTTGGTGAAAAATGCAGATTCGGTGACACCAGAATGTTTCCTAATTTGTGTCAGTTTCACCAATTTGTTCATGTAAAAAAAAATTCTAAAAGTCCAAACATTTTGTTTTGACATTTTTCAAATGAAATATGTTGATCTTTTTCCTGTTCAAGTCACCCTTTCACGTCAAATGTCTTTCAAACGTAAACTAAAAGAGTAATAACCCACTCAACCTGAATTAAACATTTTCTCTCAAATAAAACATTTCTCTTAACCAAAAGGTTTTGCTCAGCCAGACACTAAATATTTTCTGACTTTTTAAGTCACTGAAAGAATCACCAGGGAACTGAAAAATCCATTATTCACACCATTGTAATGCAGAGTTTTGCCTTTGACCTCAATGGGAGCATATCACATCTTAATGCCGCCCTGTCCTGGTGAGTTGGTCAGAACATTTTGAAGGACACAGTGCAAAACACAAGGGATAAACATTATGACAAGTTTGATCAAGAAGCCCATTGAAGTCAGTGGAAGTCCTTCCATTGACTTCAAAGGGCTCTGGTTCTTACATTCTAACCTTTAAATAACTGTAAACTAAGATAACATGGTGCCTAATTATTTTTTCCCATAACACACCACTGGAGAACCTGAGAAGAAGAAATTGTGAACTTCACCTTAGTGTCAGATAAGCTAATTGAGAGCCTAATTATGTATAGTAGTAGAACATTTGTAACATGAAAAGATTAAAATAGCATGTCTTTTGACAGGGAAAATTATGCCTAACCTGTTGAAGTTCTTTAACTACTGTTTTAAACTTTTCAAAGGTGACCCTGCAGATTTAATGTACTTGGACTTCCAAAAATCTTTTGATTATGTTGCTCATAAAAGATTAAGGAAAATAAATAACCATGGGTTAGGGGGCACAATCTTGTTGTAAATTAAAAAATGGTTCAGTGGTAAGAATTAAACATTTATAGCGAACAGCTGCTCTGCACAGTGGAGAGGAGTTAATAGTGGAATGACACCAGGGTCACACTGGGACCAACGTTCATTAATATGCTTATTCATGATTTGGAGAAGGAAGGAGACAGGGAATCAGTGAAGTTTGCTCGTGACACAGGATATGTCTACACAGTGACTGAGAGCATGCTTCTCAGCACAGGTAGACAGACACGCACCAGCTCTGCTTGACTAGCATGCTAAAAATAGCCGTGTTGCCAGGGCATCATTTTAACTGCCCAAGTACATGCCTTGATGTTCCAGGTAGGTTTGTATTCAGGTCACTGCCTGCCCATGCTACCTGATGACACTATTTCTAGCACAGGAGCTCGAGCAGAGCTCATGCTTGTCTGTCTACCCAGATGAGAAACACACTGTGGGGTTTTATGCATGGTGGGGGAATTTCATCTGACGTGCATTAACATGATTTCCTCTAAAGCATGAGCCACAAGGGGTATTAGACCACTTGTTTTGATGACCCAATCTAGCAAATTCAGTGTGGCAGAATAATATTTTCTTTTAGGATTTTTCGAGTGCTCTGATTCTAAACTGTACATCTCTCAACCCTGCAATCTGCTGTTGAAAATTTCCCCTCTCAGTTCCCACTGCACCCTGGTACGAATGTTCCTCTGGACGCTTACTATATTCTTAGCTAAGCTTGTCTGCTGAGGTTGTTTAGGAAGGACTATAACAAGTTCTGTTAAAGGTATGTGGTATTATTCATAGCATTCATTAGACATTAAAAAAATCATTCTATTCAACTTTCAGAAAACTTGGATGGAGCAAGGGCCTACTCAAAGTTTAATACTAGTCAATGAGCTACACCATATCTATCTTTAATTTACCTTGTCATATTCCTCCCTAAGCAGCCTCACCTGACAACCAGGGCAGAAGCTAAATCCTAGCAACTTCAGTAAGCATCAGGATGATCATTTCTATGCTGCATACAAAGGCAGACGTGCTGAGCAAGTTAATCTTTTCCCTCACTTTTTCAAGCAGGACACTGTTTTTCAAATGCTGGCTTCATCAACCAGGATCTGGAATAGTGCCATATCTGACCTGGCCCCAAATTTCCAGCTGTGATGGCTAATGGAATTCAAAGCCACACTTCTAAATACTGCATGGTGATCCTAGGTAGTGGTGAACAGTCACCTAATTTTTTAGATTTTGAATAGGGAAAGATTGAGAAATTCAAACAGTTGGAGACTTGACTTTTGATCTGCACTCCAGAAGGTCTTTCAGCTGAAGACAGGCATAGCCTTCTATGAATGCCCTTCTAAATATTAAAACAAAATAAACTTAGAAAAGCTGCTTCAGATCCATAACACTACTTCTCTGTTGGTAAATAAATATGAATGTCTGAGGGAGCCTAATACTTTGTGTTGGTTGTTTTTACTTTCCCAGAAAACCTGCTCTAACAAATCTTCCTTTCAAAGATCCTAAGAGCTAGATGTGACGTAGGTTTATTTATATTGTAAGCTATAGTTTAAGGGGCCTGTGCACACCACAGCATCAGGTTGCACAGCATTACCGTAAGATCATTATTTTGTGGCATTACCCAAAAACAGCTGATGACATACAAAATAGACCCATTCTCTTTCTTTGGACCAGTGGATCTCTCGACACTTGATGAGTATTTCTTTATTATCGTGTTATCATAGTGCCTAAGAAGCCCATTGTCCAAACATAAATGAAAATGAGTCCCTGTCCCAAAGATGTTATTTTACTGTCTCTCCAGCTCCATCGAAAATGCACATCTATTAAAAAGTCTATAAAGCCTCAGACCTGCCACTGATGGTGCTATCTTGCAATGAGCTCAGAGCTACTTTAGGATGGACCATTGAAAAAGTTATTAATACTATGCCAAACAAAGCGGTCACCCACGAAACGTGATGGTCTCCTCCAATAACTAAATAGTTTTAGCTCACCATTTTCGGTACGCTGCATATGCTTCGTCGTAAGTATTGGGCCAAGAGCAAGATGAGGTCCTTCTGCAGATACTGAGGTTTATCTAAAGCAAAGTGTGAGTGGTTTTAAATGTGACTGCTGTTCCCAGGGCTAAACGCACTCTAGGTCTATGCCGGAGGAACCCTGTGGTAGAAGTTGCTGGCAAAAGTCTGCCAACAGCAGGAATTGTTGTGGAAATGGAAGGCAGCAAGCATCGCATGCATCATTCTCTTAGCTGAATGGGCCATATGCATTCACAGCAAAGGGAAGGAGTTTTTGGGTGCTGGGAGAGCCTCCAACAGGGAATCTCAGTGGGGAACAACAGTAGAAACCCCAGCTGCCTTCTCCCGAGCGTGGATCCAGAGAGCCTTTGTTAGTCTACAGAAATGTAATGGATATCAAGTGTTAGGTGCCTTAAAATATGATTGATTAGGTAGAATAGGCCTCACTGTGCCAGTGGGGTGTAGCTAGTCCAAGATCTGCTCCATCAGGAGAGTCAGAAAACTATAAAAACTCAAGCCAAAAATCACTGAAATGTATTTTGAAGGCCAACGATAGGAGAAGGAAGAAAAGGAATCTGGAGTAAATGAGGAGATAGGCAAAGGGGGAGGAGGAACGACACACACTACATTTTTAGCTAAGTCTGTGATGGAGGTATTACCAAAAAAACCCTGTCAAATGGGTGCCAGAGTGACACTAAACATCATTGGAGATTGAGGATGCTAAAAGCCTTGCAGGAAGCAAGGATCCTGATTTGTGTTCCTAGCACAGCCAGCCTTCTGTACTTGCTCCTGCATATATCTGATCTTAAACCAGGCATGAATTTGAATGGGCAGAATAAGTCTTTACCACAACATTAAATGAATCTTTGCGTGAACCCACATATTTAGTAATGTACCCTTGAGAAGTATGACCCAGATCTAAAAATGCAATCATTAGTAAGCATGATGTGGTGCTCAGAATGCTGGAAACAACAGGCACAAATTGGAATGGCTTGCCCTTACATCTCTTAGCCCTCAATTAATGTTATCAGGAAAACAGGCCAAGTCTGTAAACTGCTTAGAATAACTGGAGCTAAGCACTTTCTGTAAATTACCCCCAAATATTTTCTGACATTGTCAAATATTGGCTGAACAAGTTATCAAGGTCCCAGCTCTTGCAGAAACAGGGAAGTGCTTAGCTTTCATTAAGTACACACAAAATTGCTAACCATAACACAGGTGAATGACCAATGTGTTTATGCTCTTAGGTCCCAGTCCAGCAACGCTTCCCTTGAAACATATCAGTAGTTCTACTGAAAGCAACAGGACTAATGCATATTGAGAGTTAAGCCTGCTTGAATTGAAAAAGAACTAATGTGAGTTAAGTCCCCACCACAAAAGAGGCGCCAGGCAATTCTATGTTAAAAAAAATGTACTAACTGAATCAAACTGATCTGAAATGCCACATCTATAAATCCCCACAACAACAGTTTCCACTCCCACATATGCAAACACAGGAAGCAAAATGGTAGTGATTAAATATACCAAACAGGAAGAAGGTACAATGAGTTCTGAACATATCCACAGGAAGGTTCTTTGGTGGGAGGAAGTTCCACAGATGACCCTTCCTTACCCAGTAAAAAATTTCTGTCCTTGACCTAGGACAGAATGAACTACAGAATGTAAAACAATGAAAGACCAGCTGATGCTGGTGCCTTTGCAAGATATAAAGCAGAAGATACTTCTGAAATGACCTCAACTCAGATAACTGGCAGTCTCAGAATTAGAGCTGGTAAGTTTTCCCCCTAAAATAACAGTTTTTTTCTGCGAAGTGGGGAGAATCCTGAAAAATTGACAACATTATCAAAATTCCACGAAAAAGCGATTAAAAAATATATCAAACCATATTGAAAACATCAGCATGGTTAATGACATTTTTTGTTTACTGAAAACCAGGATTTCTGTAAATGAAAAATATTAATGATTTTAATGTTTTAAATAAAAAACATTATATCAACAAAGTTGCAAATATTTTTTGGAAAAGTGGCCCATTTCTAAATTATCAAAAGGTAAGAAATTAAACTGACGTTACTTATTTTAGTGAACATGGTTTTCAACCACTTCTTTCTGAAGTATAGCAAATATCAAAATATGGTTTACCAGCAACTATTGCTAGTCATGAAGTCGCAGGCACCTGAATTGAGGAGCAAGGTCTTGATGTAGCAAAACACTTAAGCAGACATTTAAAACTTTAAGCATTGAGATATTCCCAAAGACTGTAATGGGACTAGTCACTTATAAGGTAAGCATATGTTTAAGTGCTTTTTGGAATCGGGGCCCAAGTCTGCAATTGTGTGCAACTGGCATGATTTCTGGAGCAACACCAAAGGAAAACCAAGAGGAAACATTTTGCAATACTCTAAGCTGGAGGTGATCGTGTATGGCAGATTGTGTCAAAATCCAGTTTAATGTTAGCGAGTTGATAATAATGATGCTAGCATACTGGGAAAAGAAAAGAGTCTGTAGTTATTTAACAGCCTCCAGTATATTTATTTGAACCCAGTTCTCAAAAAGAGAGAGTTAAATCTTTAAACATTTGCTGACACACTTCTGCTAAGTCACTGCAGAGCAACATGCCCACTATTAAGTCAGCATTTCACATATATTTCATCCCACATACCAATTATGTTCAAAAGCATATCAGAGGTTAACATGTTCTTCCAGCTAACATTGCAGCTTCTTACTACAATCAAATAGCTAGAAATCCATCGTAATGATAACGTCTGCACATATTCAGATGAATTTACTACAGGAACTGTGAATTTCCCCATGGTAATTGCTTATGGAGCAGATAGATAACCATGTCCTCCTTTCCCCTTGAATCTTCTATCCTCTTTCCTGAATCAATACACATGCATGAATCCACTAAAAATGGCAGCCTCATGAAATCAACCATCCATATCTCTAATCTCACACACCCTCAAGCAAAACAGAAATGTGCTGTAGGGTACTGATTCCTTCTTCATCTGTGAAATTCCATTTCTCAGCCTAATCAATTGGTTATGGGCATAAATTGGGTATTTTTAACATAGCCTATTAAACATACAGATCACAGAACAGTGGTTCCCAACCTGTGGCCCAGGGACTAAAAGTGGCCAGCGGCTCCCCTCCTGCTGGCAGCAGAAAGGAGCCGCTGCCTAAGGACCCAGGTGGAGCGCGTTGCCGTGGGGCTAAAAGACCGGTGCAGCCTCCTTGCTGTAGCAAAGGGGATGGGAGATCAGCACTCCCCTCCCCCTGGCTGTAGCAGGGAGCACAGCAAAGGGCTCC